>CM056049.1:733803498-733955998 GCA_029574335.1 Rana kukunoris
CATGGTGGGGTGTGACACCAAATGCGCTCAGGTGGTATGTAACACACACTACAGTGACACCAAATGCGCTCAGGTGGTATAGAAACAGCACACGTAACAGCGACACTAACTGCGCTCAGGTGGAGGAAAGGGGGGTGGTATACAGCCACCTGGTGACGGTTACAACAAATATGCGCTCAGGTGGTTTTGTAACAGAGCACACGTACAATGACACTAACTGCGCTCAGGGCTGCAGTGAGGGGTATATAACAGCACACGTACATGACACTAACTGCGCTCAGGTGGTATATAACAGCAACACGTACCAGTGACACTAACTGCGCTCAGGTGGTATATAACCAACACAGGTGGGGTTGACACCAAATGCCTCAGTGGTATGTAACAGCACATGTACAGTGACACTAACTGCGCTCAGGTGGTATATAACAGCACATGTACAGTGACACTAACTGCGCTCAGGTGGTATATATAGCAGCACAACGTACAGTGGACAACAACTGCGCTCAGTTGGTGAAATATCAGCACACACTATCAATGCTACGGAACACGGCGGTCTCTGACCACAAATGCCTCCCTAGGTGTATATTGAAATGTAACAAAGCGCTAATAGTAACACAACTACATCACATGTGAAAGGTGAAAGTACACCACTTACACTAGAGGCTCAGTTCCATATAAGGGCTCTAGGAGACACTAACTGCTACGTTATAAACACACAGCTCCTACACCACCATATTAATACAGTGACACTTAGGTTATATAACCTAGGGTCTGCCAGCACAGGAGGGGTTGACACCAAATGCCGCTCAGGTGTATGTAACAAGAGCACACGTGGTAAGTGACCACTAACTGCGCTCAGGTGGTATATAACAGCACACGTACAGTGACACTAACCTGCGCTCAGGTGGTATAAACAGCACACGTACATGACACACTAACTACACTAACTGTGCTCCAGGTGGTATATAACAGCACACGTACAGTGACACTAACTGTGCTCAGTGGTTATATAACAGCACACGTACAGTGACAACTAACTGCGCTCAGGTGGTATATAAACAGCACACGTACAGTGACACTAACTCACTAAACTGTGCTCAGGTGGTATAATAACAGCACACGTACAGTGACACTAACTGCGCTCAGGTGGTAATATAACAGCACACGTACAGTTAACACTAACTGCGCTCAGGTGGTATATAACAGCACAGGTGCGGTGACACCAAATGCGCTCAGGTGGTATGTAACAGCACACGTACAGTGACACTAACTGCGCTCAGGTGGTATATAACAGCACACGTACAGTGACACTAACTGCGCTCAGGTGGTATATAACAGCACACGTACAGTGACACTAACTGCGCTCAGGTGGTATATAACAGCACACGTACAGTGACACTAACTGCGCTCAGGTGGTATATAACAGCACACGTACAGTGACACTAACTGCGCTCAGGTGGTATATAACAGCACAGGTGGGGTTGACACCAAATCGCTCAGGTGGTATGTAACAGCACATTACAGTGACACTAACTGCGCTCAGGTGGTATATAACAGCACACGTACAGTGACACTAACTGCGCTCAGGTGGTATATAAAAGCACAACGTACAGTGACACTAACTGCGCTCAGGTGGTATATAACAGCACAGCGTGCGGTGACACCAAATGCCGCTCAGGTGGTATGTAACAGCACACGTACAGTGACACTAACTGCGCTCAGGTGGTATATAACAGCACACGTACAGTGACACTAACTGCTCTCAGGTGGTATATAACAGCACAGGTGGGGTTGACACCAAATGCGCTCAGGTGGTATGTAACAGCACACGTACAGTGAAACTAACTGCGCTCAGGTGGTATATAACAGCACACGTACAGTGACACTAACTGCGCTCAGGTGGTATATAACAGCACAGGTGGGGTTGACACCAACTGCGCTCAGGTGGTATGTAACAGCACACGTACAGTGACACCAAATGTGCTCAGGTGGTATATAACAGCACACGTACAGTGACACTAACTGCGCTCAGGTGGTATATAACACACACAGGTGCGGTGACACCAATGCGCTCAGGTGGTATGTAACAGCACACGTACAGTGACACTAACTGCGCTCAGGTGGTATATAACAGCACACGTACAGTGACACTAACTGCGCTCAGGTGGTATATAACACACACACGTACAGTGACACTAACTGCGCTCAGGTGGTATATAACAGCACAGGTGCGGTGACACTAACTGCGCTCCAGGTGGTATATAACAGCACACGTACAGTGACACTAACTGCGCTCAGGTGGTATATAACAGCACATGTACTGTGACACTAACTGCTGCTCAGGTGGTATATAACAGCACACGTACAGTGACACTAACTGCGCTCAGGTGGTATATAACAGCACACGTACAGTGACACTAACTCACTAACTGTGCTCAGGTGGTATATAACAGCACACGTACAGTGACACTAACTGTGCTCAGGTGGTATATAACAGCACACGTACAGTGACACTAACTGCGCTCAGGTGGTATATAACAGCACACGTACAGTGACACTAACTCACTAACTGTGCTCAGGTGGTATATAACAGCACACGTACAGTGACACTAACTGCGCTCAGGTGGTATATAACAACACAGGTGGGGTTGACACCAAATGCGCTCAGGTGGTATGTAACAGCACATGTACAGTGACACTAACTGCGCTCAGGTGGTATATAACAGCACATGTACAGTGACACTAACTGCGCTCAGGTGGTATATAAGAGCACACGTACAGTGACACTAACTGCGCTCAGGTGGTATATAACAGCACACGTACAGTGACACTAACTGCGCTCAGGTGGTATATAACAGCACAGGTGCGGTGACACCAAATGCGCTCAGGTGGTATGTAACAGCACACGTACAGTGACACTAACTGCGCTCAGGTGGTATATAACAGCACATGTACTGTGACACTAACTGTGCTCAGGTGGTATATAACAGCACACATACAGTGACACTAACTGCGCTCAGGTGGTATATAACAGCACACGTACAGTGACACTAACTCACTAACTGTGCTCAGGTGGTATATAACAGCACACGTACAGTGACACTAACTGCGCTCAGGTGGTATATAACAACACAGGTGGGGTTGACACCAAATGCGCTCAGGTGGTATGTAACAGCACATGTACAGTGACACTAACTGCCCTCAGGTGGTATATAACAGCACATGTACAGTGACACTAACTGCGCTCAGGTGGTATATAAGAGCACACGTACAGTGACACTAACTGCGCTCAGGTGGTATATAACAGCACACGTACAGTGACACTAACTGCGCTCAGGTGGTATATAACAGCACAGGTGCGGTGACACCAAATGCGCTCAGGTGGTATGTAACAGCACACGTACAGTGACACTAACTGCGCTCAGGTGGTATATAACAGCACATGTACTGTGACACTAACTGTGCTCAGGTGGTATATAACAGCACACGTACAGTGACACTAACTGCGCTCAGGTGGTATATACAGCACACACTACATGTACACTAACACACTAACTGCGCTCAGGTGGTATATAACAGCACACGTACAGTGACACTAACTGCGCTCAGGTGGTATATAACAACACAGGTGGGGTTGACACCAAATGCGCTCAGGTGGTATGTAACAGCACATGTACAGTGACACTAACTGCGCTCAGGTGGTATATAACAGCACATGTACAGTGACACTAACTGCGCTCAGGTGGTATATAAGAGCACACGTACAGTGACACTAACTGCGCTCAGGTGGTATATAACAGCACAGGTACAGTGACACTAACTGCGCTCAGGTGGTATATAACAGCACACGTACAGTGACACTAACTGCGTTCAGGTGGTATATAACAGCACACGTACAGTGACACTAACTGCGCTCAGGTGGTATATAACAGCACAGGTGGGGTTGACACCAAATGCGCTCAGGTGGTATGTAACAGCACACGTACAGTGACACTAACTGCGCTTAGGTGGTATATAACAGCACACGTACAGTGACACAAACTGCGCTCAGGTGGTATATAACAGCACACGTACAGTGACACTAACTGCGCTCAGGTGGTATATAACAGCACACGTACAGTGACACTAACTGCGCTCAGGTGGTATATAACAGCACACGTACAGTGACACTAACTGCGCTCAGGTGGTATATAACAGCACACGTACAGTGACACTAACTGCGCTCAGGTGGTATATAACAGCACAGGTGGGGTTGACACCAAATGCGCTCAGGTGGTATGTAACAGCACACGTACAGTGACACCAAATGCGCTCAGGTGGTATATAACAGCACACGTACAGTGACACTAACTGCGCTCAGGTGGTATATAACAGCACAGGTGCGGTGACACTAACTGCGCTCAGGTGGTATGTAACAGCACACGTACAGTGACACTAACTGCGCTCAGGTGGTATATAACAGCACACGTACAGTGACACTAACTGTGCTCTCAGGTGTATATAACAGCACACGTACAGTGACACTAACTGCGCTCAGGTGGTATATAACAACACAGTGGGGTTGACACCAAATGCGCTCAGGTGGTATATAACAGCACATGTACAGTGACACTAACTGCGCTCAGGTGGTATATAACAGCACATGTACAGTGAACACTAACTGCGCTCAGGTGGTATATAAGAGCACACGTACAGTGACACTAACTGCGCTCAGGTGGTATATAACAGCACAGGTGCGGTGACACCAAATGCGCTCAGGTGGTATGTAACAGCACACGTACAGTGAAACTAACTGCGTTCAGGTGGTATATAACAGCACACGTACAGTGACACTAACTGCGCTCAGGTGGTATATAACAGCACAGGTGGGGTGACACCAAATGCGCTCAGGTGGTATGTAACAGCACACGTACAGTGACACTAACTGCGCTCAGGTGGTATATAACAGCACACGTACAGTGACACTAACTGCGCTCAGGTGGTATATAACAGCACACGTACAGTGACACTAACTCACTACTGTGCTCAGGTGGTATATAACAGCACACGTACAGTGACACTAACTGTGCTCAGGTGGTATATAACAGCACACGTACAGTGACACTAACTGCGCTCAGGTGGTATATAACAGCACACGTACAGTGACACTAACTCACTAACTGTGCTCAGGTGGTATATAACAGCACACGTACAGTGACACTAACTGCGCTCAGGTGGTATATAACAGCACACGTACAGTGACACTAACTGCGCTCAGGTGGTATATAACAGCACAGGTGCGGTGACACCAAATGCGCTCAGGTGGTATGTAACAGCACACGTACAGTGACACTAACTGCGCTCAGGTGGTATATAACAGCACATGTACTGTGACACTAACTGTGCTCAGGTGGTATATAACAGCACACGTACAGTGACACTAACTGCGCTCAGGTGGTATATAACAGCACACGTACAGTGACACTAACTCACTAACTGTGCTCAGGTGGTATATAACAGCACACGTACAGTGACACTAACTGCGCTCAGGTGGTATATAACAGCACACGTACAGTGACACTAACTGCGCTCAGGTGGTATATAACAGCACACGTACAGTGACACTAACTCACTAACTGTGCTCAGGTGGTATATAACAGCACACGTACAGTGACACTAACTGCGCTCAGGTGGTATATAACAACACAGGTGGGGTTGACACCAAATGCGCTCAGGTGGTATGTAACAGCACACGTACAGTGACACTAACTGCGCTCAGGTGGTATATAACAGCACATGTACAGTGACACTAACTGCGCTCAGGTGGTATATAAAGCACACGTACAGTGACACTAACTAACTGCGCTCAGGTGGTATATAACAGCACACGTACAGTGACACTAACTGCGCTCAGGTGGTATATAACAGCACAGGTGCAGTGACACCAAATGCGCTCAGGTGGTATGTAACAGCACACGTACAGTGACACTAACTGCGCTCAGGTGGTATATAACAGCACATGTACTGTGACACTAACTGTGCTCAGGTGGTATATAACAGCACACGTACAGTGACACTAACTGCGCTCAGGTGGTATATAACAGCACACGTACAGTGACACTAACTCACTAACTGTGCTCAGGTGGTATATAACAGCACACGTACAGTGACACTAACTGCGCTCAGGTGGTATATAACAACACAGGTGGGGTTGACACCAAATGCGCTCAGGTGGTATGTAACAGCACATGTACAGTGACACTAACTGCGCTCAGGTGGTATATAACAGCACATGTACAGTGACACTAACTGCGCTCAGGTGGTATATAACAGCACACGTACAGTGACACTAACTGCGCTCAGGTGGTATATAACAGCACAGGTACAGTGACACTAACTGCGCTCAGGTGGTATATAACAGCACACGTACAGTGACACTAACTGCGTTCAGGTGGTATATAACAGCACACGTACAGTGACACTAACTGCGCTCAGGTGGTATATAACAGCACAGGTGGGGTTGACACCAAATGCGCTCAGGTGGTATGTAACAGCACACGTACAGTGACACTAACTGCGCTTAGGTGGTATATAACAGCACACGTACAGTGACACAAACTGCGCTCAGGTGGTATATAACAGCACACGTACAGTGACACTAACTGCGCTCAGGTGGTATATAACAGCACACGTACAGTGACACTAACTGCGCTCAGGTGGTATATAACAGCACACGTACATTGACACTAACTGCGCTCAGGTGGTATATAACAGCACACGTACAGTGACACTAACTGCGCTCAGGTGGTATATAACAGCACAGGTGGGGTTGACACCAAATGCGCTCAGGTGGTATGTAACAGCACACGTACAGTGACACCAAATGCGCTCAGGTGGTATATAACAGCACACGTACAGTGACACTAACTGCGCTCAGGTGGTATATAACAGCACCGGTGCGGTGACACCAAATGCGCTCAGGTGGTATGTAACAGCACACGTACAATGACACTAACTGCGCTCAGGTGGTATATAACAGCACACGTACAGTGACACTAACTGTGCTCAGGTGGTATATAACAGCACACGTACAGTGACACTAACTGCGCTCAGGTGGTATATAACAACACAGGTGGGGTTGACACCAAATGCGCTCAGGTGGTATGTAACAGCACATGTACAGTGACACTAACTGCGCTCAGGTGGTATATAACAGCACATGTACAGTGACACTAACTGCGCTCAGGTGGTATATAAGAGCACACGTACAGTGACACTAACTGCGCTCAGGTGGTATATAACAGCACAGGTGCGGTGACACCAAATGCGCTCAGGTGGTATGTAACAGCACACGTACAGTGAAACTAACTGCGTTCAGGTGGTATATAACAGCACCCGTACAGTGACACTAACTGCGCTCAGGTGGTATATAACAGCACAGGTGGGGTTGACACCAAATGCGCTCAGGTGGTATGTAACAGCACACGTGCAGTGACACTAACTGCGCTCAGGTGGTATATAACAGCACACGTACAGTGACACTAACTGCGCTCAGGTGGTATATAACAGCACACGTACAGTGACACTAACTCACTAACTGTGCTCAGGTGGTATATAACAGCACACGTACAGTGACACTAACTGTGCTCAGGTGGTATATAACAGCACACGTACAGTGACACTAACTGCGCTCAGGTGGTATATAACAGCACACGTACAGTGACACTAACTCACTAACTGTGCTCAGGTGGTATATAACAGCACACGTACAGTGACACTAACTGCGCTCAGGTGGTATATAACAGCACACGTACAGTGACACGACTGCGCTCAGGTGGTATATAACAGCACAGGTGCGGACACAAATGCGCTCAGATGGTATGTAACAGCACACGTACAGTGACACTAACTGCGCTCAGGTGGTATATAACAGCACATGTACTGTGACACTAACTGTGCTCAGGTGGTATATAACAGCACACATACAGTGACACTAACTGCGCTCAGGTGGTATATAACAGCACACGTACAGTGACACTAACTCACTAACTGTGCTCAGGTGGTATATAACAGCACACGTACAGTGACACTAACTGTGCTCAGGTGGTATATAACAGCACACGTACAGTGACACTAACTGCGCTCAGGTGGTATATAACAGCACACGTACAGTGACACTAACTCACTAACTGTTGCTCAGGGGTATATAACAGCACACGTACAGTGACACTAACTGCGCTCAGGTGGTATATAACAACACAGGTGGGGTTGACACTAATGCGCTCAGGTGGTATATAACAGCACATGTACAGTGACACTAACTGCGCTCAGGTGGTATATAACAGCACATGTACAGTGACACTAACTGCGCTCAGGTGGTATATAAGAGCACACGTACAGTGACACTAACTGCGCTCAGGTGGTATATAACAGCACACGTACAGTGACACTAACTGCGCTCAGGTGGTATATAACAGCACAGGTGCAGTGACACCAAATGCGCTCAGGTGGTATGTAACAGCACACGTACAGTGACACTAACTGCGCTCAGGTGGTATATAACAGCACATGTACTGTGACACTAACTGTGCTCAGGTGGTATATAACAGCACACGTACAGTGACACTAACTGCGCTCAGGTGGTATATAACACTAACTGTGCTCAGGTGGTATATAACACGCACACGTACAGTGACACTAACTGCGCTCAGGTGGTATATAACAACACAGGTGGGGTGACACCAAATGCGCTCAGGTGGTATGTAACAGCACATGTACAGTGACACTAACTGCGTCAGGTGGTATATAACAGCACATGTACGTACACTAACTGCGCTCAGGTGGTATATAAGAGCACACGTAAGTGACACTAACTGCGCTCAGGTGGTATATAACAGCACAGGTGCGGTGACACCTAATGCGCTCAGGTGGTATGACACCAAATGCGCTCAGGTGGTATGTAACAGCACACGTGTACACAAATGCGCTCAGGTGGTATGTAACACACACGTAACTGCGCTCAGGTGGTATATAACAGCACATGTACAGTGATATAACACACACGTAAGTGACACTAACTGCGCTCAGGTGGTATATAAACAGACACGTACATTGACACTAACTGCGCTAGGTGGTATTTAACAGCACACGTACAGACACTAACTGCGCTCAGGTGGTATATAACAGCACAGTACAGTGACACTAACTGCGCTCAGGTGGTATATAACAGCACACACATGCGCTCAGGTGGTATGTAACAGCACACGTACAGTGACACTGCGCTCAGGTGGTATATAACAGCACACGTACAGTGACACTAACTGCTCAGGTGGTATATAAGAGCAGGTGGTATGCGCTCAGGTGGTAACAGCACACGTGGTGACACCAAATGCGCTCAGGTGGTATATAACAGCACACGTGTACAGTGACACTAACTGCGCTCAGGTGGTATATAACAGCACAGTACAGACACTAACTGCTGCGCTCAGTGGTATATAACAGCACACGGACAAACTGCGCTCAGGTGGTATATAAGAACACGTAACACTAACTGCGCTCAGGTGGTATATAACACACACGTACAGTGACACTAACTGCGCTCAGGTGGTATAACAGCACAGTGGTATGCGCTCAGGTGGTAATAACAGCAGTGACACGTACAGTGACACTAACTGCGCTCAGGTGGTATATAACAGCACAGGTGCGTGACACCAATAGCGCTCAGGTGGTATGTAACAGCACACGTAAGTGACACTAACTGCGCTCAGGTGGTATATAACACACATGTACAGTGACACTAACTGCGCTCAGGTGGTATATAACAGCACACGTACAGTGACACTAACTCACTAACTGCGCTCAGGTGGTATATAACAACACAGGTGGGGTGACACACGCTCAGGTGGTATGTAACAGCACATGTACAGTGACACTAACTGCGCTCAGGTGGTATATAACAGCACATGTACGTGACACTAACTGCGCTCAGGTGGTATATAAGAGCACACGTAAGTGACACTACTGCGCTCAGGTGGTATATAACAGCACACGTCAGGACACTAACTCACTAACTGGTATATAACAGCACACGTACAGTGACACTAACTGCGCTCAGTGGTATAACAGCACACCAAATGCGCTCAGGTGGTATGTAACAGCACACGTACAGTGACACTAACTGCGTTCAGGTTGTATATAACAGCACACGTACAGTGACACTAACTGGTCAGGTGGTATATAACAGCACAGGTGGGGTTGACACCAATGCGCTAGGTGGTATGTAACAGCACACGTACAGTGACACTAACTGCGCTTAGGTGGTATATAACAGCACACGTACAGTGACACAAACTGCGCTCAGGTGGTATATAACAGCACACGTACAGTGACACTAACTGCGCTCAGGTGGTATATAACAGCACACGTACAGTGACACTAACTGCGCTCAGGTGGTATATAACAGCACACGTACATTGACACTAACTGCGCTCAGGTGGTATATAACAGCACACGTACAGTGACACTAACTGAGCTCAGGTGGTATATAACAGCACAGGTGGGGTTGACACCAAATGCGCTCAGGTGGTATGTAACAGCACACGTACAGTGACACCAAATGCGCTCAGGTGGTATATAACAGCACACGTACAGTGACACTAACTGCGCTCAGGTGGTATATAACAGCACCGGTGCGGTGACACCAAATGCGCTCAGGTGGTATGTAACAGCACACGTACAATGACACTAACTGCGCTCAGGTGGTATATAACAGCACATGTACAGTGACACTAACTGCGCTCAGGTGGTATATAACACAGCACAGGTGCGGTGACACACAAATGCGCTCAGGTGGTATGTAACAGCACACGTACAGTGAAACTAACTGCGTTCAGGTGGTATATAACAGCACACGTACAGTGACACTAACTGCGCTCAGGTGGTATATAACAGCACAGGTGGGGTTGACACCAAATGCGCTCAGGTGGTATGTAACAGCACACGTGCAGTGACACTAACTGCGCTCAGGTGGTATATAACAGCACACGTACAGTGACACAAACTGCGCTCAGGTGGTATATAACAGCACACGTACAGTGACACTAACTGCGCTCAGGTGGTATATAACAGCACACGTACAGTGACACTAACTGCGCTCAGGTGGTATATAACAGCACACGTACATTGACACTAACTGCGCTCAGGTGGTATATAACAGCACACGAACAGTGACACTAACTGCGCTCAGGTGGTATATAACAGCACAGGTGGGGTTGACACCAAATGCGCTCAGGTGGTATGTAACAGCACACGTACAGTGACACCAAATGTGCTCAAGTGGTATATAACAGCACACGTACAGTGACACTAACTGCGCTCAGGTGGTATATAACAGCACAGGTGCGGTGACACCAAATGCGCTCAGGTGGTATGTAACAGCACACGTACAGTGACACTAACTGCGCTCAGGTGGTATATAACAGCACATGTACAGTGACACTAACTGCGCTCAGGTGGTATATAACAGCACACGTACAGTGACACTAACTGCGCTCAGGTGGTATATAACAGCACAGGTGCGGTGACACCAAATGCGCTCAGGTGGTATGTAACAGCACACGTACAGTGACACTAACTGCGCTCAGGTGGTATATAACAGCACATGTACTGTGACACTAACTGTGCTCAGGTGGTATATAACAGCACATGTACAGTGACACTAACTGCGCTCAGGTGGTATATAACAGCACACGTACAGTGACACTAACTCACTAACTGTGCTCAGGTGGTATATAACAGCACACGTACAGTGACACTAACTGTGCTCAGGTGGTATATAACAGCACACGTACAGTGACACTAACTGCGCTCAGGTGGTATATAACAGCACACGTACAGTGACACTAACTCACTAACTGTGCTCAGGTGGTATATAACAGCACACGTACAGTGACACTAACTGCGCTCAGGTGGTATATAACAACACAGGTGGGGTTGACACCAAATGCGCTCAGGTGGTATGTAACAGCACATGTACAGTGACACTAACTGCGCTCAGGTGGTATATAACAGCACATGTACAGTGACACTAACTGCGCTCAGGTGGTATATAAGAGCACACGTACAGTGACACTAACTGCGCTCAGGTGGTATATAACAGCACACATACAGTGACACTAACTGCGCTCAGGTGGTATATAACAGCACAGGTGCGGTAACACCAAATGCGCTCAGGTGGTATGTAACAGCACACGTACAGTGACACTAACTGCGCTCAGGTGGTATATAACAGCACATGTACTGTGACACTAACTGTGCTCAGGTGGTATATAACAGCACACGTACAGTGACACTAACTGCGCTCAGGTGGTATATAACAGCACACGTACAGTGACACTAACTCACTAACTGTGCTCAGGTGGTATATAACAGCACACGTACAGTGACACTAACTGCGCTCAGGTGGTATATAACAACACAGGTGGGGTTGACACCAAATGCGCTCAGGTGGTATGTAACAGCACATGTACAGTGACACTAACTGCGCTCAGGTGGTATATAACAGCACATGTACAGTGACACTAACTGCGCTCAGGTGGTATATAAGAGCACACGTACAGTGACACTAACTGCGCTCAGGTGGTATATAACAGCACAGGTGCGGTGACACCAAATGCGCTCAGGTGGTATGTAACAGCACACGTACAGTGACACTAACTGCGTTCATGTGGTATATAACAGCACACGTACAGTGACACTAACTGCACTCAGGTGGTATATAACAGCACAGGTGGGGTTGACACCAAATGCGCTCAGGTGGTATGTAACAGCACACGTACAGTGACACTAACTGCGCTCAGGTGGTATATAACAGCACACGTACAGTGACACAAACTGCGCTCAGGTGGTATATAACAGCACACGTACAGTGACACTAACTGCGCTCAGGTGGTATATAACAGCACACGTACAGTGACACTAACTGCGCTCAGGTGGTATATAACAGCACACGTACATTGACACTAACTGCGCTCAGGTGGTATATAACAGCACACGTACAGTGACACTAACTGCGCTCAGGTGGTATATAACAGCACAGGTGGGGTTGACACCAAATGCGCTCAGGTGGTATGTAACAGCACACGTACAGTGACACCAAATGTGCTCAAGTGGTATATAACAGCACACGTACAGTGACACTAACTGCGCTCAGGTGGTATATAACAGCACAGGTGCGGTGACACCAAATGCGCTCAGGTGGTATGTAACAGCACACGTACAATGACACTAACTGCGCTCAGGTGGTATATAACAGCACACGTACAGTGACACTAACTCACTAACTGTGCTCAGGTGGTATATAACAGCACACGTACAGTGACACTAACTGCGCTCAGGTGGTATATAACAACACAGGTGGGGTTGACACCAAATGCGCTCAGGTGGTATGTAACAGCACATGTACAGTGACACTAACTGCGCTCAGGTGGTATATAACAGCACATGTACAGTGACACTAACTGCGCTCAGGTGGTATATAAGAGCACACGTACAGTGACACTAACTGCGCTCAGGTGGTATATAACAGCACAGGTGCGGTGACACCAAATGCGCTCAGGTGGTATGTAACAGCACACGTACAGTGACACTAACTGCGTTCAGGTGGTATATAACAGCACACGTACAGTGACACTAACTGCGCTCAGATGGTATATAACAGCACAGGTGGGGTTGACACCAAATGCGCTCAGGTGGTATGTAACAGCACACGTACAGTGACACTAACTGCGCTCAGGTGGTATATAACAGCACACGTACAGTGACACAAACTGCGCTCAGGTGGTATATAACAGCACACGTACAGTGACACTAACTGCGCTCAGGTGGTATATAACAGCACACGTACAGTGACACTAACTGCGCTCAGGTGGTATATAACAGCACACGTACATTGACACTAACTGCGCTCAGGTGGTATATAACAGCACACGTACAGTGACACTAACTGTGCTCAGGTGGTATATAACAGCACAGGTGGGGTTGACACCAAATGCGCTCAGGTGGTATGTAACAGCACACGTACAGTGACACCAAATGTGCTCAAGTGGTATATAACAGCACACGTACAGTGACACTAACTGCGCTCAGGTGGTATATAACAGCACACGTACAGTGACACTAACTGCGCTCAGGTGGTATATAACAGCACACGTACAGTGACACTAACTGCGCTCAGGTGGTATATAATAGTGATGAGCGGAATACGCCATATTCGATTTCGCGATATTTCGCGAATATTTCGAAGAATATTCGCGAATATTCGTTAATATCGAATATTCGTGATATTAAAAAAAAAAAAAAAAAAAAAAAATTGCGAATTTTCGCCAATGAGAATTTTCGCTAATGCGAATTTTCACGTTTTTTTTTTTATAAAATATCACGAATATTCGATATTTACGAATATTCGGTATATTTTATAAAAAAAAAAGCGAAATTTCACATATGCGGTCGCGAATATTCCTAAATATCGAATATTCGTGATATTTTATAAAAAAAAAAAAATTGCGAAATTCGCGAATGCGAAATTGATTGCGAATTTTTTGCGAATTTTTTGCGAAATTTGAAAAATACGAATATTCGAAATAGCGAATATTCGCCGCGATATTCGAGATATTCGCGAATACTCGAATATGCAATATTCGTAGCGAATATTCGCAATGCGAATATTCGTGAGCAACACTAGTATATAACAGCACACGTGCGGTGACACCAATTGCGCTCAGGTGGTATGTAACAACACACGTACGGTGACACTAACTGCACTCAGGTGGTATGTAACAGCACACGTACAGTGACACTAACTGCGCTCAGGTGGTATATAACAGCACACGTGCGGTGACACCAATTGCGCTCAGGTGGTATGTAACAACACACGTACGGTGACACTAACTGCACTCAGGTGGTATATAACAGCACACGTGCGGTGACACTAACTGCGCTCAGGTGGTATATAACAGCACACGTGCGGTGACACCAAATGCGCTCAGGTGGTATGTAGCAGCACACGTGCGGTGACACCAAATGCGCTCAGGTGGTATGTAACAGCCCAGTGCGCATGCTCCAGCTCACGTCAGAAAGCGTTGTGGAAACCGACATCAAAACGACGTGATCGACACTACGCAATGCCCTATTCGCGAACGAGTTAGTAAAATGACGTAAGCGCCGGAAAAAGCCGACGCTGACCCGACGCCATACTTAACATTGCATCCAACGGCACCTGACGGCATCCGACGTTACTTCGTAAGGTTACCCCTCATATTAGCAGGGGTAACCTTACGCGAACGAAAACGACGTACGCGATGACGGGGCAGCATAAAAGCGATCGGGAATCAGCGTAGTAGCCTCATTTGCATAGGCAAATGAGACAACAACGCAAAGGCCACCTAGTGGCCGGAGTTGTCATTACAACTACTATCCGCAAGTGTAATGGTATTACACTTGTCGGATCTTCAGCCGTATCTATGCCAAAGTGATACTAAGAATCACTCGCATAGATACGAGGCAAAAAAAACGGCGATATGACGGGGTATCGCCGCTGAGAATCTGGCCCACTGTGTCTCTATCTATCTATCTCTCTCTCTCACTGTCTGTCTGACTTCTCTCTCTGAAAGCCGGAACAAACTACACGAGGCCGCCCGGGAGGCGGCCTTTTATAGTGTGGGGCGTGTGCTAAAGCCCTGAGCCCTAATTGGCCAAAGCACCCAGGCTTTGGCCAATTAGGTCTCTTCGTTTTTTGGGCGCTGTGATTGGCCAAGCATGCGGGGTTATGGTGCATGCTTGGCCAATCATCAGCACGCAACGCCGCAGTGAATTATGGGCCGTTGCGCGTCATTCGAATTCGGCACAAACAACTCGATTTGTTCGTTTTCGACAAACGATCACACAGCCGATGTTCGATGCGGACATGCGTTTGCATTGAACGCGAAGCTCATCCCTACTGGGGATGTAGGAGAAAAGGGAGAAGGGGGTATAGGTGTTGTGGAAATGTTATGAAGATGTATTTAATATGTATTGTCATAGTGTCACCCAGTGTTAGTACTCCCGCAGCCCGCTCTAAAGAGCTGACTGGGACAGACTGACACTGGTTGAGTCCCGTCTGGTAGTGGAAACCTTCCTGGGGTTGGAGAGAGGTATTTGCAGAGAGGGAATATGTCTGCCAGAGAAAGGGTTCCTGTGCGTTAGCACAGACATTAATCTGGAAGGGATATGTTCACTCTGCAAGGATATTATCAGTTATAGGAGGATGTACGCTCTTGTCTCTGCTGTATCTGATCAGCAGAGGTCTAGATTTGTAGCATACACCTGCCTCCCATCCCCAGGAACGGTAGTATAATCCGGGTATGTGTTGTTCTCTGGAATAACCCAAAAATAAAGATTCCTATCAGCGGTAATACGGGAGCTTATAAATTGTCATGGTCAGGGAGATCAATCATCAATGTTTGAAAGCCAGATGGCTTCTTTTGTTTAAAACATAGATACACACTAAAATGGCATTCAGAGACAGTTGAGAAGGAAGGGTTTCACCATGTCAGATATGCCCAGTGTCGTGGCAACATTCCTTTGTTGAATAGAACAAAAAAGGATCCCCCTAGAGTGGGACTTTCAAAGCTACAGACACTGGTGTGTATAAATATATATATATATATATATATATATATATATATATATATATATATATATGTAGTTTAATAATACATATAGAGATCAAAAAACAAGCGTTTGATACGATGTAATTGTGACAAAAAAAAAACATAAAACAAAGTATAACAATTCATAAAATTGACAATGTTACTCTCGGATAGATGATGGTTCCCAATTCCCGACACGTTTCCTGTTTCACACCTTTGTCAGGGGTATATAGGATGGGGAACAGTGTAGTCATAAATTGTTTAGCTCGGTTAGAGTAATATCACAGAGAATGTGGCAAAAGCAGTTGTCAAAAAACTAAATGCAAGAGGACACCAGCCCAAAAGTACTTTGAGTTGCAAGGTACATAGATCACCAATATGTGTAAACCAGTAGCGGCACCATGAACTCCAGTGGTTAGCTGTGGACAATGAAGATCTGGACAGGGGTTAAACGGAACCTTCAATGAAGTTCCATCGTCAATTGGTACCACCCAACAGTCCCTATCTTCATATATTTCCCATATATATATATATATATGTGGGTCTATTCCTGTATGTGGCGTTTCTCCTCTTGGGAAGCCTGTTCAGAGGCAGTTTTTCAACTGCCCCTGAACTCATTCAATGTTATCTTATGTGTACATGTACACAGGTTTGTTTACTGTTGTTTTTAGACAGTTACGTTTATAGTCCTTTTTTTGAAGGCAAAAAACGGAGTTCAGACGCCAAAGTTTCTGTTGTTTCAGATGCCAAACGCTTCTAAACATGGCTAACCTGCGATTAGCAGCATTTCTTTTATAGACGTTTTTCGTTTTTGGCCATTTAAAAAAAAGATATATATATATATATATATATATATATATATATATATATATACAGTGGGCCAGATTCTCATATGAGATACGACGGCGTATCTCCAGCTACGCCGTCGTATCTCTGTTTTTCCAGCTGTGTATCTATGCGACTGATTCTTAGAATCAGTTACGCATAGATTTTGCTTAGATCCGACTTGTGTAAGTCACTTACACCGTTGGATCTAAGTTGCAATGTTTCACTGGCCGATAGGTGGCGTTCCTGTTGATTTCTGCGTTGAATATGCAAATAAGCCTGATACGCCGATTCCCGAACGTATTTGCGGCCCGTTGTCATAGTTTACATCATTTGCGTAAGGTTACCCCTGCTATATGAGGGGTAACTTTGCGTAGGTCCGGCATACGCCATGTTAAGTATGGACGTCGGGACAGCGTTGTGTTTTTCCCTCGTTTCCGTTGTTTACGTAACTCGTCGCGAATAGGGCTGTGCGTTAATTACGTTCACGTCAAAACCAATGTATTTGCGGCATACTATGGAGCATGCGCAGTGGGCTACGTTTACAGCCGGTGCATGCGCAGTTCGTTCGGCGCGGGAGCACGCTTAATTTAAATACAAGCCGCCCCCTTTGAATTACGCGAGGATACGCCGGGCCATTTACACTACGCCGCCGCAAATTACGGACTAAGTGCTTGGAGAATACGGCACTTGCTCCTGTAAGTTGCGGCGGCGTAGTGTAAATAGCATACGCTACGCCAACGGATATGAGAATCTGGCTCAGTATATACACTGCTCAAAAAAAGAAAGGAACACTTTGAAAACACATCAAATCTCAACGGGCAAAAATCTCATGCTGGATATCTATACTGGTATGTACTGGGTAATGTGACAAGATCTATACTGGTATGGACTGGGTAATATGGTAGGATCTATACTGGTATGGACTGGGTAATGTGGTAGGATCTATACTGGTATGGACTGGGTAATATGGTAGGATCTATACTGGTATGGACTGGGTAATGTGGTAGGATCTATACTGGTATGGACTGGGTAATATGGTAGGATCTATACTGGTATGGACTGGGTAATATGGTAGGATCTATACTGGTAGTGACTGGGTAATGTGGTAGGATCTATACTGGTATGGACTGGGTAATGTGTTAGGAACGAAAGGATGGCACATCATTTGATGGAAATGAAAATTATCCACCTACAGAGGGCTGAATTCAAAGACACCCTGAAAATCAAAGTGAAAATATTATGCAACAAGCTAGTCCATTTTTCTGAAATTTCATTGTAACAACTCAAAATGGTCCTCAGTAGTTTGTATGGCCCCCAAGTGCCTGTATGCATGCCTGACAACATCAGGACATCTCCTAATAAAATGATGGATGGTGTCCTTGGGTATTTCCTCCCAGATCTGGACCAGAGCATCACTGAGCTCCTAAAAAGACTGAGATACAACCTGGAGGCACCGTACGTATACGAGGTGGTCTTTTGGATTTAGGTCAGGTGAGCATGGGGGCCATTCAATGGTATTCATTTCTTCATCCTCCAGGAACTGGCTGCATGCTCTCGCCACATGAGGCCGGGCATCGTCGTGCACCAGGAGGAACCCAGGACCCACTGCACCAGCGTAGGGTCCGACAGTGGGTCCAAGGATATCATCCCGATACCTAATGGCAGTCAGGGTCCCATTGTGTAGCCTGTAGAGGTCTGTGCGTCCCTCCATGGATATACCTCCCCAGACCATCACTGACCCACCCCCAAACCGGTCATGCTGAACGATGTTACAGGCAGCATAAAGTTCTCCACAGCTTCTCCAGACCCTTTCATGTCTGTCACATACGCTCAGGGTGAACCTGCTCTCATCTGTGAAAAGCATGGGGCACCAGGGGCGGACCTGCCAATTCTGGTGTTCAATGGAAAATGCCAATCGCGCTCCACAGTGTTCGCCAGTAGGGATGAGCTTTGTGTTAGAGTCGAGCCCATGTTTGACTCGAACATCGTATGTTCGACCGTCCGTCGCATTACGAACGTTACGGGCCGTTTGCGCCAAATTCGAGTGGCATGTCACGGCCCACAGCTTGCAAAAAACGGAGAGCCATAATTGGTTTCCTTTTCCGGAATGCTGCAAGTTCAGTACTGTACTGTTCACTCACAAAAGGAATTAACAGAGGGGAAAGTTTGCAGCTAAGTCAGGGTTTGACAAATTTGCTTTGAATCTAGGAGCCAGCTAAAAAAGTTAGGAGCCAGAAAACGTGCCCCGTCCCGCCGAGCTCGCACATATGTGAGTAGCGCCCGCATATGTAAACGGTGTTCAAACCATACATGTGAGGTATCGCTGTGATTGGTAGAGCTAGAGCAATAATTCTAGCCCTAAACCTCCTCCGTAACTCAAAACATGCAATCTGTAGACTTTTTTAACGTCGCCTATGGAGATTTTAAAGGGTAAAAATGTGTTGCCATTCCACGAGCAGGCGCATTTTTGAAGCGTGACCTGTTGGGTATCAATTTACTTGGCGTAACATTGTCTTTCAGAATATAAAAAAAATTGGGCTAACTTTACTGCTGTCTTATTTTTTTTTTTGCTTTTCAAATGAGTATTATGTCCATTGTGAAGGCTTACGTATTCATACCCCTTGAAATTTTCGTATTCGGAATTTTCACATTTTCTTTGAGTTTACAGATTTTTTCGATTCAAAATGTTCAAACTGATACATTTTTTGAATTGGTCAAAACAAAGATGTTATATTGTTTTCAATTTGAATGCAGAAAAATGAACAAACAAAAGAAAAATCTCCATCAAATGATTACAATGACTTTTTAACCACTTGACATCCCGGCAATTGACAAAAGACGGCCACAAGGTGGCTCTCAATTGCCACTGCATCACTGAAGTGCCAATGCGCGTGCCTGGCGGCCGCGATGTCCGCCAAGTACCCGCGATCGGCGGATACACAGACAAGCACGTGGATCCGTGTGTAAACACAGAGCTCAACATCCTGTCAGGGAGAGGAGACCGATCTGTGTCCCTTGTACATAGGAACACAGATCGGTCACCTCCCCCACTCAGTTCCCTTCCCCCACAGTTAGAAACACTATGCAGGGCACACATTTAACCCCTTCCTCGCCCGCTAGTGTTAACCCCTTCCCTGCCAGTCACATTTATACAGTAACCAGTGCATATTTATAGCACTGATCGCTGTATAAATGTGGATGGTCCCAAAAATGTGTCAAAAGTGTTCGATGTGTCTGCCATAATGTCGCAGTCCCAATAAAAATCGCTGATCGCCGCCATTACTAGTAAAAAAATAGAAGTAAAAAAAAAATCATAACTCTGTCCCTTATTTTGTAGGCGCTATAACTTTTGCGCAAACCAGTCGCTTATTGCGATGATTTTTGATATACTGTATGTAGAAGAATACGTATCGGCCTAAACTGAGAATTTTTTTTTTTTAATTGGGCTATTTATTATAGCAAAAAGTAAAAAAATTGTGTGTTTTTTTCAAAATTACGCTTTATTTTTGTTTATAGCGCCTAAAATAAAAACCGCAGAGATGATGAAATACCACCAAAAGAAAGCTCTATATGTGGGAAAAAAAGGACGTAAAGTTTGTTTGGACCGCGCAATTGTCAGTTAAAGCGACGCAGTGCCGGAAGCTGAAATTTCGCCTGGGCAGGAAGGGGGTATAAGTGCCCAGTAATCAAGTGGTTAAATCACCTTTGGCTTAACAAAAACATGCATCATTTCTAATAACACACAGAGTTTTTGATTTCAGCATCATGTGTAGTTAGAATTTGACTGGAGCGCAATGTAAAAGTCGATTCGAATTTCAGTTAGTTATGTTATTCGGAGCTTTCAGTAAAATGTGTTTATATTGTAATTCGGGTATTCGGAAATATCCAAATCTCAGAATAATGAAAAATTTGTCGGAATATTAATTCGGAACAAAACTAACTGCACATGTCTAGCAATTACAGCTGCAAATCTTTTTGGGGGGGTCTCTACCAGCTTTGCACATCCCGAGTGGGTCATTTTTGCCTTATTCTTCTTTGTAAAATATCTCAAGCTCTGTCAGATTGATGGAGAACGTCTGAACAGCAATTTTTTATGTCTTGCCACAGATTCTGAAAGGGATTTAGGTCTGGACTGTGACTGGGCCATTCTAACACATGAATATGCTTTGATCTAAACCAATCCATTGTAGCTCTGGCTGTATGTTTAGGGTCGTTGTCCGGCTGGAAGGTGAACCTCCCCCCAGTCTCAAGTCTTTTGCAGACTCTATCAGGTTTTCCTCTAAGAGTTTCCTGTATTTGGCTCCATCCATGTTCCCAACTCCAACCAGTTTCCCTGTCCCTGCTGAAGAAAAGCATCCCACAAAGTGATGCTGCCATCACCATGTTTCACGGTGGGGATGGTGTGTTCAGGGTGACGTGCAGTGTTAGTTTTTCACCACAGTTTTGCTTTTAGACCAAAAAGTACAATTTTGGTCTCATCTGACCAGAGCACCTTCTTCCACGTTTTCTGTGTCCCCCACATGGCTTCTCGCAAAATGCAAACAGGACTTCTTATAACTTTCTTTCAACAATGGCTTTCTTCTTGCCACCCTTCCATAAAGGGCAGATTTGTGCACAACTAATAGTTGTTTTAAAAGAACGGTGATTTTAATGATGCTTAAAGCAGAGTTCCGTCCATGTTTTTTTTTAAGTTAGCAGCTACAAATATTGCAGCTGCTGACTTAAAATATGGACACTTACCTGTCCAGGGCTCCCGCAATGTCCTCACCCAAAGCCGACACTTCCCTTGGCTCCCTGGAGGAAGTGCTGTCATCTTTAGTAAGGGAATCAGGAAGTGAAGCCTGGTTCCCTACTGTGTAAACGCGTGAGTCGCGCTGCGCATTCTTGACTGGTCCCTGCTGTGTTCTGGTACCTGTGTCTCCCAAAACACAGTGGGGGGAAGGAGGAGGGGCCGGACACGGCGTAGATTGCCACAGATTCTATCACCGGAAGTGGGAGAAAATACTTGTATTGGACAGGTATCTGCTCCCCCTGAAAGGTGCCAAATGTGACAAATGGAAGTTCCATTTTGGGGGGGGGGCAACTCTACTTTAAAGTGAAACAATAAAAATTAAAAAAATCTTTTAAATATAGTCTGCCTGTAAAGTGGCACATCTTTACCATGTATAGAACCTGTTGCAGCAAAAACGAAATTTCTAAAGAAAAAAATTGTTAAACCCCATTTAAATTGACTCGCAGTTGCAATTTCTGACACCCAGCTTTTAAAAAAGATAAAGATAATTTTTTTTTTTTTAAATAAAGGACTTGTAATAAAACCTTTGTAGTGGTTTTATTTATTTTTGACTGTTTTTTTGGTGAATGAATAGGTGTATAATGTACCACTTACTCATTCACATCGGGGGGGGGGCGGACCTAAAAGGCTACGGACATCTTGATTAATGATGGATTTACTGTTAAAGACATTTTTGGGGGATTTTTTTGTAGTTTTTTTTAAAAAAGCTTGTAAAATGTCTGAGTATTTTTATTTCTATGTTTCTTTTTCCTTTTTTTTATAATGATATCCCTTAGTTATGTATTTAGGGGTCAGTATCTGGGGCCCACTCATTTTTAAAGGAAACTTCCAGATTCCGATAAGCTCCCTGCCTGTAGATCCCCAAAACCACCGGCAAGGGTTGTGGGGAAGAGGCCCTTGTCCCCATCAACATGGGGACAAGGTGCTTTGGCATGCTTGGATAAGAGTCTGGTATGGATTTTGGAGGGGGACGGCCACGCCATTTTTTTAAATGTTGTGTCCCTATTAAAATCCATACCAAAACCAAAGGGCCTGGTATGGACGAGTGGGGACCCCGTACCAATAATTTGGGGAAGCCTGACTCATTTGTTGTAAAGGATGTGGCGGCCAGATTCCCGGCCCTGCTCCTTAACAACATATTGACTGTGTGCTCAGCAGGCGAACACCTGAATTTCCCATGTGTTCAGCAAACACCCGTACGGCAATGTTTGGGTCAAACTTTTGCTCAGCCCACACAGTTCGCCTAACACTACTCACCACTAAAATTCAGAACCATTAAAATTTACAGTCTTAAACACAATGGGCCAGATTCAGGTATATGGGAGCATCTTTGCTCTGGAGTAACGTTTCTCATTTACGTTACTCTGGCGAAATTTTAGGAGCAAGTGCTGTCATTCATGAAGCACTTGCTCCTAAAGTTGCGGCAGCGCATCGCAAATGAGCCGGCGGAATTCAAATTGGGCGGGTACGGGGCGTGTATTATTTAAACTAAGCACGATCCCGCGGCGAACGTACTGCGTATGCGTCGAGTGTCAATGCATCCCAGTGCGCATGCTCCAAATTCTGACAGTGAACGTCAATGACGTCACATCCCCATTCATGACATTTTTACGCAAGCGACGCGATTTTTTTTTTTTCGACACGATGACGACGCCTATACTTAACATAGGATACTCCACTAGGGGGCTGCTTTATCTTTACGCCGCGTATCGCTTCCGGAAACGTCGGAAAGTCACTGCGTCGCGCCCGAATACGATCGTGAATTGCTGATTCCCGCTGATTAACATATTTTTTCAGCGTAAATCAGCGGGAACGCCCCCCGGCGCCATTTTTAAATTAAAGTTGCGATGCAATGGCGAAATTCAATTGCGCTGATCGTATCGGAACTCCAACCCAGCGTTTCTTGTTTTCTGGTTACAGAAAACAGAAACGCCGGCTTAAAGTGACAGTTAGGCTGGAGTATCACAGATACTCCAGCCTAACTCTACCTGAATCTGGCCCAATATGTATGGGGTAATAAACTTTCTAGATCTACGTTTAATATGCTTAGACACAGATCTAATGAATGCATGGAGTTTCAAACATATCCTCTTATGGAGTTTATCCTAGATTAGACACAGATCTAATGAAGGTATGGGCTTTCAAACATAATCCTAGATAAACACCCCTGCTGATGGAACTCAACACCAGATACCAGTCCCTGACAGAGTCTTCTTTCTTCATAGATAAAAACTAGGGTTGTCCCGATACCACTTGTACCGAGTACAAGTACCGATACTTTTTTTCAAGTAGTCGTTGTTACCGAATACCGATACTTTTTTTAAATGTGTCCCCAAATGCAGCCATGTCCCCCACATATGCAGCCATGTCCTCCACATATGCAGCCATGTCCTCCACATATGCAGCCATGTCCCTCCAGCCATGTCCCCCACATATGCAGCCATGTCCCTCCAGCCATGTCCCCCACATATGCAGCCATGTCCCTCCAGCCATGTCCCCCACATATGCAGCCATGTCCCTCCAGCCATGTCCCCCACATATGCAGCCATGTCCCTCCAGCCATGTCCCCCACATATGCAGCCATGTCCCTCCAGCCATGTCCCCCACATATGCAGCCATGTCCCTCCAGCCATGTCCCCCACATATGTAGCCATGTCCCTCCAGCCATGTCCCCCACATATACAGCCATTTCCCCCGAGCCATGTCCCCCACATATGCAGCCATGTCCCTCCAGCCATGTCCCTCCAGCCATGTCCCCCCATACCTAGCCGCCGAAAGCCGCCGCTGCCGCAGGGAGAACGTCACAGCATTCATTTGAATAGCTGTTTTGCCCACGCGTATAGACACTCCCCCTTGCTCGGGATTGGACAGATCATGATCACCCATCCAATCCCGAGCAAGGGGGAGTGTCTATACGCAGCGGGAACACTACAGCTATTCAAATGAAAGCTGTGATGTTCCAGTACTCCCGCAAATACTCGGTATCGGTCCCGATACCGATACTGGTATCAGGACAACCCTAATAAAAACCCAAAACAACAATACCAGCAATTAAACTAGTATTTTTCCCACCAGGTCAGAAAACCCAGCAGTTACTATATTACACACACGTTTGGTCCCAAACTTCATTTCAACCTAATACCTATTCATCTCTGCAGAGACCTACTGCAACAGATCATCCCTAAGCTGCACCTTTTCATTGGAAACACCAAGAGTCTCACTTTATTAAAACAACTATTCTCTTACCAAGCATTTAACATGATGAAAACATTATCCTCCAAAATTAATTTACTAACATGAGACTATTTTTTCATAAAAACCCTCTCCCTCCATATATTGAACCTCCTTACTCTGTATATTCATTGTTCTATGATCATAAGCACCACAAAAAAAGGAATAGCGCTATTTTACAGTCTATTAATCAATAATATCTCTTTTTCCAAACCGATACTATGCATTATTGGAAATCGAAATAGGAGGTCAGCTCAAATACATTACCAACAAGCATTCCAACATTGGTACCCAACCCCCTTCAAGTTTACTCAATTCTAACCTACATGATCCCTTATATGTCAAAGACTATGTGGAGAAACAGGATCCCTTTTCCATATTTTATGGCACACTTACTGGACCTCCATTTTCTTTCCAGCCTCTAATATTATAGGCACTCAGACCTTACCTGACCCTACCTTTGCATTACTGCATTTAGGTATTAAACAAATAACCCCTAATGCTAAATTCAGGGATCTGTACCTACATTTTAACGCTGAGTATTGTTAGACTTTGGAATTCCCTTTTACAACCCAGTATAGTTAGTTGACACTCTTAGAAACCTAAACTTCCAGTGTGAAATATAAAATAAAATATGAAAATCACCAAAATTACTAGACATGTGCACACTGAAATATTTTGTTTCGGAATTTCCCTTTCATCCGAAAAATACATTTATTTAGTTACTCCTGAAATTTATTTGTATTTATTTCGTTTTTTGTTAAAAAAAAAATACATTCATCCGAAAATCCAAATTAATTAAGGTAGAATCAGTCATTGAGGGCTTATGGTGTCTGTGGAATGTTCTAAGAAGATTCAACGGAATCTTAAAAAAAAAAAAAAAAAGATTTGACGGAGCAACGAAACTGTACAATGCCGCAATTGGACATTTCCAGGCGAATGTTCCGCCTACAAGCTATAGAAGAATTCTAATGTTGTATGACGAGTAATTATTATATTTATTAATTATTATTACTAGTCAACCAACATTAGAATTCTTCTATAGCCTATGGACCGAGCATTTCACCATAAATGTCCGCTTTCTGAGATCGTATGTTTTTAGCTACTTCTTCGAATCTTCATGTATCTCTGAATCTTTTCTCTCTATAATGTCGAATCTTTTCTCTCTATAATGTCGAATCTTTTCTCTCTATAATGTTGAATCTTTTCTCTCTATAATATCAAATCTTTTCTCTCTATAATGTCAAATCTTTTTTCTCTATGTCGAATTTTTTCTCTCTATAATGTTGATTCTTTTCTCTCTATAATGTCTAATCTTTTCTCTCTATAATATCAAATCTTTTCTCGCTATAATGTCTAATCTTTTCTCTCTATAATATCAAATCTTTTCTTTCTATGTAGAATAATATTGGACTAATAGAGTTAAGGTTAGGCACATTCGACCGCAACGAAAACAGAAATAAAGCATTTTCTGTGCTTTCGTTATCGTTTGTTAAAATGATAACAAAAATACCTAAAATTTGGACGGAAATGCATTCGTACGAAAAGGAATGCACATGTCTAAAAATTACTAGTACAAAAAATATGCTCTATCTTAGTCCATATGGTTAAACAACTCAAAGTATACTGTATAAGATTGATGAGATGTACTTACATATTTTTCCTTGTTTCATTAGTTCACTCCCTTGTTTGTTTACCCTCCCTCCCCCACTATAGCCTTACCCCCAATCCTTAATTCTCCCTCCCTATACCCCCTTCCCCCTTTCCTCTTACATCCCCAGGATGAACACATTGGTTCTACACCAACAATACTGGCTGTAAGCTTATTTCCAGTCTACTAATTCTATTTGATATCACCCACTGATTGAATGATTGTTTTTCTTCATAATTCTGCTCTTGTCATTCATTCTGCTGTAATTTGTACAGATTTATCCTTCTGTACCGCTCTACTGTTTTATAAAGTCAATAAAAACTATTGGAAAGAAAATGAAGTCAACTCATCACTTAAAATGTGACCTTACTGAGAACAAGATCTCATCAACTTCAACTAATATTACACATTATTATGGAATACACCAAGCCAAATAAGTTATATTTATTATTGTATGAAGATGTATCCAGCTATATTAATCCAAGTGACACTGAGACAAAAAATGACATTATAAGCAGCTTATAAAAGAACATGATTAATATTTACCTTCCTGGAAGGTGAGTGAGTTTTTTTCCATCTTGAAGAGTGATGGGTGGTGCTGGTATTTGACACTTTGTGGTAGGTTTGTTCCCCTCTGGACTCTGTGGTTTCTCCTCACTAAGTGACTACTTTGTTCTGTAGTGATGTAACAGCCGGTGGGAGGAACCACAACACCCAGCAGGGGACGAGGTTTCCAAAGTGTCAGATACCGGCGGTGTGCTTAGTTCTTCAAAAGAGCAAAAATTGTACTCACCATCTACCGGAGAGGTAAGTATTAAATGTTTAATTGTAACAATGTTCATTCTGAATAAGCTAACAAAATACTAAAATTAACAATAATAGAGAAAAAGATATAATTACTGGTAACCCAGTGTTCCTCCATAAATATTAGTGGATAACTATTTTTATATTCAGGTCAGGTCTGAACAGAATTATGTAACATTTGTAGAAAAATATACATCCAAGAAGTCCAGAACTTGATGCCATTATAGCAAAAACCTCCACAGCCACCATGTATTTCCCTCTGGTGCTCAGATAGGCCGGGATCATGGCAATCCAGACACTGCAGAACACCAGCATGCTGAAGGTGATGTACTTGGCCTCATTAAAACTGTCCGGTAATGTCCTGGCTAAAAAAGCTATAATGAAGCTCACAGCTGCCAGAAGCCCCATATATCCCAGGACAGAGTAGAAGCCGATAACTGAACCCTCATTACACTGAATGATGATCTTCCCCTGATAAGAGTGAGTGTCCTGATCCTGGAAGGGGGGAGAAATAGACAACCAAGTGACACAGATTATGACTTGAACCAGTGAGGACACACAAATGATACAATTGGGCAGTTTGGCTCCCATCCATTTCCTCCAGGGACTCCCAGGTTTGGTGGCTTTAAAAGCAATACACACCATGATACTTTTGGCAAGTAGAGAAGAGACAGCAACTGAGAAGATGACACCAAAAGAGGTTACACGCAGCATACAGGTTATATCTACTGGACGTCCGAGGAACAAGAAGACACAGAGGAAGCTCAACATAATGGAGACCAGGAGAAGATAGCTCAGGTTCCGGTTATTAGCTTTAACAATGGGGGTGTCCCGGTAATGTATAAATATCCCCAATATTAAACCAGTCAGAAGAAAACAGAGAATGGAGACAGGTGAAAATACTGCAACAATTGGATCATCAGTATAGGAGAGAAATTCCACCAATTTTGGAACACACCGATCCTTCTTCTCATTCGGCCATTCATCATCAGGACATTTCATGCAGTTTTCACTGTCTGCAGAAAGAAGAATAAAAACACAATGAGTATCTGGATCAGAGCTTCTGAGGAAATAAATTGTCTTGTGTTGTGTCTAGTGCAGAGCTTTACAATAGAAAGTGAGACAGTACAGTTGTAATACCATAAAATACAAGAGGGTTAGCCAGCCTCAAAACATTAGATAATTGGGCAACTATGTGGCAAATTATGTTTGACGTTGTAAACATGTAAAGTTCTACACTTGGGGGCTAGGAATATGCATGCATCATATATACAGTACTAGAGGGAGAACAGCTGGAGGAATCAATGGAGAAGAAGGATCTGAGTGTTCTGGTGGATCATAGATTTAATAACAACATGCAAAGCCAATATGTCATTTTTAAAACTAGTAAAATACAAGGGCAACCAAACTGAGGCATGGAGGAGCTCAGCTATGAGGAAAGATTAGCTGAACCAAGTTTATTCTCTGTTGAGAAGAGCAGATTAACCACTTCCTGTCCATTCTATTGTCAAATGATGGCTGGCCGGGACCTTCGTCATTTCAAGTGGACAGCAAATGGCTTCCTCCCGGAATGCACTTCACATGCACCGCACGGTGCCACAATCTGATCAGTGTAGCGGCCCGCTACCAGTACCATGTGATAACTGACTTTTCATTGGGGTGCAACCTATATGCTAAAAATGGTTTGCACTTGAATGGAAGGGGGTCTGCTGTGCTGGGGGAGAGGTTTATGGGAAGGCTGGAGGAGTATTTAAACTAGGATTGAGGGGGAGGGGGAAGTAGAATTACATCAGGCACACAGGTCAGTTAGGGGTCAGACATTAATGGATAGTGGAATGGGGATAGATGGGGGAGGGTTATGGCAGGTGACAAGAAAGTTCCCATGTTGCAAACAGCTATTGGAAACTATAGTGTCATTCGTACTACTAAAAATTCTATGAAAAACACTAGAGAAAATTTAATAATACATTAAAGTGTTTGTTCACCAATGCCGAAAATCTGCCAAGCAAAATAGGTGAGTTGGGAGCTCTGGTGCATGAGAAGAGCTATGATGTAATCAATATTGCTGAAACTTGGTTTCAATCCTCACATGACTGGGCTAATAATATTCCTGGCTATGCACTCTTTCGGAGAGACAGGGTAAAGGGGAAAGGTGGCGGGGTCTGTCTCTATGTGAGAAGTGATCTCAAAGCAAGCGTGAAAGAAGACCTGGTTGATGGAGAGTGTGATGAGGCTGAAGCATTATGGGTGGAACTGCATATAGATGTGCGTAGTTCAAAGGGCTAGGACAGTGATAATAATGGGGGATTTTAACTACCTAGAAATTGACTGGAGTAATGGCACTGCAGGGACAGTTAAAGGGCAAAAATGTACAAACCTATTACAGGACAATTGTATGGTCCAGTTTATTGAGGCCCAACTAGGAATGATGCTCTGTTGGACCTGGTAATCTCAAACCATGCAAAGCTTATTACTAATGTTCAGATAAAGGAACACTGGGATAGCAGTGATCATAACATGATTTCATTTGATGTTAGCTGTCAGCAAGAAATTCATACAGGAAAGATAAAAACACTTAATTTCAAGAGAGCAAATTTTCCAAGGATGAGGGCTGCTCTCCAGGACTTAGACTGGGAGGGAATATTGGCATCGATAAAAACAGAACATAAATGGGAATTCTTCAAACAGACTGTTTGGGACCTCACTGCAAAGTATATTCCCATGGGGCAATAAGTTAAAAAGGCTAAAAATAAAACCTATGTGGCTCACGATCAAAGTTAAAAAAAGCTATAAACTATAAGAAAAGAGCTATAAGAAAAGAGCTTTTAAAAAAATATAAAAATGAAGGAACACTAGTGTCGTTTAAATGTTACAAAGAATATAACAGAATATGTAAAAAGGAAATCAATGATGCAAAAATTCAAAACGAATGACAGTTGCAAAAGATAGTAGGACAAACCCCAAGAAATTCTTCAAAAATATTAATAGTAAAAAGGTCTGGTCTGATCTGGCTTATTCCAATATTATTGCAATATTGCTAAACAGGGCTTATAGAGCTTTTTGATGTTTGGTACTAGGGCCTAGACATTAATACCAGTATAAGGAGTTTAACTAAAAGGGGGCGGGGTACCTACTTTAGTACCAGAACAGGATTATGGCCTGTCAACCTCTTAGAGACAGGGGAGCCTGGGGTTCAACCTTCCTGTCCCACCCCTACAGAAGTAGGAACGGAAGCTGGGGTCCCCCTTTTTTTTTTTTTTAGAAGTTTTAGACTCACATATATATAAGTGACTTCCGCCAGCTTACCACGTAGCACTCTATAAATAGTTATGTAATAGTAGCACCTATTGACAAAGTTCAATAATGGTGATATGTCTCTTTTTTTTTATTATTTCTCAATGTTTATGGATGTTTATTGATGTTTACGACGACGATTATTAGGGCCTCAATACTAGGTGATTAACTATAGAGTGGGTTCTTTGGGTTTTTTTGTTTTTTTATTTTTTTTTACAATGTCAATTTAGCCACTTTAGCACGACGCACTTTAGCACTTTTTTGACATCGCTTAACAACGGTGACAGGGCCCTCCCTTTTTTTTTTTTTTCATTGACTAATGCTTATTGATGTTTATGATTCTGATTATCAGGGCTTTAACACTAGGTGAATAACTAACCTGGGGGGAGAGAGGGTGGGAGACACCCAATGGTGTCAGTGGATGCATGAGAGTGTGAGAAGGGCGGTCACTCAAACAGCCCCAAGGGGGTGCCCAGTAGGGCAGGGTACGGGAAGGGTGGGTGGAAGGGGAGGACTAGGGTAGGGACCAGGGAGCGTACACTTAATTTACTAATGTTCTTGCTGCCACAAGAGGTGGGGAATGGGAAGGTGGAGGCAAGAGGGGAGAGGATAGATATTGACCCAGGAGACTACATACTGAGGAGCGAGATGAACATAGAGTTCTACTCTAGGATTAGACCGGAGTATGCTATTACTACACCAACTTTTTTAGATGCAGGATAAGATGATGGCCATTAAGAGGATATCGGCTATGTCGCTCCTGCAAGAGGGCATACCGGGTCTCCTGTGCCTCCATAAGACACATTTGACCCGGGACACAGTTGGTCAGTTGAACAGCAGGAGAATTTAGTCCCAGTACCATTCGGTGCACTCCTCCTACTCAAGGGGGGTGAGTGTACTGGTGGGGAGGGGAGTGACGTTCTCCTGCACAGAGTCCTCTATAGATGATGAGGGACCATATGTATTCCTTTTTTGTCTAATTGCGAATAGACCATATGTCTTGGCCAACATCTCTATCCCCCCTCCATTTAAGTTTGATGTTTTATATAGGCTTATTGAGTTCACATTGGATAAAACAGGAGTTCCAATAATAGCTGTCGGGGACTATAATGAAGTTTTGGATAGAAGCCTGGACAGATTTCCTTGGGAACAAAACCGGTATACTAAGCGAGGGTCGATTGGCACGGCTCCTGGAGGAAATGGGGATGAGGAATATATGGTGAACCCACTACCCTCAATCATGGCAATACTCATGCTACTCCAGTTCATACCACACTCTTTCTAGAATCGATATGGCACTGGGCAATGAGGAAGCACTACCCCTGGTGAAGGGGATAGAGTACGGCCCTAGAGGGGTCTCGGACCACTCCCCGCTGGTGCTGACAATTAAGATTGGGACTAAGACTCCCCGTAACGAGTGGAAAGTCAATCCGGGTTGGCTTGAGTTGATTGGCGATGCAGAAAACTTGCTGTTTAAATTGAAAGAGTATGTATGATTCAATACAGGGTCAGCGCCGACGGGAGTGGTCTGGGACTCTCTGAAAGCTTTTCTAAGGGGCCTTCTGATCCAGCAGATAACAAGAGTGAAAAGAGAGGGCAGAGAGCAAGAGGGCAAACTTGGTCTTGAGGTAACCCAAGCGGAGACACAGTATATAGAGGAACCCACCCTGACTAGGCAGAAAGAATGGTTAGAGAAGCAGTCAGAGTACAGAACGGCTATTAAGAGAAGGTCAGAGAATAATCACATTTTACAGAGGCAATCCCAGTTTGGAGAAGGGGAGAAAGTAGGGCGGATGTTGTTTCTCTTGTGTAGAACCAATTCCCCTCCTTCTAGTGGAAGGTGGAGAAATGATAGGGGGAGATATTGTTACCGAAGGTCAAGAGGTGATACACACGTTCTGTGAGTATTATAGAACATTGTATACATCTAAAAAGGTACTTGGGTGTGGAGCTTTGGAAGATTTTTTCCAGGCAATACCAGTCCCCACCCTGACAGTTAAGGACAAGCAAGATCTAGAGGCACCAATCACCTTAGAGAAAATGCAGCAAGCGGTGGCTGGAATGCCTAACCAAAAGTCCCCAGGCCCTGACGGGCTTCCAATAGAGGTATACAAAAGCTATGGTGAGATACTGCTTTCAGAGCTACTGAGGACATTGGAGGGGGCAGTAAGTGGGGGGGTGCTTCCCAGCTCAATGTCGGAAGCAACCATCATTGTGATACACAAGGAGGGGAAAGACTAACTGGACCCTTCATCTTACCGCCCAATCTCCCTATTATGCACTGACGTTAAGATCCTAGCCAGAGTCCTTGCCACTCGCCTAAATAGATGCATTAATTATCTTATCCATCCTGATCAGTCAGTCTTTATACCAGGTAGGGCAACAAACACTAACATTAGAAGGCTTTTTCTTAATTTACAGATACCAATAGACAACGAGGGCCCTAGTGCGGTGTTATCTCTTGATGCCGCAAAAGCTTTCGATAGTCTAGAATGGACATATTTATGGAAGGTGCTAGAGGACTTTGGCTTTAGTCCACTTTTCATTAAATGGGTTAAGCTATTGTATAGTCAACCGAGAGCCAAAATTAGAATAAACAATGAGCTGTCAGAAGTATTCCAGCTAGAGAGAGGGACGAGACAGGGGTGCCCCCTGTCTCCCCTTTTATTTGCTCTTGCTATGGAGCCCCTAGAAATTATGGCCAGATTGAGGACAGATATAAGGGGGTTTAGAAAACAGCAGGGGGAAGACAAGATCGCATTGTTTGCGGATGATATTTTGTTTTTCCTAGGAGATGTCGCAACTTCACTGGATAGCATGGTAAAAATGGTTGGGGAATTTGGACAATTTTCAGGCCTGACTATTAATTGGGAAAAATCTGCGTTACTACCACTGGAACCATTTGATTTCCGGACACTGTCAGGTGCTTCCCAATTGAGCGTGGTCACCAAATTAAAATACCTATGGATTTGGGTTACAAAGAATGTTACTCAATATGCTAATATCAATATCGCCCCCCCAAAAAAAAAAAAAAAGGTCAGGTCTGAACATGTAGGCCCCTTACAAAATAATCTAGAGTGGGTGACAGAATAAAGGTGGAAAAAGCACCTGGACCAGATGGCAAACACCCACGGATCCTAAAATAATTGAGCTCTGTAATTTCAAAGCCATTGTATCTAATTTTTAGGGACTCATTAATGACAGGAATAGTACCACTGGATTGGCGTAGAGCCAATGTGGTGCCTATATTTAAAAAGGGAACAAAGGCCCAGATTCACAGAGCGATTACGCCTGCGCAACACGAGATGCGTGTGCGTAAGTCGAAATGTGCGCATGCGTTTCGATGCACGGCATCCCCAGAACGAGATACGCAAAAAAATCTACTTTTTTTTGTTCCGCGTAATTTCGTTAGACTGGCGCATCCGTCCGCGCAAAAGTGCGCTAGACAGACCATTGATTTGCTAGTCAAATATGCTAATGAGGGACTTACGGGGATCCACAAAAGAACGTTGGGGCAGCGCAGGCGACGCAGTGTGCGCAACAGCAAAATGTCCTGTCTAAAATTAGACCATATAAAAGCTGGTCTAAAAAGAGAAAAAAGGTCTACTTGTTAGATAAAGCAACACTGTTAGTGAGGAGCTGAGCAGTCACACGTGTTGCACAACAATCTGTATGCCAACATGCCAGGGGCATCGTCGCACATAGCTATACTACTGACTTTAGATGAACAAAGAAGGATGAGGGCACGGAGGATGGCACGGAGGATGGCACGGGAGAGGATATACCGCACAGGCATAGACCTGTTTGGCATGAGTGATTCTGAGGTGTTTCGCATCTTCAGATTCACCCCTCATGTCATCCTGGAATTAACCACAACCCTGCAGGAGGACATCACCAGCCCAACACACCGCTCACATGCAGTGCAGCCACTGGTCAAGGTCATGGCAACACTCCATGTCCTTGCCAGTGGGTCTTTTCAGCGTACAAGTGGAGTGGTGGCTGGGATGTCACAATCCTCCATGAGCAGATGTGTGCACCAGGTTGTCCCTGCAATCCTCAGACGCATGGCCAACCAAATCATCAAACCCACCACTGAGGAGCTGCGACTGAAGGCAATGACAGATTTCTACAGAATTGCCAGATTCCCACGCACCGTGGGGGCCATTGATTGCACACATGTGGCACTCCAGCCCCCCCAGGAGACAGAGCACATATACCGCAATCGGAAGCATTGGCATTCCATCAACGTACAGGTGATAGTCGATGCCCAAGGCCTCATATGGCACGTTCGTGCCAAACACCCAGGGTCCAGCCATGACAGCTACATATACAATCAATGCCACATCAGAATGGAATTCGATCAGAACGTGTATGGGGACACCTGGCTGGTTGGTGAGTGACATGGGTGGCAGGCATGACTATCCCCTCCCATGATGCACACATCACAAGGGGCACATGCATGACTAACATCCTCCTGTCTTTTCCCTTACAGGTGACTTTGCATATCCACTGGGACCCCATCTCATGACTCCTATCCGGAACCCCCAAACCCCAGGAAAGATACAATCAAGCACATGCCCAAACACGAGCAGTGGTGGAGCGCACCTTTGGCCTACTAAAGTCACGTTTCCGATGCCTGGATAAGTCTGGGGGTACCCTCTTGTATTCCCTAAACTTCGTGTGCCAGATCATCGGTGCATGTTGCATGCTGCACAACTTCGCAGAAAGAAAGGGCCTGCAGATTGGCCTACGTGATGACCTGACCCCTGAACCAGACAATCCCCCCCTAACCGAGGCTACCCCGTCTTCTGAGGGTAGAGCAGCCAGGAGACAGCTCACATTGGGCATCTTTGCACGTTAAACACACACACAAAAAATTTCCAGCAAAAAAAAAGGGGAAAACAAATTAATGCCCTTTGCGTGAGCCACGCCTGGGGCGCCCCCGGCCACGGCCCCGGCTTCTCAGGGGAGACTCATGGGGAGGGGTAAAACCGGGGAAGGAGGAGCAGCCCCTGATCTCTGCCCACCTGGCGGCCTGCCCTCCAAGGCCACGGCTATTCTGTCCTGGGAAGCACCAAGTGTTGCCGTGTTGGCCTGGATAGCCAGGGTAAGGGCCCTCACATCCTGCCCAACGCCTGCTGATGTCGTCTGCAGTTCGTTTAGGCAGGTTGTGAAAGCCCGGGAGTGGGAGTCCAGGTTCCCCAGCGTATCCTTGATGGAGGACAGGCTCTCCTCCATCCGCACCAATGTCTGGCTGACCTGTCCCAGGTGGCGGGTCTGGAGGAACTGGTCCCTTCTCAGAGTGGCGGGCAGGAGATCGGCCAACCCCCTGGTGTTCTGGGATGAAATCCTGCCTCCAGCTGATGCTTGTGGCCGGGGAGAAGGGGAGGCCCTTGTGAGGGGAGCCATGTTGGGGGAGGAGGGGGCTCCCCCTTAGGGAGGGCTGCCTGCTGCCAGCCAGAGGGGAAGAGTCCTCAAAAACCAAACGTCCAGTGCCTGACATGGACTCCTCCTCCTCATGATTCTCCTCCTCCTCATGATTCTCCTCCTCCTCTTGAACCTCCTCCGCAGACTCCGGCCTTGTTGGGGGGGCCTCATTAGGCTGCTGTCCTGGGGTTGGTGCGGTCAGGCCAGATGGCCCTGCACCCTCCTGCACATCTGTGGATGACACAAAACATTCACAGGTTGGAGGATCCACACACTTGTCACATATTCCCTTTCACCCCCTCCCCCACACATGCTACACACCTGATATTAAAAAAAAATACTTACCTGGCACCACGGCCACCGGACTTGAGTCAAAGCCGGGCAGGACCTCAACTTCATGCCGATGAAAGGTCAGGGCCACCGCACGCTCCTCTGCTGTCAGCCTAATATGGCATGGTGGGCCCCCTCCTGTGCCCCTGGCATGGGCATGCATTCTGGCCAGCTTCTGTTTGACCAGACGCCGGAGGTCATTGATTTTTTTGTCAATCCCAGACCGGGTCCGTGTCTCCCCCTCCACCGCTGAATTGACCTGCTCAGTGATCATATCCAAAATCTCCCTCCTCCTGGCCGGGGTGGTGTTGGCACTGTCCGGGCCGTGGAGGAAACGCCCATACTCGCTAATGGCCCGGGCAAGAATTTGTTTTTCCCCAACTGTAAAATTGAGCTTTCGTTTTCTCTCTGTCATACTTCCCAAAAAAAACACTCCCAGTCAACAAAATTCACTCACAAAAACAAGCACAACCAATCAAGCAAGAACACACACAAAGAGAAAACTACTCAGCAAGAAACAATCACAAAAACAAACAGCAAGAAAACAAACGAACAGAAATATATCAATCAAACAAACAGTCTCTCAAACACTTATCAAAAAACACTTTCAAAGATCTACTAACAAACACTTGATCACACAGAACACTAATCTGACAACTACAAAACACACCGCAACGAACAACAGGACAAAAGCACTTGGTTAAATGGGAAGGGACAAAGGGATGTACTTTTGCAATGCAAGTGCGTTTGTGTGTGTCTATTTATGCTGTTTGCGTAGTTCACAACGTTGCCCTAGTCCATTTCCAATTTCACTGATTGCGCCGCTCCCGAGTTGTGAGCATGCGCACAGCGGAGCTGACCATGGTCTCCTTCAAGCGCGCATACGCGAGCCGGCCGGCCCTTCATTTGCATGGGGTCACGGCTCATTTCAATGTAACCCGCCCACGTCCTTCCCAATTTGTATTACTCCGCCTTACGCCTCTGAAAAAACGTTACGCATGCGCAATTTCCTGCGCAAAAGCTACGAGAATAGGGTGATTACGCGGCAAAATTGCGCAAGTCTAACGTAAAGGCGGTGCGCTACGCCGGTCCAATAATGCGCAGATGTACCTGAATCTGGGCCAAAGTCTTTACCAAGTAACTATAGACCTGTTAGTTTAACTTCTATAGTTGGGAAGATACTGGAGAGATTAATAAAAGACACATAGATGAGTTCTTGCTGGAAAAAAAACGATTTAAGCAACAGACAGCATGGATTCATGAAAGACAGAAGTTGTCAGACAAACCTGATTTCTTTTTATGAGGTAAGTAAAACCTTGGACAGAGGTGTGGGGGTGGACGTGGTATACTTAGACAGAGGGGTGGCTGTAGATGTGGTATACTTGGACAGAGGGGTGGCTGTGGACGTGGTATACTTGGACACAGAGTGGTGGCTGTGGATGTGGTATACTTGGACAGAGGGGTGGTGGTGGACGTGGTATACTTGGACAGAGGGGTGGAGGTGGATGTGGTATACTTGGACAGAGGTGTGGTGGTGGACATGGTATACTTGGACAGAGGGGTGGAGGTGGATGTGGTATACTTGGACAGAGGGGTGGTGGTGGACGTAGTATACTTGGACAGAGGGGTGGTGGTGGACGTAGTATACTTGGACAGAGGGGTGGTGGTGGACATGGTATACTTGGACAGAGGGGTGGTGGTGGACGTGGTATACTTGGAGAGAGGGGTGGAGGTGGATGTGGTATACTTGGACAGAGGTGTGGCGTGGACGTGGTATACTTGGGCAGAGGGGTGGCGGTGGACGTGGTATACTTGGACAGAGGGGTGGTGGTGGACGTGGTATACTTGGATTTTGCAAAAGCGTTTGATACAGTTCCCCCACACACGGCTCATGTGTAAGGTAAAGTCTACAGGATTGGAAATATCAGTTTGTAAACGGATAGAAAACTGGTTAAAAGACATAATTCAGAGAGTCGTAGTTAATGATTCCTACTCTGAATGGTCGAAGGTTATCAGTGGTGTACCCCAAGGTTCGGTGCTGGGTCCCTTACTTTTTAATATCTTTATGAATGATATTGGGTCTGAGATCCAAAGTAACATTTCTGTATTTGCAGATGACACCAAGCTATGCAGTGGAATAATGTCCTTGCAGGATGTTGCCAATATAGAAGACGACCTCAATGCTCTGTCTAATGTGCGACTATGTGGCAGATGAGGTTTAATGTTGATAAATGTAAAGTTCTACACTTGGGGGCTAAGAATATGCATTATATATACTAGGGAGAGTACAACTGGGGGGGATCTGTAGTGGAGAAGGATCTGGGGGTTTTAGTTGATCATAAGCTTACTAATAACATGCAATGCCAAGCTGCAGTTTCCAAAGCGAGCAAAGTCCTTTCTTGTATAAGAGAGGTATGGACTCCAGAGATAGAGATACCATTTTGCCCCCCTGTACAAATCATTAGTAAGACCTCATCTGGAATATGCAGTTCAGTTTTGGGCTCCAGTTCTCAAAAAGGATATCGGAGAACTGGAGAAAGTGCAGAGAAGGGCAACCAAACTGATAAGAAGCATGGAGGAGCTCAGCTATGAGGAAAGATTAGAGGAACTGGATGTATTCTATCCTGAGAAGAGGAGAATAAGGGGGGGATATAAGCAACATGTACAAATATATAAGAGGTCCATATAGTGAACTTGGTGTTGAGTTATTCACTTTACGGTCAACACTGAGGACAAGGGGGCACTCTTTACGTCTGGAGGAAAAAAGATTTCATCTCCAAATATGGAAAGGTTTCTTCATAGTAAGAGCTGTGAAAATGTGGAACAGACTCCCTCCAGAGGTGGTTCTGGCCGGCTCAGTAGATTGCTTTGAGAAGGGTCTGGATTCTTTCCTAAATGCACATAATATAACTGAGTAGTACGATTTGTAGGTAAAGTTCATCCGAGGAAAATCCGATTGCCTCTCGGGGGATCAGGAAGGATTTTTTCCCCTCCTATAGCAAATTGAATCTCATGCGCTGCTGTTTTTTTTTTGCCTCCCTCTGGATCAACTGTGGGTATAGAATTGGGTATATAGGAGGTACGATATATTTTTTTAATTTTTATGGTTTAACTGGGTGGACTTGTGTTTTTTTTCAACCTGACTAACTATGTAGCTGTGGTCAGTCACAACAGATCACATGACAATTTTAAACAATGAATGACATTGATTAATGTGTACAATTGTGTTGCTAGCTGTGATTGGTCACAGTGATCACAGGTACAGACAGGACCAATCACAGCTAAACACAAATCAATTTAATTCAGTTAAAAGGATTGCTTATACCAGTTCAATTGGTATAAGCAATCAGAATGTGTAAACAAAAAAAAAAATTCCTGATCACTTTCCCAGAGTAGTACAATAATATCATGGTTACACTGTATCACTCTGGTGACAGTGTGTTAAAGCAAAGTTGTAAAAAAAAGATGAAAAAAATGTAATAAAAAATAAATCAGTGTCCCTGGTCACCACCACACCAGATATTTGATGCACTGGTGACTTTTTTTCCCTCACAATTTTTTTTTTTTTTTTTTTTTAGAAATCTTTTTATTGTGTTTTGAACAGTAAAGAACAAACAACAACAAAAAAAACAAGGACATAAACAGCATGTCAGATAGTGCTTAACAGGTCTCCGTATTTGTAGCTTGCAATCTTAACAACACATGACAAGAATATGCATACTCAGGACACAGTTTAAAACCCAGTATCACAATTTTATTTTTTACATACTTGTTTTTTACATGTCCTAATTTTTCAAACAATTGCGACAAATAATTCCAACTTCAAAAAACTTACCATGAATCTTTCTATATAAATCATAATGTCTACTTTCCAAAAGGGGTCATTTGGGGGTGTTTGTACTTTCCTGGCATTTTTGGGCCTCAGGAAAGGAGATTTCAGCGCGTCAGTAACTTCGGCCCGCAAAATCATTTCATTCCCCCCCCCCCCCCCCGTGCCGCTGAGTATGTGTCCGTGGAGAAGGAGCCGATATTTACCTTGTAGTTCCGGATCCTTCTGACAGTGTGAGTCACAGGCGGAGTGTATTCCATATCACTCCGCCGGTGAGAGAAGGCGCCGTACAGATGAAGCAGCGGCTTTCTCTCTACTACAGCCACTGCTTTCTCTGTATGGCTCCTTCTCTCACCGGCGAAGAGCATTTGATAACACTCTGCCTGTGCGCGCTGGGATCAATAGATTTCCACCCTGACGCCGGAGGCCCCAGAAGCACCACAAAGCCCATAAGCACCACAGAGCTCAGCAGCCCCACAAAGCCCAGCAGCACCACAAAGCCCAGCAGCACCACAAAGCCCAGCAGCACCACAGAGCCCAGCAGCACCACAGAGCCCAGCAGCACAGCAGAGCCCAGCAGCACTGCAGAGCCCAGCAGCAACGCAGAGCCCAGCAGCACTGCAGAGCCCAGCAGCAACACAGAGCCCAGCAGCACTGCAGAGCCCAGCAGCAACACAGAGCCCAGCAGCAACACAGAGCCCAGCAGCAACACAGAGCCAGTACCACAGAGCCCAGTACCACAGAGCCCAGCACCACAGAGCTCAGCACCACAGAGCTCAGCACCACCAGAACCAGGGATTGAGGTGAGGGATTGCATTGTGCTTTTTGGGGGGTGAGGGACTGCAGATTGTGTTTTGGGGATTGGGGAAATCGCATTGTGGGTATTGTGTTTTTGTATCTACCATGACACAAAAACTGATACGTCTGGCATGCATTTTTTGACCAAATGTTTGACCAAATATAACAGGCTAATTTTTAAGTTTATCATTTTGTACGGCCCCAGAATGATGTTACAAAAATCCAAATTGCCCTTGGCAGAAAAAAGGTTCCGCACCCCTGGTATATACCATCGTTTGTGGGCTTTTTTAACTTTCCTACAGACTAAATAATATACACTGATTTGCGTTATTTTCACCAATGAAATGTAGCACAATACACTTTGGCCTCAAATCACAAAGAAAGATTATTTATTTGCAACATTTTAAAAGAAACAAAGAAAAAAGGATTTAAAAAACAAAAAAACAAATTCAGGCTTTTTTTGCTTTTTTTATAAAAAAATAAAAACCCAGCGGTGAATAAATACCACCAAAAGAAATCTTGAAACTTTACCGGAAATGTTGGAGATCTCTCCTTCTGGACACGAGACGCACTCATAACAGCATTTATGGATGGAAGAACCAAACTTTTTTCTGTTGCCAGGTAGACAGGGATCTGAGCACCAAGATACCGGAACCTGAAATAAGATATTATTATTATTATTATTATTATTACGTGGCACCCAAGCAAAATGTACATATTTTTTTCCCCACAAATAGAGCTTTCTTTTGGTGGTATTTGATCACCTCTGCGGTTTTTATTTTTTGCGCAATAAACAAAAATAGAGCGACAATTTTGAAAAAAACCACAATGGGCCAGATTCTCAAAAGAGATACGCCGGTGTATCGCAGGAAACACCATCGTATCTCTGTTTTTTTTACTGGGTATCTATGCGTCTGATTCATAGAATCGCTTACGCATAGATACAGTGAAGATCCGACAGGTGTAAAACACTTACACCGTCGGATCGTAGATGTAATGACTTTCCTGGCCGCTAGGTGGCCTTTACGTTGATTTCTCATTTGCCTATGCAAATGAGCTTAATACGCCGATTCCCGAACGTTTTTACGCCATCCCGTCGTCGTTTACGTCGTTTCCGTAAGCGTAAACCTACCCCTGCTATATGAGGGGTAGGCTTACGAAGTTCCGTCGGATGCCATGTTAAGTATGGCGTCGGGTCAGCGTTGTCTTTTTCCGTCGGTTACGTTGTTTTACTAAGTCGTTCGCGAATAGGGCATTGCGTATGTTTTCACGTCGGTTTCAACGACGTTTTCCGACGTGAGCTGGAGCATGCGCACTGGGCTTTTTTCCCAGCCTGCGCATGGGCAGTTCGATCGACGCGGGGGCGCGTTTAATTTAAATACAAGCCGCCCCCTTTGAATTACGCGGGGATACGCCGGGCCATTTACACTACGCCGCCGCAAACTATGGAGCAAGAGCTTTGGGAATACGGCACTTGCTCCAATAAGTTGCAGCGGCGTAGTGTAAATGGCTTACGCTACGCCGCCGCAGATTGTATGTGAATCTGGCCCAATATTTTTTACTTGTTGCTATAATAAATATCCCATTTAAAAAATAAAAAAAAACAAGTTTTTTTTCCTCGGTTTAGACCGATACGTATTCTTCTACATATTTTTGGTAAAAAAAAAAAATCACAATAAGCGTATAGTGATTGGTTTGCGCAAAAGTTATAGCGACTACAAAATAGGGGATAGAATTCTGACTTTTTTTTTTTTACTAGTATTGGCGGTTATCTGTGATTTTTGCCAGGACTGCGATATTTTGCGGCGAACACATCAGACACTTTTGACACATTTTTGGGACCATTCACATTTATACAGCGAACAGTGCTATTAATATGCACTAATTACTGTATACATGTGACTGGCAGGGAAGAGGTTAACACTAGGGGTCGCGGAAGGGGTTAAATGTGTACCCTGGGAGTGATTCTAACTGTTGGGGGAGGGGACTGACTGGGGGAGGTGACCGATTGGAGTCCCTATGTACAAGGGACACAGCATCGGTCTCCTCTCCCTGACAGGACATGGATCTGTGTCCCTGCTCTGTCACTGCCAATCGCATGTACCTGGCGGTAAATACAGTAGTTCTGCCTACCAGGGGGTGGCAGGATTAATTCAGTCAGATAACCTGCAGGCAGTATTTGTAGAAGCAGTTAGGAGTATTGCATTCGAATGGCAGGCTGTAGCAGTAGATGGGTTATGAAACCCGTATTGATTGCAGAGGCCTGTACTATACAGTGTCCATAACTTGAACCCTCTCAATTAGTCCCTATGCAAAGTATGGGAAACCTGCATTGCATAAGAGAGGGCGGGGTCATCGTACACGTCACTGGGTAATCCCGGTGATGTAAAATTTCATCGGACCTATGAAAACCTCGGACCCACGTGACTTCCGGTGCTCGTACGTCAGAGCACAGCTGATCGCGGGTCCACGGCGCATGCGCTGCGCATGCGCCGACGCCTTTTCGGTCCATGAAAATCCTCGACTCGGGTGGGCGGGCGGAGGCGGAGGCGGAGCTGAATTCTCCATTACATCACCGCCAGCACCGCCTCCAGCATAGGCTTATTCAGGTCCGATAAAAATATAGACTCGGATGGGCGGGCGGAGGCGGAGCTGGATTCTCAAGTACATCCCTGCCAGCACCGCCTCCAGCCCCGTCCCTAAAGCACAGGCTTCCTGAGGTCCGATAAAACCATAGACTCGGGTGGGCGGACGGAGTCTTGTAAAGCATCAATACCTCAATACCCATCTATAATAACATGTAACATTGTACTGTCAAGAAAATATGTATTTAGGAGGAGAGCTTTAGGTTTGATTTAACTTTGATTTGAAACGTTAACCAAAAACTAAACTTCCGCTCTTCTGTATTTTTTTTTTTTTTTTTAGGCTCCATGTACACGGGACCATCCTCCTAGCTGTAGGGATTACCCCCACCACCACCATCCTCCCAGCAGCAGGGATCACCCCCCCACCACCATCCTCCCAGCACTAGGGATCAGCCCCCCCACCCAACTACCATCCTCCCAGCTGTAGGGATCAGCCCCCCCCCCACCCAACTACCATCCTACCATCCTCCCAGCTGTAGGGATCAACCCCCCCCCCACCACCACCATCCTCCCAGCACTAGGGATCAGCCCCCCCCACCCAACTACCATCCTCCCAGCTGTAGTAGGGATCACCCCCCCCCACCACCACCACCATCCTCCCAGCAGCAGGGATCACCCCCCCCCACCACCATCCTCCCAGCTGTAGGGGTCACCCCACTACCACCACCATCCACCCAGCTGTAGGGATCAGCCCTTAGTTTTGGGGGAGCAATGGCAGCCTCACTGTGCCCGCATACCCAGCCAATATGCCCACCATATGCAGACAGTGTGCCCGTCGTACCCAGCCTCCGCTTACACAAATCTGTCTGTGCACAGCCATGCAAAATATATATAATTACACTTAAGTCCGTTCAGGTCCGCCTGTCAGGTTTTCAGGCGGACCCGAACGTCCGCTCCATGCATCTCTATAAAGAGTCGGATGTCAGCGGAGACATGTACGATGGCATCCGACCTGATCTGATCCGCTAAAAACAGACGGATGGGGCGCACAGCTGGGAGGATGGTAGTTGGGTGGGGGGGCTGATCCCTAGTGCTGGGAGGATGGTGGTGGTGGGGGGGGGTTGATCCCTACAGCTGGGAGGATGGTAGGATGGTAGTTGGGTGGGGGGGGGGGGGCTGATCCCTACAGCTGGGAGGATGGTAGTTGGGTGGGGGGGCTGATCCCTAGTGCTGGGAGGATGGTGGTGGGGGGGTGATCCCTGCTGCTGGGAGGATGGTGGTGGTGGGGGTAATCCCTACAGCTAGGAGGATGGTCCCGTGTACATGGAGCCTAAAAAAATACAGAAGAGCGGAAGTTTAGTTTTTGGTTAACGTTTCAAATCAAAGTTAAATCAAACCTAAAGCTCTCCTCCTAAATACATATTTTCTTGACAGTACAATGTTACATGTTATTATAGATGGGTATTGAGGTATTGATGCTTTACAAGACTCCGTCCGCCCACCCGAGTCTATGGTTTTATCGGACCTCAGGAAGCCTGTGCTTTAGGGACGGGGCTGGAGGCGGTGCTGGCAGGGATGTACTTGAGAATCCAGCTCCGCCTCCGCCCGCCCATCCGAGTCTATATTTTTATCGGACCTGAATAAGCCTATGCTGGAGGCGGTGCTGGCGGTGATGTAATGGAGAATTCAGCTCCGCCTAAGCCCGCCCACCCGAGTCAAGGATTTTCATGGACCGAAAAGGCGTCGGCGCATGCGCGGCGCATGCGCCGTGGACCCGCGATCAGCTGTGCTCTGACGTACGAGCACCGGAAGTCACGTGGGTCCAAGGTTTTCATAGGTCCGATGAAATTTTACATCACCAGCATTTCTCCTTGCATTAGGCCGTGTACACACGACCGAGGTTCTCGCTGGAAACCAGCGAGAACCTCGCTGGAAGCTGCATTCCAGCGAGGACCTCGGCCGTGTGTACACTCTCGGCGAGCTTCCCGTCGGGAAGCCCGTCGAGCAGAAATAGAGAGCACGCTCTCTATTTGCTCGACGGCCCGCCTGGAAGAATGGCTGGTTGCCATTCCCGACGGGCGGGTCGCCGATTTCGACGGCCGGCAGGGAACCTCGACGGGCGGAACGATGTGTTCTGCCCGTCGAGGTTCTCTGCCGTGTGTACACGGCCTCAGAGGTCGTGTGCGTCGTATTCTCGCTGGAGATCAAGAATAGATTACATCGCTGGAATCTTTTTTTCTTTTTCCTTTTTTTCTTTTTAATAAAGGACTGGTCCCAAGCTGTCTCCTGTGGTTTTTAATATTTTGACACTTTTTTTGTGAAATGGTAGGGGTACAGATTTCGATAAGCCGCCCCCCGCTTGCAGATCCCCACAACCACCGGGCAAGGGTTGTGGGGATGAGGCCATTGTCTCCATCAACATGGGGACATCCTCCCCATGTTGAGGGTATGTGGCCTAGTACGGTTCAGGAGGGGGTGCGCTCTCTCGTCCCCCCTCTTTTCTTGCAGCCTGCCAGGTTGCGTACTCTGATAAGTGTCTGGTATGGATTTTTGGGTGGAACCCAACACCATTTATTTTTTATTTTGGCACAGGGTTCCCCTTAATATCCATATCAGACCTGAAGAGCCTAATATGGAATTTGGGGGGGACCCACACACGTTTTTTTTTGGTTCCCCTTAATATTCATACCAGACCCAAAGGGCCTGGCAATGGACTGGGGGGAACCCATGCCGATTTTTTTCAATGACTTATCTGTATTGCCGGGACCCAACAATTCATTATAGCCGCAAGTGATTTTTAATTACTTTTTTTCCCTTTACAAATGTCATTTTGTGCAGGGACTTTTCTAAGCACGGGAAGCGCTGCTTTACAGGCATACTATAGACACCCCCCAGGTAGGAAATTTAAAGGAATATTTCACTTTTATTGTTTCACTTTAAGCATTATTGAAATCACTGCTCTCGAAAAAAACTGCAGTTTTAAAACGAATGCTGCGTACACACGATCACTTTTTGTGATGAAAAAAAATGATGTTTTCAAAAACGTCATTTAAAATGACCGTGTCTGGGCAAAACGTTGTTTTATGTCTTCAAAAAAACAACGACCAAAAAAAAATTCGAACATGCTTGAATTTTTTGTGTCGTTTTTCAAAACGTCGTTTTTTGTGTCATAAAAAGTGATGGTGTGTGGGCAAAACGATGTTTAAAACGATGTTTTTAAACCCGCGCATGCTCAGAAGCAAGTTATGAGACGGAGCTTCAAAGGAACAGAGTGCCGTCGAACGTGGTGTACGTCACCGCGCTTTGCTAGAGCATTTTGGGAAAACGATGGTGTGTACGCAACGTTGTTTTTTAAAATGAAGTTTGAAAAACTTTGTTTTGTTTCGTGAGATAAAATGAATTTTTTTTTCATCACAAAAAGTGATCGTGTGTACGCGGCATAAGTCTAAAAGTGCAATCAATACGGGTGCTTGCGGGGAAATCTTTAGAGCGACCCCAGTAACCTTGGCTAGCGTGGCTTCCAGACTTCATGTCTCTCGGGCAAATCAATCACAGTCTGATATTCCAATAATGAAGCACGGGAAAGTCACAAAGCTAAAATTGCATTGAAAGCATTTGGGCAACTGCCCTCTCACTCGAGCAGGCCTAGTCCGCTTGCGCTCCTGACGACAAACACGCCGATCGGTGATAACTCTACGACACACACAGTCTCCGGTTTCTTGCTCGCCACTGGTACAACCGTCATCTGGTGGAAGTCTCCAGCCTCTTGGAAACACAAGCTGGATGCACTTGATCTTGTCTGTGACCAGATAGGTCGCCTTCCGGTGAACACAGGCCCAGGCTTCAGGCCTATGTCCTCACTGTGATGCTCTCCCTCGTTCAGCAAAGGGAGAAGTGCAGGTCTCAAGAGAGCGAGTCTGGACCCTTGCAGTCTTTGACCACTTAACCCCCGGACCATATTGCTGCCCAATGACCAGAGCACTTTTTACGATTCAGCACTGCGTCGCTTTAACTAACAATTGCGCGGTCGTGTGACGTGGCTCCCAAACAAAATTGGCGTCCTTTTTTTCCTGCAAATAGAGCTTTCTTTTGGTGGTATTTGATCATCTCTGCGATTTTTATTTTTTTGCGCTATAAACAAAAATAGAGCAACTATTTTGAAAAAAATTCAATATTTTTAACTTTTTGCTGTAATAAATATCCCCCAAAAATACATTAAAAAAAAATGTGCGTTTATTGATTGGTTTGCACAATAGTTATAGCGTTTACAAAATAGGGGGTAGTTTTATGGCATTTTTATAAAAAAAAATTTTTTACTAGTAATGGCGGCGATCAGCGTTTTTTTTCCGTACTGCAACATTATGGCGGACACTTCGGACACTTTTGGCACATTTTTGGGACCATTGGCATTTTTTTAGCGATCAATGCTATAAAAATGCATTGGATTACTATAAAAATGCCATTGGCAGTGAAGGGGTTAACACTAGGGGCGGGGAAGGGGTTAGGTGTGTTCCTGGGTGTGTTCTAACTGTATGGGGGGGGTGGCCTCACTAAGGGAAATCACTGATCTTCTGTTCATACATTGTATGATCAGGAGATCAGCGTTTCCCCCGCTGACCGGACCGGGAGCTTTGTGTTTACGCCGGGCTCGTGCACAGGACACGGGGGCGGGCAGGGGGCACGCACGTGCCCCCTAGCGGCCACAGAAGTGCCGACGTAGAGTTACGGGCTCTCGCCCCGGAGAGCCGACCTGCCGCTGTAAAATGATGGCGGCAGGTCGGCAAGCAGTTAAGTAACCTCCCCCATAAAGCTGTGCGGAAGTGTCATGTGCTCCAGGAAGGCATTGTGGGAACTGTAGTCTATTTCTACTAATGTTAATGGAGTCCGTTTCTCCTGGTACTTATTTACAATGTAGCTGAAACTCCCAGGAAGAATTAAGGGTGACATACTATCAATAGTCCACAATAGTATAACCCCGCTACATTCCTTTTTTATATTTAAAAAAAGGACTAAGGACATGTTGTGAAGATATTCTGAACTCCTTGAGGGCCCCATTGGCTGTATTACTGACAATCTCTTGAGTTCAGTGCTGCTGTGTTTCTTTGACAGATGTGACATGGGATATAATTATTAAAGTTTTACGACCCCCATTACCTTCTGTGCCAATTTTATTCCATAACACATAAATACACAAAATAGAAAATATTTATCTTGTAAGAAATTCTCCACATGCACATAATTACTGCAATCAACAACCTTCAGCGACTCCAAAAATGACCCTTTTCATGAACCTCCACATTGACTATTATATCTTAAAACACGGATAAAAATTCCTATAGATCCAAATGATGAACCTCCTCAGCAAACAACATAAACAGAAAAACATCAAGTCATTTCTTACTTTGCCGGTTTTCCAGAAGTGAGGATGACTCATATTGGGAAATGTTTTAGGCACATAGTCTGGGCCTTGGATAACGGAAATTGTGACACGCAAAAAATGCGTATTATCTTCATAAAACCAGCTTTGTAAATAAAGATTAATTTGCATTTCTAACTTCTCATTAAAGCGGATCTTGTATCCCTCGTGGGGCTCATATTCAATATTTCTCACATATTTGTGCAGCTTCACATAGAAGACAGAAATACACACATTATTATATACAGTTATAAGAGTTCTGAAATAAAAGTCTGCTGAAAAAAATACAAAGTTATCAGATTTAATGTACTAGATGGCATCTCTAGAGATGTGATTGGATCAGGAGACTCACTCATTCTTTATTTTTTGATTCTCTTACAATGTTTCCATTTACATCTCTCTGCTATGAAAAGAATCCCCGGACCCAATAATCCATGTAATCAATCATTCATTTTATTTTCAGATTGGGCTAAATTTGTACATACGGTGGGCCAGATTCAGAAACAAGATACGTTGGCGTATCTTGAGATACACTGCGTAACTTCTAAGATGCGGCGGCGTATCTTTTTTCTGCATTCAGAAAACAAGATACGCCAGAATTTAGCTAAGATACGAGTGGCGTAAGTCTCTTAAGCCGTCGTATCTTAGTTGCATATCTACGCTGGCCGCTAGGTGGCGCTTCCGTCGATTTACGCGTCAAATATGTAAATTAGGTAGATACGCCGATTCACGAACGTAGTTGCGACCGGCGTATCTATTTGCGTTGCTTATGTAAGGCATCGGACCGGCGTAAAGTTACCCCTATTATGTGATGCAAGGCAATGTTAAGTATGGACGTCGGGACAGCGTCGTATTGTACGTCGTTTACGGCGTTTGCGTAAGCCGATTCAGAATGGGGCTGGGCGTAAGTTACGTTCACGTCATTTTCAATGACTATTTGCGACGTGATTTGGAGCATGCGCACTGGGATACGTCCACGGATGGCGCATGCGCCGTTCAAACAAAACATTTACGTGGGGTCACAATGATTTTACATAAATCACGCCCCCATCTTCCACATTTGAATTGCGCGGGCTTACGCCGACACATTTACACTACGCCGCAGTAACTTACAGCTGTTTCTGAATAAGGAACCTGGCGCTGTAAGTTATGGCGGCGTAGTGTATCTGAGATACGCTACGCCCGCCTAAAGATAGGCATTTGTATCTGAATCTGGCCCGGTGTGTATATATATATATATTGATCAAAAACAGGTGAACAACACTCGGCAAGGCTCTCTGTGCTGTACAATCAGACCATCCTACTGGTCATATATAGAGAAAAGTCAAGGGATTGCTGTACAAACATATATTGAAATATCATTAAAAAAAACATCAATTATAGAAATTCAATTGTATAGTATTCCATCATTACAGTTTCAGGCTGTTAGCGATAGCGCCCTTTTTCGGATGAGAACACTCCTAAAAATATATTTCCTGACAGACTCCATGGCAGCCTATGTGTGGGTTAATCCCGCCTCTCATACCTCAGAGGACCCTACTCCCATAAATCTTTGCTTCTAGTCAGAGACCATGTTCATTGTTTTGTCCTGCTAGGACCAAGGTGTTTTTTCTTACCTTAACCTCTTTCCCACCGCGCCATAAGCATTTTACTGCTACGGCGCGGCGGGGTTATCTTGACACGACGTCCCTGGGACGTCGTCCTTCACTTTCGCGATTGCGCGTCCCCTGGGACGCGCTCGCGAAAGTGTCCGTGCCAATTTACCGTGATCCGTGATGCGCCGGGTCTTCTAGACCCGGCGCATCACGGATCACGGTAAATTGGCACTGATCGCGGCCGTTTACCACGTAATTGCGCCGTCGAATGACGGCGCGATCACTTGTAAACAAACCGGCGTCATTTGATGACGCCGGTTCCTCCCTCTCCTCTCTGTACAGTGTGCGAGGAGAGGGGGGGGGGAGCGGGGTGTCAGCAGCTGAGCTGTGGCTGGATCTGTGACAAATGCAGTCACAGATCCAGCCATCCCTCAATCCATCCCAGCTCTGCAATCCCGAGTACCCAGCAATCCCCCCAGTACCCAGCAATCCCCCCAGTACCCAACAATCCCCCAGTACCCAACAATACCCCTGTACCCAACAATACCTCAATACTCAGCAATACCCCAATACTCAGCAATACCCCAGTACTCAACAATACCCCAGTACTCAACAATACCCCAGTACTCAACAATACCCCAATACTCGGCAATACCCCAATACTCGGCAATACCCCAATACTCGGGCAATACCCCAGTACTCAGCAATACCCCAGTACTCAACAATACCCCAATACTCGGCAATACCCCAATACTTGGCAATACCCCAATACTCGGGCAATACCCCAATACTCGGCAATACCCCAGTACTTGCCAATACCCCAGTACTCGGCAATACCCCAATACTCGGCAATACCCCAGTACTCGGCAATACCCCAGTACTCGGCAATACCCCAATACTCGGCAATACCCCAGTACTCGGCAATACCCCAGTACTCGGCAATACCCCAATACTCAGCAATACCCCAATACTCGGCAATACCCCAGTACTCGGCAATACCCCAATACTCGGCAATACCCCAGTACTCAGCAATACCCCAGTACTCGGCAATACACCAGTACTCGGCAATACCCCAATACTCGGCAATACCCCAGTACTCGGCAATACCCCAGTACTCGGCAATACCCCAATACTCGGCAATACCCCAGTACTCGGCAATACCCCAATACTCGGCAAAACCCCAATACTCGACAATACCCCAATACCCTGCATGATACTTTGCAATACCCCAATACTCTGCAATACCCTGCGCGATAGTCTGCAATACCGCCTATGGGGATTTTTAAGTAGCGAAGTTTGGCGCCATTCCACGAGTGTGCGCAATTTTGAAGTGTGACATGTTGGGTATCTATTTACTCGGCGTAACTTCATCTTTCACTATATGAAAAAAAATTGGGCAAACTTTACTGTTTTGTTTTAAGCACAAAACAGTTTTTTAAAAAACACGCGTTCAATAAATTTCTGCGAAAATACCGTGCGAGATAAAAAGTTGTAACGGCCGCCATTGTATTCTCTAGGGTCTTTGCTAAAAAAGCATATATAATGTTTTGGGGTTCTATGTAATTTTCTAGCAAATAAATGATGATTTTTCCATGTAGGAGAGAAATGTCAGAATTGGTCTGGGTGTTCCAGAACGCCTGATGGTGCTCCCTGCATGTTGGGCCTCTGTATGTGGCCACGCTGTGTAAAAGTCCCACACATGGGGTATCGCCATACTCGGGAGGAATAGCAGAATGTGTTTTGGGGTGTAATTTGTGGTATGCATATGCTGTGTGTGAGAAATAACCTGCTAATATGACAGAAACAAGTATTTTTTTTACAGAATTTTCAGTCGTTTTTCTTTTATAGCGCAAAAAATAAAAAACCCAGAGGTGATCAAATACCACCAAAAGAAAGCTCTAATTGTGTGAAAAAAAGGACACAAATTTCAAATGGGTACAATGTTGTATGACTGAGTAATTGTCATTCAAATTGTGAGAGCACCGAAAGCTGAAAATTGGTCTGGTTAGGAAGGGGGTTTAAGTGCCCAGTGGTCAAGTGGTTAAGAAGATTTTTGTATGCGGTTCAGTCCTGGTCACACGAGTTGATGGCGGTTCGTGTCTCTTCTGGAGTCCAACATTCCCAGCTATTAGCAAGGTGGATACGGGCGAAAATTGTGATGCCACGAAGAGCTTACTGGCCTGGCCATTGGCAGACAATCGGCAACTTGGCCAAACTTCCTAGCTACTAGCAGGAGTCCACTTATGGAAAAACACCCAGGTCATGCATGAGTGATCGCTCAGTTCCAGGCTGGATCAGAAGCATACTGTGGTGGTATCGTATACATCTATACACATGGTAGCAGTGATTGTATTTGTTTTTGTTTGTCCCCGTAATTTTCTAGCTCTATGGCATCTGCGTCCCACTCCGCTGGGTGACGTTGGCTTCCTTCGTGCGAACGCCAGGGGGGGCACGGTGACATCATCATCGGTGCCAAGTTTAAATAACTGTCAGATACAGCTATCACTTGGGATGTCCTGCAGGCTAAGAGAGCAGCTTCCTGGTGTTTGCGCTTGAAGTGGTCAAGGTAGGAGGCTATGCTGCTACTGTTGATGATGCTTAGCTGAGACTGGTTTTACTCTATATTGATTTTGGGGGTTTTGGTCTTTTCAGCTACCAAGCTTCTGCTATGGATATGTCACCGCCCCCCAGTGGCCAACCCTTGCGCTGCAGGTAGGAATTTTTCCTTCTGCTTGGCTATTGGGTTCTTTTTTTTTTGTTGAGCCTTTTAATTTCCTTTTTTTTTTCTCAGTCCCTCTAGGTCTGAAAATAGGCATTCAGCACGCGAAGATAATGACAATTGTAAAACTCAATGTCATCATTCCTCATCGAGTTCTAGACATCCTAGATCATCTTCTAGACGTCATAGTAGAGAGCCCAGGTCTGGTTCTGGGCACCACTCTCACCGCCATTTCAGCCACTCATGAAAGAGAGTCTGCTGGGGATGTAGGGCTCAGGTCCCGGAAGATAAATCCCTCTGTGAGCCATGTTATCCCCGGGCCGTAAGGGAAAGAGGAGGTGGAGACCAACAAGTGGAGGCTCTGGTTAGAAGGGTGGTCCAGGAGTCCCTAAACAAATCTGACTCCAACCGTACAGTCGTTCCTCCGGTTGGCCCAGCACCAGTCCTCGTACAGGATGACGCTGAAGCTCCGGGTCCCTCTCGCAATAACCGCTCCTCAAGTAAATCCTCACATAGTAAAGTGGAAGATATTAACAATGCCACATGCTACTTCAAACAACTCAAAAAGGAGCACCCAAATTTTCCCTTTTTGAGTGAACTTGGGGATATTATTACAGATGAATGGGCTGGAGTGGAAAGGAAAAACTCATTACTTTCTAAAGTGGCAAAAATGTATCCATTCAAGAGTGAGGATGTGAAACATCTTGAATCAGCCCCTCTGATTGATGCAACCTTAATGAGGTTGGTAAGACATGTTACACGCTCTCTGGAAGATACCGGTTCCTTCAAGTACGGATTAGAGAGAAAAATAGATACGGATCTCAAACGTATATATATTACGGCGGGCATGGCCTGTAAGCCAGCCTTGGCCCTTGCAGCTCTGTCCAAAGCAATGGAGGCCTGGTCAGATGAAGTAGATTCTTCCATGGCAAGTATCTCTGAAGAGTTAGCCAGAAGCATGCCGCTCCATGAACTAAGAATGGCATTGGTCTTTTTGGGTGAAGCTTCTCTCGATATCATTCGCCTGGTGGCACGTGTCATGCTCTCCTCTGTAACAGCTAAACGGGCCTTGTGGCTATGCCCTTGGGTAGCTGATCCTGCCTCTAAACAGGCATGGTGCAGGATTCCCTTCCAAGGGTCTTACCTTTTTGGGAATAAGCTTGACAGTGCTACCACCTGTGGTGGTAAGTCAGGGTTCCTTCCCCAGGATCGTCATCTTCTAGGTCAGAGAAGAGCTCAACCAAGACAATATCACGATTGTGCAAGAGATGCTCGTCATTACAAACCTGGTCACAAATTCAGGAAGAACTGGAAAAGAAACCAGCCTTCTGGTCAAAAATCCGCAAAGTTAGCTTCTTTTGGTGGACGTGAGGCTTCTAAGTCTTTTTGATATAGGTTTGGCTCAGACGGAACAAGTTGGAGCTCGGGTACTTCTGTTCTGATACATCTGGGCAGCCTCAATAAAAGATTTCTGGACTGTCTAAACAGTCTCTTCAGGACATTCTTGGACGTTTGTCAATCCACCCACACTTCAGTTTGTACCCACAGTCCTACCCTGCTCATAAGAGAAGAGACAAATCCTTCTATCATACACAAACTCTCTCATGGCCCTGGGCCAAGTACCAACAGCCGAAAGATTCCAAGGGATGTACTCACCCTTGTTCATGGTTCTAAAAAATACAGACTCCTGGAGTCCAGTGATAGACCTGACACATCCAAATATCTTTATCAAAAAGGAAAAATTCAAAATGGAGTCACTGTTCACAATACGTCAGACGGTTCAACCAGGCTTGTATCCATAGACCTGAACCTGTCCCAATAGCGGTAGAGATTCAAAAGTATCTTCGTTTTGCAGTAGACAGTGTTCACCTTCAGTTTACATGTCTCCCGTTCGGGCTTAAAACATTGCCTTGGGTATTTTCCAAGCTCTTACTGGCTGTCGTAGCTCTGAGTAGAACCAGAGGTATCTGGTTACATCACTACCTGGACGATCTGCTATTACTTTCTCAAAGCAGGGAGCAGCTGTTAATACATCAGTCTCAGGTCATCTCCGCTCTGACCGAGTTTGGTTGGCTGTTGAACAAGGAGAAGAGTCATCTAGAGCCTACACAATCTCTGATTTTTCTTGGCGCTAAATTCGATACAGTAGAGAGTACCATCTCCTTGCCCCTGGGGAATTCCAGTGATTTAGGACAGAATTTGTCTTGCAATGGCTTCTCCTCTCCTCAGAGCCTCGCAGCGTCTCAAAGTTATAGGCACCATGGTGTCCACAGCCCCCATGGGGAAATGGGCACAGTGGAAGATGCAGCCCTTTCAGAAGGATTTTCTCCAGCAGTTGGATCCAGGGTCTCGGGATCATTTCATACGGATAACCTTGTCTATGCTGGAAAGCCTTCCCTGGTGGCTTCTGCGGAAGAATCTCCTCAACTGCCATTCCATAGCTCCCGCCTCGTGGGTCACAATTACAACGGATGTCAGCAACAGAGGCTGGGGAGCGCTCTGCCTGAATAAAGTAGCTCAGGGAAAGTGGGACTTCCCGTCCCAAAGCATAGTATCCAATGTCCTAGAACTCCGAACAGCCTTTTGTGCTCTACAAGCCTTTCGATGCTTGATAAAGGGGGCCTCAGTTCTCCTAAGGCTGGACAACACATCAGTAGGGATGAGCTCCGCGTTCGATACGAATGTATGTTCGACTCGAACATCGTCTCTTCGTAGGTTCGACGAAATTCGAACAAAACGTGTCGTTCGCGCCAAATTTGAGTGACGCGCAACAGCCCATAATTCACTGCGGCATTGCGCGCTGATGATTGGCCAAGCATGCTGTATGTCCCGCATGCTTGGCCAATCACAGCGCGCAAAAAACGAAGAGCCATAATTGGCCAAAGCCTGGGTGGCTTTGGCCAATTATGGCTCAGGGCTTTAGCACACGCCCTACACTATATAAGGCCACCTGCTGGGCGGCCTCGTGTAGTGTGTTTTCCAGCTTGTTAATGAGAGAAGTCCTATAGAGAGAGATAGAGAGACAGTGTGTTTTCTACCAGATAGATAGATAGAGCAGGCATGCTAGTCAGTTTAGCTTAATTTACAGTGTGTAGAGGATATATATACATCCCTAGGAGTTGTACATATATTTATACACTGTATAGCTTTGCTAGATCAGCTATTCCTATTTGTCAGGCAGGAGATTGTGCTAGCTGCAGTGTTCTAACATGTTGTATTGCCTGTGTGCTGTTTAGTTTACACCTAAACGTACTCGGTGTTACTGCACTTGTCCTGTTTATTTGCAACTAAATGCATTTGCTGTAACTGCGTGTTTGCTGTTTAATAGCACCTAAACGCATTTGCTGTAACTGCACGTGTGCTGTTTAATAGCACCTAAACGCATTTGCTGTAACTGCACGTGTACTCTTTAATAGGACCTAAATGCATTTGCTGTTACTGCACGTGTGTTATTTAATAGCACCTAAACGCATTTTCTGTAACTGCACGTGTACTGTTTAATAGCACCTAAATGCATTTGCTGTTACTGCACGTGTGTTGTTTAATAGCACCTAAACGCATTTTCTGTAACTGCACATTTGCTGTTTAATAGCACCTAAACGCATTTGCTGTAACTGCACGTTTGCTGTTTAATAGCACCTAAACGCATTTGCTGTAACTGCACGTGTGCTGTTTAATAGCACCTAAACAAATTTGCTGTAACTGCACGTGTGCTGTGTAATAGCACCTAAATGCATTTGCTGTTACTGCACGTGTGTTGTTTAATAGCTACTAAACGCATTTTCTATAACTGCACATTTGCTGTTTAATAGCACCTAAACGCATTTGCTGTAACTGCACGTTTGCTGTTTAATAGCACCTAAACGCATTTGCTGTAACTGCACGTGTGCTGTTTAATAGCACCTAAACGCATTTGCTGTTACTGCACGTGTGCTGTGTAATAGCACCTAAACGCATTAGCTGTTACTGCATGTTTGTTGTTTAATAGCACCTAAACGCATTATCTGTTACTGCACGTGTGTTGTTTAATAGCACCTAAATGCATTTTCTGTTTCTGCACGTTTGCTGTTTAATAGCACCTAAACGCAGTTTCTATAACTGCACGTTTGCTGTTTAATAGCACCTAAATGCATTTGCTGTAACTGCACGTGTGCTGTTTAATAGCACCTAAACGCATTTGCTGTAACTGCATGTGTGCTGTGTAATAGCACCTAAACGCATTAGCTGTTACTGCACTTTTGCTGTTTAATTGCACCTAAACGCATTTTCTGTTACTGCACGTTTGCTGTTTAATAGCACCTAAACGCAGTTGCTATAACTGCACGTTTGCTGTTTAATAGCACCTAAATGCATTTGCTGTAACTGCACGTGTGCTGTTCAATAGCACCTAAACGCATTAGCTGTTACTGCACGTGTGTTGTTTAATAGCACCTAAATGCATTTTCTGTTACTGCACATTTGCTGTTTAATAGCACCTAAACGCAGTTGCTATAACTGCACATTTGCTGTTTAATAGCACCTAAACGCATTTGCTGTAACTGCACGTGTGCTGTTTAATAGCACCTAAACGCATTTTCTGTTACTGCACGTTTGCTGTTTAATAGCACCTAAACGCATTAGCTGTTACTGCACGTGTGTTGTTTAATAGCACCTAAATGCATTTTCTGTTACTGCACGTTTGCTGTTTAATAGCACCTAAACGCAGTTTCTATAACTGCATGTTTGCTGTTTAATAGCACCTAAACGCAGTTGCTGTAACTGCACTGTGCTGTTTAATAGCACCTAAACGCATTTGCTGTAACTGCACGTTTGCTGTTTAATAGCACCTAAATGCATTAGCTGTTACTGCACGTGTGTTGTTTAATAGCACCTAAACGCATTTTCTGTTACTGCACTTTTGCTGTTTAATAGCACCTAAACGCAGTTGCTATAACTGCACGTTTGTTGTTTAATAGCACTTAAACGCAGTTGCTGTAACTGCATGTGTGCTGTGTAATAGCACCTAAATGCATTAGCTGTAACTGCACGTTTGCTGTTTAGTAGCACCTAAACGCATTAGCTGTTACTGCACGTGTGTTGTTTAATAGCACCTAAACGCAGTTGCTATAACTGCGCGTTTGCTGTTTGATAGCACCTAAACGCATTTGCTGTAACTGCACATGTGCGGTTTAATAGCACCTAAACGCATTAGCTGTTACTGCAGGTTTGCTGTTTAATAGCACCTAAACACATTAGCTGTTAATGCACGTGTGTTGTTTAATAGCACCTAAACGCATTTGCTGTAACTGCACGTGTGCTGTTTAATAGCACCTAAACGCATTTGCTGTAACTGCACGTGTGTTGTTTAATAGCACCTAAACGCATTAAAATGTCTGGAAGGACAACAAAGAGAGGCAAAGAGTCATGAGGGCAAGCAGGCTCTGCATCTAGAGACAATGTTGGTGGTGGACACAGTGCATCCTCTTCAGCACGTGGCTCGTCCTTCTTTTCGGGAGCTGGCCGTGTTGAGCCTCAACATGCAGAGAAATTAGTAGAGTGGATGACCAAGCCGTCCTCATCCTCCTCATCCTCTCTTACCCAGGCTGATCTTAGTTTGTCTGGCAAATCAGCTGCCAAGGCGTCCTCTTCCCTCTGCACAATGGCATCACACAGTCCTTCCCTAGTCCCAACATGTCCTCCTGAGGAGTCCCCAGAACTGTTTCAACACAGTGTTGGGTACATGCTGCATGAAGATGTGCAGCGTTTTGAAGGCTCCGATGATGAAACACAGATAGAGGAAGGCATTGATGTGAGTCCAGGGAGAGGGGGTGCCCGAGAGGGACAGCAATCTGGCAGTGATGTTCCCTCAGCTGGAGCATACTGCCAGGTTTTCGGCAGTGATGAGCAGGGAGGGGATGATGAGGTCACTGACTCTACGTGGGTGCTTGATAGCAGAGAGGAGGAGGAAGAGGAGGAGGAGGACGAGGAAGAGGACAAGGCACAGGCACATCTCCAAAGAGGCAGGATGCCCTCCAGGGGCCACCTTAAGGGCTGCACACCAACTGCATTACATCGCAGAGCTACGCCTGTGCAGGCCGCTGCTGTGTCTCAATGTTACTGCAAAAGTTCTTTGGTGTGGGCCTTTTTTGAGACATGTGCATCAGATCGCACCATTGCTATTTGCAACATATGTCTCAAGCGTATCTCGTGTGGCCAAAACATCACCCGCTTGGGCACCACATGCTTGACCAGACATATGTCGACCTGCCATGCAGTTCATTGGCAAGCATACCAGAAAGACCCACACCAAAGAACCAAGCGGACCTCCCCTTGCCCCTCATCAGCTGGGACCTCCAACCCCACTAGACCCTCAGTCCTCTCTGAAGCCCGCACTGATAGGACTGAAGGTGTAGAAATAGGTGTCTCACAACCTAGTAGTACATGCGGGAAATCTACTGATAGTACCAGACTAATTTCCCTGCCCCAGCTGCTGCAGCGCCGAAAGAAGTACTCTCCCAGCTGTCCACATGCCCAGCGGTTGAATGCTAGCTTAGCGAAATTGCTAGAACTTCAACTGCTACCTTTTCAGTTAGTAGATTCTGCCCCCTTCCGTAAGTTTGTGGAATGTGCGGTACCTCAGTGGCAAGTTCCCAAACGCCACTTTTTCTCACAGAAGGCGATTCCGGCTCTCTACCGGCATGTGGAAGGCAATGTCCATGCCTCGCTGGACAGGGCGGTCAGTGGTAAGGTGCATATTACCGCTGACTCATGGTCCAGCAGGCATGAACAGGGACGTTACCTCTCTTTCACGGTGCATTGGGTGACTCTGCTGGCAGCTGGGAAGGATGCAGGGCAAGGTACAGTAGTGTTGGAGGTTGTTCCGCCACCACGCCTCCAAAACACTACTACTGGTTGTGACACACCTCTCTCCTCCACCCCCTCCTCTTCTTCTTTCTCTGTGGCCTCTTCCTGTGCTGATGTCTCCTCGGAACCAGCCACGCTCGCCAGGGGCTAAGCAGGAATGCAGGCCAAGAGATGCCATGCGGTGCTAGAGCTGGTGTGCTTGGGAGACAGGAGCCACACTGGGGAAGAGGTTCTGTCAGCTCTGCAGTGGCAGGCTCAGAGGTGGTTGACACCACGCCAGCTGAAGCCTGGAATGGTCTTTAGCGACAATGGCACAACCTCTCTCTGCCCCCAGGAAAAACTGACCCATGTGCCCTGTTTTGCGCATGTCCTGAATTTGGTGGTGCAGCAGTTCTTGGGCAGGTACCGGGGCTTACAGGATGACCTGAAGCAGGCCAGGAAAGTCTGTGTGCATTTCCGGAGGTCATATAACGCCACTGCTCGGCTGACAGACCTCCAAAGGAAATACAACCTGTCCAAGAACTGTCATATCTGTGACATGCCCACCAGATGGAACTCTACATTGGCCATGCTGCAGCGGTTGCACACGCAGCAGAGGGCCATCAATGAGTATCTGTGCCAATATGGCAGCAGAACTGAGTCAGGGGAGCTTGTTTTTTTTTCCCATGCCAGTGGGCCTTGATCAGGGATGCATGCACTGTCCTGTCACCATTTGAGGAGGCCACGAGGATGGTGAGCAGTGACAGTGCATGCATCAGTGAGACTGTCCCTCTTATTCACATGTTGGAGCACACGCTACGTGGAATAATGGACAGAGCCCTTGAAGCAGAACAGAGGGAGGAAGAGGAAGACTTCCTTACCTCTCAAGGCCCCCTTTATCCAGATAGTGGTCCTGCTTGCCCACCTAGCACACAGGAAGAGGAGGAGGAGGAAGAGGAGGAGGAGGAGGAGGAGGAGCAGGAGGAGGAGGATTGTATCAGCAGCATGGAGGTGGAGCCTAGCACTCAGCATCAGCAACAGTCTTCAAGGGATCACTTACAGCCCCATGCAACCCATGGACTTTTACATGGCTGGGATGAGGTGGCTGAGTATCCTGTCGCCCTCAGTGACCCAGACGACTGTGCTCTGAATGCCTCAGCAAACCTATGTTGCATGGCCTCCCTGATCCTGCAAAGCCTGCGTAAGGATCCTCGTGTTCGTGGTATCAAGGAGAGGGATCATTACTGGCTGGCAACTCTCCTTGATCCACGTTACAAGAGTAAGGTTGTGGAGCAGAAGGGAGCAGAAGATGAAACTTCTGCGGGAGGCCTTGCAGAACGGTCTGTGCAATGCATTCCCAGAACCTGGGGGATTAACAAATCCTGGCCCAGGAGAACGTGTTGCTGAGGCTTTGGTGAGTCACAGAAGGAGCGGTGGAGAAGGTGGCCATCTGACCGATGCATTCAGAACGTTTTTTAGTCCAAAGCCCCAAGGTCTGACTGGTTCCAGCAACCATCGCCAGCGTCTGGTTTACATGGTCCGGGAATACTTAGGGGCAAGATCTGACTTGGACACCTTCCCCACCAAAAATCCTCTGGCTTACTGGGTCTTCAGGATGGATCACTGGCCAGAGCTTGCACAGTGCACAATTGAACTACTGGCTTGTCCTGCATCCAGCGTTCTTTCAGAATGCACATTCAGTGCTGCTGGAGGCTTTGTGACCGTTTACAGGGTGTGCCTCTCTACCGACTCCATCGATCGACTGACCTTCATCAAAATGAATCCGGCTTGTTTCAACACCAGGTACCAAGCACATGATGCAGATGTAACTGAATAATTTTTTTGAAATGTCAGATCCCTTTGAGACTGCCTATGCTGATGCTGAGTGACTGTCCTGTTATGCTGCTGATGGAATATCCTTTTTCTCCTCACCGATCTTGCTGATAGCTAGTGAGAAAATGTTTGTTTCTGGGCTCCGCCACCAGTGCCTAAGGACCAATTTTTCTGCCCCTGTTTAACGGGGACGTCTAATAACAATTTTTGATGCAATACTTTGCATGTGGCTCTTTGTTGCGCTCCAATTACAGTATGACATGGTTCAGATTCTACTTAACAAACCTACAGTCCTTGTCTTGTATACTGCTGTTCAAAGTATATAGGGCCAAAGGGTTTTGTCAGGGCCGATCCTCGCTATAGGCTCACTATGCAAGCCACGTAGGGCCCCGCAAAGCACCCCCCAAATTACTAGAGGCCCCGCCTGGTGAGAAGTAATTTTTGTCCCCTCACCCCGCTTCTAAACTCGCTGGCTGAGTCATTTCCGACAGCAGAACACCCCCTCCCCCCGCTTCTCAACTTTCTTTAATGTGGCATGTCACTGTCGTCAGCGCCCCCCGCTTCTAATTTTTAATGTGACATGTCATTTTGTTTAGGGCCCCAGGGAGGTCAGGATTGGCACTGGGTCTTGTAATGACCTGGGGGGGAGTGGTGGCGGGGGAACTCATGGTATTTTTTTCAATGATGTGTATCCATATTGCAGGGACCAAACATTACATTAAAGCCGCAAGCAGTATTACATTTATTTTTTCTTATAGTAATCTCATGTTGTGCAGGGACATTTCTAAACATGTGCCACTACTACAGGGAGTGCAGAATTATTAGGCAAGTTGTATTTTGACCACATCATCCTCTTTATGCATGTTGTCTTACTCCAAACTGTATAGGCTCGAAAGCCTACTACCAATTAAGCATATTAGGTGATGTGCATCTCTGTAATGAGAAGGGGTGTGGTCTAATGACATCAACACCCTATATCAGGTGTGCATAATTATTGGGCAACTTCCTTTCCTTTGGCAAAATGGGTCAAAAGAAGGACTTGACAGGCTCAGAAAAGTCAAAAATAGTGAGATATCTTGCAGAGGGATGCAGCACTCTTGAAATTGCAAAGCTTCTGAAGCGTGATCATCGAACAATCAAGCGTTTCATTCAAAATAGTCAACAGGGTCGCAAGAAGCATGTGGAAAAACCAAGGAGCAAAATAACTGCCCATGAACTGAGAAAAGTCAAGCGTGCAGCTGCCAAGATGCCACTTGCCACCAGTTTGGCCATATTTCAGAGCTGCAACATCACTGGAGTGCCCAAAAGCACAAGGTGTGCAATACTCAGAGACATGGCCAAGGTAAGAAAGGCTGAAAGACGACCACCACTGAACAAGACACACAAGCTGAAACGTCAAGACTGCGCCAAGAAATATTCAAGACTGATTTTTCTAAGGTTTTATGGACTGATGAAATGAGAGTGAGTCTTGATGGGCCAGATGGATGGGCCCGTGGCTGGATTGGTAAAGGGCAGAGAGCTCCAGTCCGACTCAGACGCCAGCAAGGTGGAGGTGGAGTACTGGTTTGGGCTGGTATCATCAAAGATGAGCTTGTGGGGCCTTTTCGGGTTGAGGATGGAGTCAAGCTCAACTCCCAGTCCTACTGCCAGTTTCTGGAAGACACCTTCTTCAAGCAGTGGTACAGGAAGAAGTCTGCATCCTTCAAGAAAAACATGATTTTCATGCAGGACAATGCTCCATCACACGCGTCCAAGTACTCCACAGCGTGGCTGGCAAGAAAGGGTATTAAAGAAAAATAAATAATGACATGGCCTCCTTGTTCACCTGATCTGAACCCCATTGAGAACCTGTGGTCCATCATCAAATGTGAGATTTACAAGGAGGGAAAAGAGTACACCTCTCTGAACAGTGTCTGGGAGGCTGTGGTTGCTGCTGCACGCAATGTTGATGGTGAACAGATCAAAACACTGACAGAATCCATGGATGGCAGGCTTTTGAGTGTCCTTGCAAAGAAAGGTGGCTATATTGGTCACTGATTTGTTTTTGTTTTGTTTTTGAATGTCAGAAATGTATATTTGGGAATGTTGAGATGTTATATTGGTTTCACTGGTAAAAATAAATAATTGAAATGGGTATATATTTGTTTTTTGTTAAGTTGCCTAATAATTATGCACAGTAATACTCACCTGCACACACAGATATCCCCCTAAAATAGCTAAAACTAAAAACAAACTAAAAACTACTTCCAAAAATATTCAGCTTTGATATTAATGAGTTTTTTGGGTTCGTTGAGAACATGGTTGTTGTTCAATAATAAAATGAATCCTCAAAAATACAACTTGCCTAATAATTCTGCACTCCCTGTATAGACACCCAACAGGTACAAAATTTAAAGGAATTTTTCATTTTTTTTTTTTTTTCACTTTAAGCATCTTTAAAATCGCTGCTCCGGATAAAACTTTTTTTTTCCATTGATACATATTCCCTGGGGCAAGACCCGGGTTCTGAAAGACGCTTTCCAACAATAAATTGAATATTGGTCTTTAAAATTATTTTTTGGAATTCGAACATTTGCGTCCCATAGACTTCAATGGGGTTCTAAATGTTGGCGCGAACGGTCGGTCTGTTCGACGGTTGTGGTGCGAACCGAACGCGGGGGTGTTCGGCTCAACCCTACACATTAGCAGTATCGTATATCAAGAGGCAGGGAGGCACTCGCAGTCTATCCCTACTGAGGGAGGTAGCTCCAATCATGTCATGGGCTTAGACATATTTGACAAATATAACAGCTGTATATCTTCCCGGAAATCAGAACTAAGAGGTGGATTTTCTCTCAAGAACTTCACTCGAAAACAACGAGTGGTCTATCCACAATAGAGTCTTCAATTGGATTCTGTCCCTGGGAATTGTACCGGAAGTGGATCTGTTTGTGTCTCCGTGCAACTTTAAATTAGAAAAGCACTACACGAGATGTTGTTGTCCCCAGGCCTTCAGGGTGGACACCCTGATGGATCAGTGGAGGTTCCACAGGGCCTATGCCTTTCCCCCAGTTCCCATCATTCTCCGGTTCCTATTGAGACTCAGGTGGGAGGAGGCCGAGATAGTGGCGATAGTTCCATACTGGCCCAACAGACCATGGTTTCCTTTGCTGTTACAACTGAGCTTCCGAGATCCAGTTCCGCTCCCAGCCAGAACAGATCTCCTGTTGCAGGTAATAACCCCTCACCCATGCCCAACCCATCTACATCTGATGGCTTGGTTTTTGAGAGGGGAAGGCTGGAGGCATTAGGTTGCCAAAGCAAGGCAATCTCTACTTTATTAAATGCTAAGAGACCAAGTACCAACAAAGTCTCACTGAACCGCTTTACATTACACAGCCCCCTGCATCTCTGGACCCCTTTACATCATACAGCTCCTGCACCTCTGGACCCTTTTACATTACACAGCCCCCTGCACCCCTTTACATTACACAGCACCCTGCACCTCTGCAACCCTTTACATTAAACAGCACCCTGCACCTCTGGACCCCTTTACATTATACAGCCCCCCACAGCTCTGGACCCTTTTACATTACACAGTCCCCACAGTTTTGGACCCCCTGCATGTTACACAGACCCCCTTCAGTGCAGATCCCCCTCAGTGCAAACCCCCAGTGCAGACCCCCCTCAGTGCAAACCCCCAGTGCAAACCCCCTCAGTGTAAACCCCCAGTGCAAACCCCCCCAGTGCAGACCCCCCAGTGCAGACCCCCAGTGCAGACCCCCCCAGTGCAGACCCCCCTAGTGCAAACCCCCCTCCTATTCAGTACCTCAGATCAGCGTGCGGCGGCACATGCACAGAAGGTTCCCTCCCCCTCTGTACACATAAACAGAGAGGAGGGGAAGGCAGATTCACCTGGCTGAGTTCTGTTAGAAGTGCCAACCACCGCTAATCAGAACCACTCAGCCGCGGTCGTTAGATGACTGTAGAAATAGTGTCACCCTGCACCCCCCTTTGTATCGCGGTATCTGCCTAGACTCTTCCTGCAGCTCTTATTTGTCACAGCACTGCCTAAAGTCATGGAGCGGCGGCGGCACTGTCAACGCTTCAGTCACAAAGGGGGGGTGTCAGCCTGACACTCTGCAGTGTGTGGAACCCCGGTGCAGCCCACCCCCTGCCCCCCACTTATTACGTCTCTGGATCTCACCTCATTCACATAATCCTTATATAATATAGGATAGGATCATAGTAATATAAACACGTATTATACTACTTACTATGTTCTGGAATCTATTTTGTTCAGGTTTTTTCTTCATCATGTACATGTCATGTACAGCAGCGCCCAGAAAATGTACAGCCATGTATGCATAGGAAGGTATATATGTAGGAATATTAAATATGAATGACCAATCTGTTAAATCTGGACAAGGAGGTAAAGACTTCTGATGTATTCGTTCAAAAAGTACATTTTTGTATTGGTTTGGGGATCGGCACCAAAACCGTGAAATCCAAATATCTTCCAGTATTGGGTCATATAAGCAGCTAGAGATGTTGCCGTGACCATAATCAGCATAGTTTACCATCGCTACTGATGACCATAAAAATATGAAGCTGCAGTTGATTAATGAATGGTCAATGTCAAACACCGCAAATATTCTACTCCATGATGGTGGAAAAATAAATGTGATATTTTGTGTAACAGAGCGTACACGAGAAACAAGCTCAAAAAAGTAGTATGTGTAAGTTCCACACACTATGACAACTTTAGATGTGGATTCACCAATAATCCTACATTTCTGAATATCTTTTTTAATATTCTTAGTGAGTGGAATGATATATTCTGTGCAGATCCCATGTGGGCTCATCATCTTACTCAGTTCTCGGGACTCCTCAACACCGCTGTCATCATCTGAGGATAATATTCCAACCCAATTCCACCCAAAATGATGCAATAATTTAATAATAGCTGCATAACGGGCCCGGTTGTCTGGTGTCATACGGAAGAAAGTTGGATGCATTTTTCCATCACTCAGGGGAGTGTGAATGATTTGATAACTGATCTGGATAAGATGTTATAATTCACATAACAAAAATATGAGAAATGTAATATATAAATGTCACACAATCATATCTGCTCATTTCTTTCGTTCTGTTCTAATGAAAAGAAGTATTTTTCAGAATTCTTATCGCAGAGATCTAAGTATATGACAGCACCCAGCGCCTACTTACCTTCTCCAACCTCATATCCGGCCCTTAAGGCTGGGTTCACACGACACCCGACTTCAAAGTTTGAGGGACTTTGGTCGGATAGCAGTGTAAATTTGGCATTACTTGCACACAAATGTAACAGAAGTCAATGCAAGTTGCACCAAATTCAGACCAATAGTAGTGCAGGAAATTTTTCTAAGTTGGTGCAACTCAAGTTGCACTGGATAGAATGGTTCCATTACACAGAATTGGGACCAACTTTTATGTAACAAATTCTCCAAAGTCGGAGCAATTGTCAGATTAGTGTGAACCGCACCTCATTCACCTACAACAACTGCTCACTCTGGAGCTGCTGTAAAACAATAAGACCATCCTGCTATATCCTTTATACTTGAGTATAAGCTGACCCAAATATAAGCCGAGTCACCTAATTCTACAACAAAAAAACGTATTGACTCGAGTATAAGCCTAGAGTGAGAATGCAGCAGCTACTGTAAGTGGAAAAGATGGTCAACAATGCCCATTTGCAGCTTCCCTGTGCCCATTTTCATGCCTCACTGTGCCCATTGCATGCCTCACCTCACTGTGCCCATTCCATGCCTTACCTCACTGTGCCCATTGAAGCCTCACATTGCCGATCTCCATACCTGATTATCCGTGACATGCAGATTGCAGAGTCAGACTGCAGGAGTCCAGGGTTGAAAAGCTGGGCCTCCTCCTCATTCTGTTCCGTGATAGGCAGAACACTCAGTTTCCCAGCAGTTACTTTGTTCAGTGTTCCACCTATCATGGACATCCTCTTGTCCTCGCGGCTTTTTAACACTGGATTCCCGCAGTCTGACTCTGCTATCTTCCATTGAAGATGATCACTACCAGCAGCACTTGCACGATTGAATGGAGGACTTGGAGAACCGTTCCAGAAGGAACAATTTGAGGATAATCGGCCTTCCTGAATCCCATAAACAAGGCTCTATCTTCGATTTATGCACCTCTGCCATTCCGGAAGCCCTCGGAATAAACTAAACCAATTATAGCAAAATATCCTAACTACGCTGATCGCATGGATATTCTACAGAGCTTTCGAAAAGCTATATTCATCGTGGTGGAGAGCCACAAGCTCCTCATCTTTGCAGATTACTCCGCCGAGGTGTCACACAAATGCAAAGAATTCTAATCTGTATGTGCAGAGCTTTACAAAAGAAGCGTATGCTTCACTTTAGCCTACCCAGCAACTCTCCGCCTACAAGCTTAGGATGGTGAACAGCTCACTTTCCAATCACCAGAAAAAGCGAGTGCATTCCTGCGCTCACTCTCATTTTCACCAGGGCAAACCCCATCTGAAACGTACGCAGAAAAAGTGAAGTTTTAGCCCAGAGAGAAAAGGAGCCCCAGGAAGGACCCCCCAAACGTCTCTCTCACCTCTCTAAGTGATCAGCAAGAACCTTGCTGAAGTTAGCACCTGACCGATATCTCACAAACGTAGTTGATGAGAGTACTCTCTCCTACCAGTCTTTGCTCCTCAGGAGCCTTTAACCTTTGAGAAGGTCAAAGGAGTGCTGCCCTAAAGCTGTCGATCACTCCATGTTAGTTTGAGTTCTTTTTACTGCAACTGTTCCTGTTGTGATGTTTTTTTTTTATTTGTATGACATACTAATTTACTATGTGCTCGCCCCTCTGGCATGGTTTCGGGCAATAGTTCTTGCCCTGATCCCTCCTACAGGAGAGGAAGTTTGCTCCTTCACCACTTGCTCTACCCCACCTAGATCCCCACAAATCAGAGAAAAACGACAATCCCCTCCTCAAATCTTGTACTCTCCGGGAGGGGGAGGGCTGGCGCTCGACCCCACTTCTCTACAGCCTGCAGGCTGGTGGTTTAAACGGTGGTGAAATAGCATACAGAAAAAAAAGTTGTGTAAATGTTAATCTCTTATAGTTAATCTTTCCTCTCTGTCTTTTCTCTTTCCCTCTTATGCACCCAACTCTCTAAAGAAGAGATGGTTCCTCCCGTCGCATATCCAGAACTCTGTACTACTTCGCACGAACAATGCTACGTGAGGCTTGGTTGGAATACTCACACAACAATAGTTCACATGAGGATAACACAAATCTATTCTGAGAGGCAGGGAAAGCATTCCTCAGGGGAAGGATTATATCCTTTGCATCGGCCCATAGGAAATCCACGCAAAAACATTATTTGGAGGCCAGTAAAAAACTTCCCATGTTGATGGGGACAAGGGCCTCATCCTCACATCCCTTAACCAGTGGTTGTGGGTGTCTGCGGGCGGACGGGGGGGGCTTATCGTAATCTGTAAGATCCATTTAACAAGGGGGGCCCCAGATCCCCCCTATGTGAATGGCTATCGGTACAGTGTACCCCTACTCATTCACCAAAACAAAGTGTCAAAAAAGTTAAAATGACAGGAGAAAATTCCTTTATTAAAAATGAAAAAAAAGTGTCCCGCGATATCCATCCATTTTCAATTACAGCTCAGACAGTCCAAAAAAAACGAAAAACGATGCCTCATTGGGAGGCATCCCACCGACTGCAGCTTTTTACGATGACAGCTGTTATATAACCAAAGGCGGGTCCACCAAGTAACATAACTCTGTACCCAACCTCAGAGGTGTACTGCACTCAGCCGCAAGGGGAGCCCTCTCGGTATTTCGGCCTCCAATCAGGTACCTGACACATGAGGTGTGAGGCATGGAGGGTATCTGAACAGTAGAGATCTTGGCCCGGATTCACATACATCAGTGCATATTTATGCCGCCATAGCGTATCTCTTTTACGCTACGCCTGCGCAGCGAGGAGAGGCAAGCATGGAATTCACAAAGCAAATGCTCCCAACTCTGCTCCGGCGTAGCGTATATTCGTAGGCGTAAGCCAGCGTAAGTGGAAGTAGGTGGAAGTGGGCTTCAAGTGGGTGTAATCAATGCTAATGAAGCGTGACCCCATGCAAATGATTTGCCGGGCGCCAGACAAGTAAGTCGTCCGGGAATAGGAATGTACGTAAATGACGCTACTCAAAAAAAAAATGAACGGAGCATGCACAGTTTGATCGCCACGGGGACGCGCCCAATTTAAATGCTTCACGCCCCCTAATCGCGTATTTCGATTCCTCCGCGAGAAATACACTACGCCGCCGTAACTTACGGGCCGAAATCTACCTGAATTCGTCTTAGAGCCAGGTAAAATACGGCAGCGTAGTGTATCTCTGATACTCTGCGCCAGGGCAATTGTACCCTAGAACGCTTGCGTAGGCAAGTTACGTTGGTGGGATGAAGTCTGTTTTTAGGCGTATCTAAGTTTGTGGGTACGCGCACAGATACGACGGCACATATTTGTACTTACGCGGCGTATCTGGAGAATCCGGGCCCTTGTTGTGAATTGTATCAATTTTCCTTTGAAGTGATTGGCAATCTCCTGGGCGGTGATTGAGTTAGTGGGTGGAGGCAATGGAGGACGAAGGAAAAAGTTGAAGGTAGAGAAGAGTTGACAGGGACGGGATGATACGTTTTTAATGAGGGTGATGAAATAGGTCTGCTTGGCAGCGAGGAGGCCCAGTAACTAATAAAAGAACACAGTGGGTGGGATGTCACATCTTGATTAATGGATCATCGGCCTCCCATAACAGCATGAGGCTGTAGTGGAAATTTCCTCCTACCTGAACACTCAGCACTCAGGCAAACTCTGCAGTTTATCATGTGACCATGGTATACAGATCAGCCAACAAGATATATAGGGGCAGTATTTTAATGTAAACAGAAGTTTTATAAGCTGTGAGCACTACAGGGGGAGGATGAACTATTTTCATATTACTGGGTTTAGTAACACTTTAATTTCTAACAGGATTCAGAAAATTCAAGAAATTGAACCTGTGCAGATTCACTCAACCCTAGTGTAGATATATAGATGACATTTATTTATTTTTTGAATAGTTTTTATATCCATTATATTTAGTCATCGTGTCCCTGACAATTAGTTGACTTTATAGAGAATTCTACAAAACTGTTCTGATCATTTGGCCTTTGAGATGCACACAAATTCTTAACTGCAAATACCCTGCTTATGTCTTTGGTATGGTGCTTGCCACAGCCTATCATAAACCCACCACTACTTTACCTAGAAATGTTTAGACAGGCAGAGTCCCTTTTCTCTGTCACTCAATTGATTTATCCAACAAAGTCAAGAAGATTACCCAACACCACCAATGCATTTTACAATGTGACAAAAACTTACATAGTGTCCTCAAACAAACACAATTGCATGTTAAAAAAGAGAGGCTGCAAACCTAGAGATGTTATTATGTGTGCATATAACAGGGAAATGTATGGCTATGCTCACATCACTGGTAGCCCATTTACACATTCTAACTCCTGCAAGCTGTATTGTGTCTTTCAGGTCATTACAGAATACAAAGGACATGCCTTACATCTGGTGGAAGAGAGATTTGACCTTCACACATGGAAAGTATTCTTCGCATTAAGATCTATATAAATGTGGAATAGACTCCCCCAAGAACTAGTTCTGGGCAGCTCAGTAAATTGGTCTAAAATAGCTGGATGCATTCCTAAATGCACAGAATATAACTGGATACAAATTTTTAGAGGTAATAATACCAGGGGTAGTTAACCACTTAAGACCCGGACACATACGCTGGTAAATGACCCAAGGTGTTTTTACAATTCGGCACTGCGTCGCTTTAACAGACAATTGCGCGGTCGTGCGACGTGGCTCCCAAACAAAATTTGCGTCCTTTTCTTCCCACAAATAGAGCTTTCTTTCGGTGTTATTTGATCGCCTCTGCGATTTTTATTTTTTGCGCTATAAACTAAAATAGAGCCACAATTTTGAAAAAAATCACTATTTTTTTACTTTTTGTTATAAAAAAAATCAAATAAACTAAATTTTAGTAAAACATTTAGGCCAAAATTAATTCAGCCACATGTCTTTAGTAAAAAAAAAAATCACACTAATACAGCGATCAGAAAAATGATCGCTTAGTGACGCTGGCAATAGGGAGTGAAAGGGTTAACTAGGGCAGTGATCAGGGGGTTAAAACTTTATTAGGGGGGGTGGGGGGGCTATCCTGAACCTAACACTAACTGTTTTTTACACTGCCTGTCACACTGACACTAAATGCAGTGATTAGATCACTGCATTCAGTGACACTGTGACAGGGGGGTGGGGGGGGCGATCACAAGAGGTTAATGTGCCTATGTGAGTGTGTGTCAGTGTTGTGTTGGTGCACACTTACTGTGGATGTCTTCTCTCATCAGCAGCGGTGGGAAACACCGCTGCGATGAGAGGTGACATCATTTCCTCCTTCCTGTGTAAAGGAACTGAAACAAAGGGGGAGCGCTCCCATTGGCTGGGAGCGATCGCGGGGGGGCGGAAAACACGGACATCCGCCCGCTCGTCAGCGATCGCTCCCAGAGCCAGGGGGACCCCCGCACGCCGCGGAGGGGGTCCCGATGGGACCCCCGAACCGCACGAAGGCGGGGACGTAAATTTACGCCCTTGTGCCTGTACGAGCCATGTTGTGGCCGTAAATGTGCGTGCGGGGGTCCTTAATTGGTTAAGGAGGAGGTCCGGAATTTTTTTTAAAAAGCCAGCAGCTACACTGCAGCTGCTGGCTTTTAATAAATGGACACTTACCTGTCCTGGAGTCCAGTGATGTCGGTAGTAGGGTTCCCAACGTGAAGCCGAAAGGCTACAATGCCATTGTGGGTAAGGGAACGCGGCAGTGTAGCATTTCGGCTTCACGCCGGGAACCCTACTGCGCGAGGCCCCGCTACCCTCTCCTATTAGCCCGGTGGCCAGGGGAGGAGGGAGCCCCGCGGTGATGTCGCGGCCGGACTCCCGTAAGTGGGAAAGGATACCTGTCAAAGACAAATATCCTGTCCCCCCTTCCCCCGAAAGGTGCCAATTGTGGCACCGGAGGGGGGGGATCCAATGGACGGACACACTAGGGTGGAGCTCCACTTTAATCCAGGGAATATCCAATTGTCTCTTTTTTAACTTACTCTGGATCATCTGTGGGTATAGGTTAGTGTATGTGGAGATTTTCTGTTTGTGTTTTTTTTTTTATTGGTTGAACTACATAAACCACTGATGGTGAGGGTCCAAATTGGAAGTGATGGTGGCACCTAGTGAGGATACTTAATTGTGAAGGAAATCACTGACTACTCTATTGAGCTAAACAATTTCCTGTACAGATCGCCTACCTGTAAAACAGTACTTTTGGCAGGTACATACAATGCCGACCAGTTTAAAAACATCTACTTAAATGAGACTTAAACAAATGGCACAGCTTGTTTTCTTACACCTCCTGATTTTTGTGGTAATATTATGGGCACTGGATCCAAAACACCAGAAGATATTTCTAAGAACCATACGAAAGAGACATAGTGAATTCAAGCCGGCTGGATTGCTTTCTTATTCAAGCAAATAAAATGATTGAGTAAAGTTCTAGGAGCCAGTGGGATTTGTGGATAATGGTCACTGAATAATTCCCCAAGTTATAATATTCTGTGGACCTGAAATATTCAGATTTCTGTTAAATTTGCACTCATTCTAGAAAAGGAAAGCAACAAAATATCCACCTAGAATGTACTAAGTTTTCCATTAGACCCTCCATGTTCCATATATATTATACTGAAGTGATCACTTACCTGTGTATACCGATACAGACTAAGTAACTGGGCCAACGCCTGATTTGAACTGAATGTGGTGTCACCAATAAAAGCAGCCACTTCTCCGCGTCCTTTACAGTAATAGTTTGGAGCTTCTTTTTCTCCAGACAATATCTTTATGGCATATCCCAAAGTTTTCATTGGATCATCACATGTACTAAATATATGATAGCCCAGGGTAATATTGGGCAGATAAATGAGGTGCTTGTTAAACTCATTGACAGCATTGATCATCACCAAGATGCTTCTGTACTCTTCAATGTCAGGACTGCAAGATATTGAGAGGTTTTCAAACTACACATAACAGTTCTGAAATCATAATTTGGCCACATACCAAAAAAAAATAAAAAATTAATACTGCTTACCTATAAAATCTTTTTCTTGCTCATACATCACGGGACACAGAGCCTTAATTACTTAATGGGTTATGTAGTCACCACAGTTGATTGGATACTGACAAACCCAATTAGAATTTAGTTCCTCCCCTATACAACCCCTCCCAAATGGAGAGTACCTCAGTTTTGTAGCAAAGCAATAAGTGTCCCACGTTTAACTTCTGAAGAGGGGCGGCAGCTCTGTGTCCCGTGACGTATTCCCAAGAAAAGGATTTTACAGGTAAGCTGTATTAAAAAATCCTGTTTTCTTGATCATACATCACGGGACACAGAGCCTCAATTACTTAATGGGATGTCCCATAGCAATGCTTAAATTGAGAGGAGGGAGACACAGATGACACCCTCGCATAGCCTGATGGGGGAGTTTACTTAAAGACTGGGAGAAGCCAGGTTCGCTCTCTTGGGACCTACACTTTACCCTCTGCGGAGCGAGGGAGAACATTACAACCAAGTACCTGGGCATGAAGCCGGGCCTGGGTTCATCGGAAGGTCACCCATCCGGATACAGACAAGGCCAAGTGTGTCCAGCTTGTGTTCCCAAGAAGCCAGAGACTTTCATCAGCTGACAGTTGTACCAGTGGTGAACGAGAGGCCCGAGACTGTGTGTGTCGCAGAATGATCACCGATCGTCGTGTTTGTCGTGGAGAGCGCAGGCGGACTAGGCCTGCTCGGGTGAGAGGGCAGCTGCCCAGATGCTTTAAATACTGCTTTAACCTTGTGACTTTAGTGCTTCGTTGTTGGAATATCAGACTATGATTTGGTTTGCCTGAGGGACATAATGTTTAGAAGCCACGCTAACCAAGGTGACCGGAACTGCTGTAAGGATCGTTCCGCAAGCATCCGCATTGATTGTTAACTGTTCCTGTAGACTTAGTTCTATCACCCGTTGGATTACAAATAAATTAAAAGTGCACCAACGTATCATCGTTAATCTCACCCCTGAGGAACATCCTGGAATTTACTAAGACAATCCTGGTCAGACTAATTTGCAACTGAACTAGAAGGAGTCGCCCACTAGGGGAAGCTCACGAGCATAGACAATTAAAGAGTTACTTTATAACCCATAGTATTAGTAATCTAGTGGTTTTACTGGCTTCTGCAAGGGCTCTTGCAGAGTCGGCTGTGTATGTATTTGTATTGTGTAATCTTTTGCTGATCTGTTTTCTTTTCTATTTTCTTATGCCAAGTAAAGTTACTCTTGGTTTTTACTACATTAATTGTGTGAGGTGTATTTGCCTCGAGAACTGCAATCAAAGAAAGGTAACAACAATCTTGCATGTCGATATATACATCTGTTATGTGTGCATTATTGTGGTCATAGCCAACGTGGGACCCACAATATATTTGTATTTGCTTGGTGTGCCAAGGGAGGGTTTGAGACATTAAAAGGGGTGAGTAGATTAGAGAGTAGACCCAAAACTAACCAGCAGCTCCTTCGGGGGTAGTGCTAGATGTAGTAGATGAGCCTGGAGGCCGGCTTCCTAGCATTAACCAGAGTGGGTATAACTGGGCCTGAGAGACCACGTTTTCTCAGAATGTGGATCCCAACAGCCAAACCATCAAACTTAGACTTTGTAAGGCAGGATGGAATATTGGACCTTGCAACAGTATGTCCGAGTGTAGTGGGAGAACCCAAGGTCTTCCTTCTGCCATCTTTACGATTTCAGCGTACCAAGGTCACCAGCTTTCCTTCCCTCTTGACTCTCTGAAGGAATCGTGGGAGAAGTGCAACTGGAGGGAATGTATAAATCAGAGAATATCGATCCCACGAATATGTCAGGGCATCCAACCCTTGAGCAAAAGGATCCTTGACACAAAGTTGTCCAGTTTTGTGTTGAACCTGGAAGACAACAGGTCCACATCTGGGGTACCCCATTTCTGACATATGTTCTAAAATATTTTGGGGTGTAGAGACCATTCTTCTGGACTAAAAATTCTGCCAGACAATTTTCTACCCTGGAATTAAGACAGCGGACAGGCAAGGAATATGCCTTTCCGCCCAGGACAAGATGTGATTCACCTCTTTTTGAGCATCCAGACTTCTGGTTCCCCCTTGGTGATTGATATAGGCCACAGCTGTAGCATTGTTGTACTGTATTCGAACAGGACAAACCTGTAGTCTGTAAGACCAGACTCTGAGGGCCAGATAAATTGACCGAATCTCCAGAACGTTGATGGGTAGGAGCTTTCAACTCCGGACTACTTGCCCTGGGCAGATGCCTCTTCCAGAACCGGCTCCCAGGCTAGAAGGCTGTCGTCTGTGGTTACCATTTTCCAGGTAACCGGAGTAAAGGAACTTCCTTTTGATAGATTTTGGGGGAGCAATCACCAATTGAGGTTCTGGTGAACCTTTGGAGATAAGATCATTAGAAGGTCCATGGTCTGAACATCTTTGTTCCCAGCCGGCAGAATTCTGCCCTGCAATGGCCTTGAGTGAAACTGGGCGTAAGGGACAACCTCAAATGAGGCTATCATCTTTCCCAATATTTTCATGCATAGACAGATGGAAGGCCTTCTTTTTGCCTTTATCACTTGGACCAAGTCTCTTATGGCTTTTGCCTTTGGCTTGGGAAGTAATACCCTGCTTTGGGACATGTCTATAATCATGACTAGATATTCCAGCCTTTTATGAGGCTGCAAGGAGGATTTTTTCAGATTGAGGACCCAGCCTAGGTACTCTAAATATTCCACTGTGCTGTGCACATTGTAGTCCAAGCGTGTAGCCGACTGATCTATGAGCAACAGATCGTCCAGATAGGCTGTTACTGTTATGCCCCGTGCCCTCAGCCTTGCCAGGGGCGGGCAAGTATTTTCGTGAACACTCGAGGTGCTGTAGCCAGACCGAAACGAAGGGCCACAAACTGAAAGTGGCACTGATCAGCCGCAAACCTTAGAAATCTTTGGTGAGTGGGGAATATTGGCACATTTAGATATGCATCTCTGATGTCTATTGATGCCAAGAATTCTCCTCCCTGGAGGGTGGAGACAACTGAACAGACAGACTCCATGCGAAAGGAGCAGATTTTCAGAAACTGATTCAGGCTTTTCACTAGAATAGGTCTGACATCCCTGTTTGGTTTTAGAATTATGAAAAGGTTTGAGTAGAACCCTGATCCCCTGGGGCTAACTGTATGATTACCCCTTGGGACAACAGGTGTTCCAGGGCCAGAAACAAATGCCTTCCTTTTTCCTGGATCTTTGGCAGTTCTTGATCTCAGAAAACTGGGTGGCGTAAGTTTTCTGAATTCCAGCTTGTAGCCTGAGGACACCGTGGAGATGACACATGTGTCCTAAACTTCATCCCGCCAGGCGTTTGCAAATTGCAGCAGCCTTCCCCCCACTCGGCCGAGTGGGGGCATCCCTTCATAGGGAAGTTTCGGGGTTCTGTTTGAAAGATTTTGAACCCCAACTCCTTTTCTGCCCTTGGGCTTGGCTCTGGGCCTTTCCCCTAGTATAAGACTAGGGAGGCCATTGCCACTGCCTGGAGAATGAGGTTCCAGGGGCTGGGGAAAGAGAACGCTTAAATGAAGGACATTTACTCTTTTTTTGGTTCAATATTTTTTTTTTTTATTTGAAATTTCAAAGGAGTACAAATGTTAGATGACTAAACGAAAAGAACAAGAAATATAGTTACAGCGGTCTTCCATGGTTATGGGCATATAATCAAATAACAGAAGCATCATAAACTTTTCCGAATCCGGTCCATACCTTAGTCTCAGACATCATTGCAATGTGAATTACACAAACATGACCGAGCCAACTCAAATGTGGCTCGGGGACTAACAGTTCGTGTATTGACCGCTCTTAAGGAGCTGCTAAATACCAACAATCATTATTGAAATCAACAAGTCATCCAAACAAATATTACCTTCGGTAGTAAAGAAAAGAGAAAGTGGAAGAAAAGAAGAGGGAAGAGAGGAAGGGGGAGAAATAAATAAAAAAAAAAAAAAAAAAAAAAAAAAAGGAAAGAAAGGAAAAAAAAAAAAAAAAAAAAAAAGGGGGGGGGGGGGGGGGGGGGGGAGGGGGGGGGGGTGGTGCGTTCCTGCTCTGTAGGGAGTCTCAGCCATGACCTCCGCTCAATACGCGTTCATAAGGTATGTGATCCATGGGTCCCATATTTTGTGGAACATGGCAACTTTATCATTTAGAATAGCTGACAATCGTTCATTTACCATTATCCAGGATAATTTAGATTTCAAAAGGTGAAAGGGGACAGAGGAGGATCTCCAAGACCTAGCTATGGAGATTCTGGCAGCTGTAAAAATGAAGGCAATGAATTTTTTCAAATGTTTAGATGTACCCTCCACCGGGCGTCCCAGCAGAGCCTGCAGGGGTGATTTGGTAAGGTTCACTTGAGTCAGAGAGTATATTAAGTTGTACGTGCGTATCCAAAAACGTCTCACCCTTTGGCACGTCCACCAAACATGGTACATTGTACCATCTGCAGCGCAACCCCTGAAGCACCTCGGGGACACCCCAGGTACGAAAGTCGCTACTCTGGCTGGGACCATATACCACCTCATCAGAACCTTGTAATTAGCCTCGATCAACGAGGTGTTAATATAGGATTTAGAGGCATACAGTAACAACGTGTGCCACTCAGCCGTGTCTAGTGTAATATCAGCATCTTGTTCCCATTTTTGCATGTAGGCCAATTTTTGAGTGTTAGGGGATAACATATTATACAGTATGGAGATAAGACCGGAGTGTTTGTCAATGGTTCTGCAGAGTTGTTCCATGGGCGTGAAAGAAGAGAGATTAGAGATGCGACTCAGAGACGCCAAAAAATGAGCTATTTGAGCATAGCGGAAGGATTCCGAGTCCGGAAGATCAAACCTCTCTTGCAGGGCCAATTTTGACAAAGCTCCCTTATGATCACAGAGATCAGCTATTCTCAGTAGGCCCTTGTTGATCCACCATAAAAAATCCCGGGGACGGAGACCCGGGGGGAACAGAGGGTTATAAAACAGGGACGCCATTGGCGTATGTGGTGATTTAAACCCGTGGGCGGAAGCTAGGCGATCCCATAGGCTCAAAGAGAAAGACAGTGACGGGCAGAACACAGAAGGCCTATCTCTGCTTTTTAGCCACATAAGATCTTTGACCTCCCGATTCGGGATCGATGAGGACTCTAATCCCATCCAAAGTGGTCTGGATCGGGAGGTATGGAACCCGATCAGGTGAGCCAATTGGGCAGAGTGGTAATATTTAAGGAGATCGGGCATGCCCAGACCTCCGCCCGATTTAGGGGTATATAGAGTTTTCCTGTTCACCCTAGGTCTCTTGTGGTCCCATATGTAGTCAACAAGTTTAGCCTGAAAGCTCTTCAAATCTTTGCCTATTATTGCAATTGGGAGAGTCCTAAAGAGATAAAGTACCTTGGGCAATATAGTCATTTTGACTGAATACAACCTACCGAACCATGACGGGGGCCTATTGGACCACCTCCGAAGGTCTTCCAACAACTTACGGAACAATGGGGGGTAGTTCTTCTCATATAGTGTATGGAGAGTAGGGGTCAAAAAAATACCTAAATAGGGTAGAGCCTCTTCGTGCCAATGGAAAGAGAAGGATTCTCGGAGGGCTCGAACTACGTAGGGCGGTAATGATACATCGAGAGCCTGCGATTTGGATTGGTTCACGCTTAGACCCGTGAACAATGCAAAGTTGTCTAATACCACATTGAGGATGGGCAATGAGGTGACGGGGGAGGAGAGGAGCAGCAGAATGTCGTCAGCAAATAACGCGCACTTATGCTCCCGTCCCCCACAGCCAACTCCCAATATGTCCGGGTGTGACCTAATTTTAATTGCCAAAGGTTCCAGAGCCAAAATAAATAACAAGGGAGAAAGAGGGCATCCCTGTCGAGTACCCCGTCCTATGCTAATATCGCTAGACATATATCCTTTAACAGATAAATTAGCAGTGGGGTCGCTATAAATCATGCTAAGCGTTTTAAGAAAATTTAAGCCAAACCCATATCTCTCCAGTATAAAGAAGAGATACTCCCAGGACAAGGAGTCGAAGGCCTTGTGTAGATCCAATGATAACAACAAAGCCCCCCTTCGGCCTCCGCCATCCCACCCCGAATTCAGCGCGGATATAATGTCGATGACCCTCCTAGTCTGATCTGAAGCCTGTCTGTGCGGTACAAACCCCACCTGGTCAGGATGGACATACTGTGGTAGGAATGAATTCATGCGGGTGGCCAAGATTTTAGTTAGTAATTTAAGATCCACATTTATTAGTGATATCGGCCTATAATTATTACAGTCGCTATGATCTTTGTTAGGCTTGGGGATGACGTGAATAAATGCTCTATTCTCATGGGGTGGGAGAGGGGAACCCTCACGTAAACTATTAAAAAAGGCGCAGAGATAAGGGGCTAGAACATCCGCATACTTGCGGTAATAGTGGCCAGTGAACCCATCTGGTCCAGGCGATTTGGACGGGCTTAGGGACTTAATGGCCGCCAAAATCTCCTCTGTGGAAAATTCAGCTTCCATCCGCTCCATGTGGTCTTTAGATAAGGTGGGGAGGGGTATGTCGTGCAAAAAGTCCTCTGCTAGAGTTTTATCAAACCTCTCAGGGGTTTTATATAGTTTGGAGTAAAACGTGGAAAATTCCTGAACTATCAGTTGGGGGTTCTGAGTAACCCGGCCGTCTTTCAATCTCAACTTGGGGAGGGCAGGGTTAAAAGGCCGGGGAGTCAACCTTCGCGCTAACAGTGTATTTGGCTTATCGCCCAAGGTATAGAATCTATGGCGTGACCATCTGAGATATTTCTCTGCTTTTGTTGTGAGGCTCAAATTTAAAGCTGTGCGTGCCACGTCCATTTGGTCTCTAAAGTCAAGGTGAGGATTGTCTCTCTGTTCCCTTGTGAGGCGACGCAACTCATCCTCTTGCTGACGTATCGTTTGCTCACGCTCTCTTTTAGCCCTTGAAGCAAGTTTTATCAGTTCGCCGCGAACGGTGACCTTGTGAGCCGCCCATAACGTCGCCGGGGAGGAGACCGATAACGAATTATCTGCGAAAAACTGTAGTATGGATTGCTCAATCTCCTTTTCCAATATGGGATCGTTCAGTAATGACTCGTTCAGGCGCCATGGCGACGGGCCAGATTTGGTCCAGAGGCCAGTCAGGACTACCTGGACTGCCGAGTGGTCAGACCACGACATAGGAAAGATTTTTGTAGACGATACAAATGACAACAAGGGGGAGAGCGTGAACAGGTGATCGATACGCGAGTACGTCCGATGGACGTAGGAGTAATAGGTATAGTCCCTATCAGTTGGATGAGCGTCTCTCCATACGTCAATTAGATCATAACTATGGAGGAGGCGAGACATCGCACTACTCTGCCTAGAAGCATGTTTCAGGAAGGTTCTCTCAGGATCAGATTTATCAAGGATCCGGTCCAGAGAGACATTACTATCCCCGCCGAAAACTACGTGTCCAGTCACATGAGGCATTATGGTGTCAAGCATTGTGCGGAAAAAGGACAATTGTCCTGTGTTAGGGGCATAGTATGAAAGGAAGGTAACTGCACTGCCATTAATCTTCCCCGCCACCATAACGTACCTGCCTTCCTTGTCTCTAAGCACAGTTGTAGGCGTGAAAGGGACCTTTTTAGCAAAACATATAGCTACCCCCTTCTTTTTATCCGGTCCATTAGATAAGTAAACTGACGGGTATTTCGTATTTAGATAGTTCGGGGCTGAGGTTTTAGAGAAGCGTGTCTCTTGTAAGAGGAGAATGTCTATCCCCATTCTATGGTATTGTTGGAAGGCCTTCGTTCTCTTGGCGGGTGAATTAAAGCCCTGTACATTATGTGTTAAAATCGAAAATTGCGTGAGGGGTCTGTTAGCCATGATGGTTCGGTCTGTTGTACTCACGGTTTGGAAGCTTCAATTGTCCACTTCCGGAGAGCTCCTGATGAGGTGGGTCTGGTTCATCTAGGCAGGAGGATGCACCGAGTGAGGGATGGGCTAGGAGAGAAAAAGGGAGGGTCAAGACAAAGGGAAAGAAAAAATGCAAAAATAGCAATAAGGCAATCATCAAATCGTGTTCAGGCAGGACAATCTGTAAAGTCAACTTATTGCAAAGGTAGAAGAGCAACATAACAATAAAAGAACACATAAATGAAAAAAGAAAAACACGCTTCAACGGTAGCGTGTCAGCGGGAGAGTAAACTCCCATTAATTAAAGTGAAGTTATCTCCGCTCGAAAGGAGGGATAAGTTCACCAAAAGGGGCATGCGTGTCCACCTCGACCTGGTCCATTCGCAAAATGGAACAAACCGGCGGGATCAGCTCACCCAACCCCACACTTGTCTCAAGAGGTATATATCATCCGTACGGAGTCAGAGGCTACCCAGGTGGGGACAGTCTCGGAAACATATTACAAAAAAAAAAACTAAATTAAACTAAAGTAAACGTTCCTTCAGCCTCAGGCTCAGGTCCAGAGCAGTAAGGACCAATCTCAAGAGCCCGTCAGGAGGGCAAAGAGGAACACAAAAAAAGGGAGCAAGCTTGCGGCAATTGTCACAACTCAAGTGTTCAGAGGGGATCTTCTGGCCCCGGAACGGCCCTGTTGTGACCAAAGGGGAGACACCGGTCTATCTTCTATCTCAGTGACGCTTCGGGGGGTCTGCGGATCCAAGGAGATCAGGCCCAGTTTTTGGAGTAGATCTTCTCCCGATTGGAATGAGTTGAAGGAATACGATTTTCCCTTATATGAGAAAGATAGCTTAAACGGGAATGACCAGCGGTATTTTATGTGGCGATTAATAAGATGACTCAATAGAGGTTTGAGGGTTCTCCTCTTCTGGATGGTTGCTTGGGAGATGTCCGCAAAGACCTGGACCGGGTGTCCCATGACAACAATGTCACCTCGTTGTCTAGCCTCTAGCATCACCTTCTCCTTTATCCTGTAGAAATGAGGCTTGACTATGATGTCTCGGGGCAAACCATCCGGCCTGGGGGCCGCTAGGGCACGATGTACCCTGTCAAGTTCGAGCTGGTGAGATGAGATATCTGGAATCAATTGGGTCATCAGGGTATGAACAGCCTCCTCCACATTCACTACGGTCTCAGGGAGACCCCTCACCCTGAAATTGTATCTCCGAGATCTGTTCTCAAGGTCCTCGATTTTAGCGTTGGCTTGGTCTAATTGGTCTTGCAGGGATGTAATCATCCTGGAGTTTTGATTCACACGTTTGACCGTACCATCCACTTTATTTTCGATGCTGTCTAGCCTCACCCCAATATTTTGAAAATCAGATTTCATCCCAGCGGTGATCAAAGAGCAGGCCTTTGTCAGTTCTTGTTGAAGAAGGGCTGAGAACCTGGCCAGGAGCACAGTGTCTCCAGAGTATGAGGGAGCAGGGGCAGGAGGGTGTGAGAGCCCTGAGCTGGTCTGGCTGAGGGTAGTTCCAGCAAGTTCTGCCATTTGCCTGTCCATAGATGAGGCAGGGGATAGAGCAGTCAGCAGCAGAGCACCGTCGGGGGAGTCCGACAAGGGTGAGGGTGAGGGCTGGAACTGTCCCTGTTCACTGCATAGGGAGGGGGTGGGTGATCCAACCTGGGACTGAGATGAAAAGGGGTCTCTATGCACCATAGCTTGAACCAAGTGTCCGGGCCCAGGTAGAAGTTGTGCAAGTTCAGATGGTCCTGCATCCTGACCACCTCCCAGAGCCATATGTCCCCCATCCAGCGTGAACATGGGAGTTGAGGCCTGATGTACATGCAGGCTGCCCCCTCCTCCCGCCACCGGGGTATGGTGTGATTCCACCCAAGGCGATCGTGAGCTCGGTTGAGGGCTCTCCGCCACACTGACACCCCCCATCTGGCTCACCGCATCCCGATTCGGCTGTAGCTGGCCTCGTGTGCTGCCGCGCGCCACGTCCTCCTCACCCGGCGCCATCTTGGGTTGTGGGGAGAGCTGCTGGGCCTTGGAGGCTCGAGTTCTGCGGCCGTGCTGGGATGGACGACGTTGGCTGTGTTTGTTCCCGGCTGACCTCCGCTGCATGGTCCGAGTTTGGCACGTTGGTTGGGGAGCTTTTTCGCCCGTCTGTTGGCTAAAAATAGCTTGTGAGAGCCGAGGTGGAGCGGAGCACGATCAGATCATGACCGTCCTCGGCGCCTCGCGCATGCGCTGTCCTTTACTCTTTTTTTTAACCGGCAACAGAGTAGATTTGTCTCCAGTAATCTTTTGGATGTATTTATCCAGCAAGGAATAAACTGGAAAGGAGCATGCAACCTGTGAGGATTTCTGGGATCCCAAAGAAGAAGTAGAGGACATAGAAGGTTCAACAGGAGGCAATTTGTAAGTGGCACGCACCATCTCTGCATAATATTGCACCTACATCTTTAGCGACCGAGAGGTAGAAGGAATCTTCTCATCCTCTGAATCCTCAGACTGCACATGATCCTCATCTCCAGAGAGGGATTTTTCACCCTCAGAATGCTCCTCTGATGAGAAAGCCAGAGCAGATAAAGAAGAACTACCCCATTTTCTGCTATCTTTTAAGGAGGGTATAGTAGCAATCCTTCCTTCCAAGCCATCCAAAGAAACTTTTAAAGCGTCCTCAGTGGTGTAGACAGAAGCTCCCATAGGAGAAAATGCAAAACCAGACAGGGGCACAAGTTCATCCTGTGAGGCTACTACCAGACTGACAGAGGGGGATGGTAAACTGCAGGCAAGAATCCTTAGCCATAAGCAGGAATTTCCTGTTGCCTCTTTTACTAGCCCTTGTACCTCTTCTGGGGGACATAGTCCTTTAGGCCGCGTACACACGATCAGTCCATCCGATGAGAACGGTCTGATGTGCCTACACACCATCGGTTAATTAAATGATCATGTCAGAACGCGGTGACGTAAAACACAACGCTGTGCTGAAAAAAATGAAGTTCAATGCTTCCAAGCATGTGTCGACTTGATTCTGAGCATGCGTGGATTTTTAACCGATGGTCGTGCGTACTAACTATCGGTTTTGACCTATCGGTTAGGCGTCCATCGGTTAAATTTTAAAGCAAGTTCTCTTTTTTTTGACTGAAGGATAACTGACCGATGAGGCCCGCACACGATCGGTTTGGACCGATGAAACGGACCTTCAGTCCGTTTTCATCGATTTTGACCGATCGTGTGTACGTGGCCTAAGGCAAAGCAAAGGTACTATCCACAAATGCAATCACTGTTGTGCTATAGTCTTACAATACACAAATATTAGCTCACTGCACAACCTGATGCCAAGTAGGAGTCTTAGGCTTGCCTGGTTCAATCCACAGGGATTGTTACAGCCCACAGCTCTGTGTCCATGCCGCTTTACATAAGGCTCTAGCGTGCTGGTCTTTTTAAACCAGCCTCTTGGAGCCTGCACACAGGCACGAGCCACCACAGACCTCCCCTTCTCCATCTGCCTATAGACAGTACAAAAGCATGCTCTAGTTGCGCTCCCAGACCGTGTTGGCAGCATCCAAGGCGAAGAGGAAAGGAGATCAGATCACTAGGGTTTCTTGGGGGACCCCTATATGCATTTTTTTGTAGCAGAGCCTGCAGGGAGGAGGTGAGTGGAGTTTAACTGACCGACTTCACTGAGTGTGTCCTGGATGGCTATGTAGGAATACACCAGATATGTACTTACTCCCTTTAGTGGTGAAAACCAGGAAAGAAATTCTATTCACAGACGATAACATTTATTTAAAAATTATACTCTCTTACCTTATCCACACCGCAGGAAAGCTACTAAAAAGTATATCCAGTTTTCACCCATAACGGCGGGAAATGTTGTGCCAACCTTCAGGTTTACCATGGGTTCATACTTAGAGGAAAGACTGTGCCAGTAACTTTTTGCGCCACAGTTGCATTAGTACACCAAAGCCTGGATCCCAGAGCACAGACCTCCACAGAGGGACAATACAGACAAACCTTGTTTCTTCTTTACACGAGACCCAGGTACCACCTACAGTATCTTAGGCTTTTGATATCGGCCTGAGGTATGGATCCGGTTATAGCTCCTAGGCCTCCGCAGAAGACCATCAAAAGAGCTTTTTCTTCTTAGCACATGTTCAACGTGACCCACCACCTTAGACAATGGCAAAAAAAATTAGGTACTCTCTATTTGAGAGGGGTTATATAGGGGAGGAACTAAATTTTACCATTAAGTAATTAAGGCTCTGTGTCCCGTGATGTATGAGCAAGAAATACGTTTACTACCGTTTTAAGAAGGTATGTGATTGCAATATATAAATATTTAAAGCATTGGGAAGAAAATATTTATCCTACCATCTCTAAAGAAGACATGCGGCCACGCAATAAAGTTGGAGAAGAAAGGTTCAGTTTTAGACCAAAAGGTTCTTTACTGTAATGCCGTGTACACTCAGTCAGAATTTCCGACAAGAAAAGTTTGATGTGAGCTTTTGGTCAGAAATTCTGACCGTGTGCCCCATCGGAATTTTTCTGTCCGAATTTCCAACAGCAAAAATTTGAGAGCTGGTTCTCAAATTTTCCAATGGGAAAAGTTCTTGTCGGAAATTCCGATCGCCTGTATGCAATTCTGATACGCAAAAAAAACACTCATGCTCGGAATAAATGAACTTCATTTATCTCGGCCCGTTGTAATGTTGTATGTCACTGCGTTCTTGATGGTCGGAAATTTTGTGTGACCGTGTGTATGCAATACAAATTTGAGCCAACATTCCGTTTAAAAAAAAAATCCTTGTCAGAAATTCTGATCTTGTGTATGATGGTGTGGATGTGGAATTCCCTGCCACAGTTGGTGTTGTCAGTAGGTAGTGTAGATAAGTTTAAAAAACATTCTTAGTGAACACAGGGATATGAGTCACAAACACGCTCAGGTTGAACTAGATGGACTGGTGTCTTTATATAACCTTAATAACCATATAATATGTGCCAGTTAAATATTTGCGTGTATGAATAAGTAAGTCATAAGCTCTGTGAACTTGGAGGCCCTAATAAAAAGTAAATCCCACCACTACTATGTACCGAGCCGAACAGAGGGAGTGCTTGTCACTAATTGTGCGTAATGTCTAAATGGGGTCATGGCCACACAGGAGCCGAATCCTGTAGGACAGGGGTCTCCAATCCCCGGGCCCCGGCCCACTGCTGGCCGTAGCCTGTTTAAAGCTGGGCCGCAGACAAGGCTGTACTTTCAGAGGTGCGACGGGAGAGCGGAGAGATAACATAACCTCTTGCCGCCCGCCCCGCATCACAGCTGTTCTGCCCTCACAGCCATCTGTGAACACTGTCTGAGGTGCTGTGTGCTGATCCGCATCACCACCTCCCAGTCCTCGCAGCCAGCAACAAACACTACACTAAGTTTTGGCCGTTCCACCCTCACTTGGCAAGTGACAATCTGCACCTGGCAAGTGACAATCCGCACCTGGCAAGTGACAAACTGCATCTCTCAAATGACAATCTGCACCTGGAAAGTGACAAGCTGCACCTAGCAAGTGACAAGCTGCATCTGTTGGCAAGTGACAAGCTGCATCTGTTGGCAAGTGACAAGCTGCATCTGTTGGCAAGTGACAAGCTGAAACTGTTGGCAAGTGACAAGCTGCATCTGTTGGCAAGTGACAAGCTGCATCTGTTGGCAGGTGACAAGCTGCATCTGTTGGCAAGTGACAAGCTGCATCTGTTGGCAGGTGACAAGCTGCATCTGTTGGCAAGTGACAAGCTGCATCTGTTGGCAGGTGATGGTGGCAAATGACATTTATTACACTATAATAATCATCCCGGCACTATGGTTGATATGGTGTCAGGGTGATTGAAGTGCAAACACCAGCCATTGCTTTAACAAATCGCGTGCAAAATATCGCTTACCCCCCCCCCCCCCCCCCCCAAGGGCCTTGGCATAATTTTCTTTCACGCAGCCGGTCCCCAGTGTCAAAAAGTTTGGGGGCCGCTGCTGTAGGACACAGACTTAGGCTGCATTCACACCTGAGCGTAGCGTTTTGCCGCAATTTTGCATCGTTTTTTACGGCGATTTTGTACAGGTCTAGGGTCACCAATGTTAAAAGCAGAAAAACGCCCAAATCTGCCTAAAAAAAAGTCCCAGAACTTGTTTGAGTTTCAGGCGTTTTTGAACTTCTGGCTTCAGGCGTTTTGGAGTGGAGATGTGAACCATCTCCATAGATTTTTTCCTCTCCAGCGTTTTGTAGCTTCAGGCTTCAAGCTACAAAACGCTTAGGTGTGAATGGGGTCTTAAGCCTTGTACACACGATCGGTTAACCGATGAAGCTGACTTATGGTCTGTCGCACCCACACACCATCGGTTAAAGAACCGATCGTGTTAGAACGCGTTCAATGCTTCCAAGCATGCGTCGACTTGATTCTGAGCATGCATGGATTTTTAACCGATGGTCGTGCCTACTAGCGATCGGTTTTGACCTATCGGTTTGGCGTCCATCGGTTAAATTTTAAAGCAAGTTGTCTTTTTTTTATTCCATTATTTTATTGAAAAGAATGCTAACATTACAGACAAAATACTATCACAATAAGGTAACATGGGGCCCAAGTATGACGTTTTTTTTTTAACCAAAGGTTAAATAACCTATGGAGCCCACACACGATCGGTTTTGACTCATGAAAACGGTCCATCAGACCGTTGTCCTCTGGCTATCCTATCGTGTGTACGAGGCCTTGGAGATTTTAATTGTATATAACTGTATTTGTTCCATTCCCCATAAACGTTGGCTATACAAAATAAGGTTCGTTGGCATGGACCATAGGGTGAGTACATGGATTGAAAACTGGCTACAAGGGTGAGTTCAGAGGGTAGTGATAAATGGGGAGGACTCAGAATGGTCAGGGGTGGGTAGTGGGGTTCCCCAGGGTTCTGTGCTATTTGCTGATGATACTAAGCTAAGTAGGGCAATAACGTCTCTGCAGGATGTGGAAACCTTGCAAAAAGATCTGAACATATTAATGAGGTGGGCAACTACATGGTAAATGAGGTTTAAAGTGGATGTAAAGCCACTCTCATACTTTCTAAACTCCTGCCATAGTGCTGATCTATAAGGATATAGATGCCTCCTGCATGTATCCTTACCTGTCAAATGTCTCCCCTCTGTCTCTTATAAGAACTGAAAAACTGCAGATGTTGTGGGTGGATCTGTTGTCTGGAACTCTGTGGGTGGAGTCGTGATGTCAGTAGACTCCCCGCCCTCCTCGACACTCCCCTTACACTAAATTCTACTATGATCACTAACATCCAGTCAAAATCCAGAAAAGTAACCACATGACTTCAGAAAAGGAGTGTGGGTTGGGAATTAAAAAAATAATGCCTGTCTCCAGGCTAGTGCATGAGATATGTAAATAACGTGTCACTCACAGCAAGGGGGCGGAACGGACTAAGTTCTTTCTCTGTAAGTCTGTTTTATTTCACTGAACAATAAAAGAGGATTGCTCAGAGCTGGATTAACTTTGTGTGGCAAGACTGGGCACAGATCATAGGAAATCTTATACTCTACATCAGGCATGTCCAAAGTCGGCCCCTGGGCCAAATGCGGCCCGCGTTCCAGTTTAGTACGGCCCCCCTGGTGATTTGGATATATATATCTTTTGCGGCACCTGGGCCACAAAAAATATATACCGTATTTATCTGTGCTGCCTCGCAGTGGATAGGGAGGGGGGCAGGAGGAGCGCCTTCAGATTACATACAGGAGAATCTCCTGTTTACTCAGTGGCATCTGTAATAGGAAGTCCTGTCTCCTGGGCTGCCATTGGACGGCTGTTCTGTCTATCATAGGAGGTGGGACTTCGTATTAAAGAGGCTGCCGAGTAAACAGGAGATTATCCTGTATGTAATCTGTTGGCGCTCATCCTGTCCCCTCCGAGGCAGCAGATGGGCAATGTTCAGGCTGCACTGATGGCAACGGTGGGTCTGCCTTCATGGCAACGGTGGGTCTGCATTCATGGCTATGGTGAGGCTGCAGATGGACACTGATTAGGCTGCATTGATGGGCACTGACCTCTAATTTGCTTCACATTCCTTTTTTTTTTTTTTTAAATCCTGAAACTTCCATCTTAAAGTGAAGGTGTGCGTTATAAGCCGATAAATACGGTATATCCAAATAACAGGCTCGAGATCGTCTCTTCACCACACATAGCCACAAAGGCAAGAGAATTCTTGTAGTGCAGTGTATTAGCGCTCGGACAAACACACTTGGACCAAATTTTGATGATTCAAAGAATCTCAGGCGAAATGGTCGGCCCCCACGCATATTTACTTCATCCAATCTGGCCCCTCTTTCAAAATCGAGTTTACATCCACTTTAATGTAGAAAAGTAAAATAATGCATTTGGGTGGAAAAAATATGTATGCAATCTATACACTTTAAGACATCTCTGGGAATCTAGGATGGAAAAGGACCTGGGGGTCCTAGTAGATGATAGGCTCAGCAAGGGCATGCAATGCCCAAGCTACTGTTAACAAAGCATACAGAATATTGGCATTAAAAAGGCGATCAACTCCAGAGATAAAATGGTAATTCTCCTGCTATACAGGACTCTGGTCCGGCCGCACCTGGAGTATGCTGTCCAGTTCTGGGCATCAGTCCTCAGGAAGGATGTACTGGAAATAGAGCGAGTACAAAGAAGGGCAACAAAACTAATAGAGGGTCCGGAGGACAATAGTTATGAGGAAAGGTTGCGAGCACCAAATGTACTCTCTCTGGAGAAGAGACGCTTGAAAGAAGATATGATTTCAATTTACAAATACCGTACTGGTGACCGCACAATAGGGATAAAACATTTTCACGGAGGGGAGTTTAACAAGACACGTCGCCACTCATTAAAATTAGAAGAAAAGAGGTTTAAACTTAAACTACGTAGAGAGGGTTCTTTACTGTAAGAGCAGCAAGGATGTGGATAAGCACCTGAACGACCCCAACATACAGGGGTATACAAGGTAATATATAATATAATAACACACATAGGTTGGACTTTATGGACTGAAAAAAAAAATAAAGGAGAGGACTCCCCATTGGGGTTTTTAGGCAGCAAGGAATTGGATAGAATGTAGGGGGGTGGATGAAAAGAATGAAAACATAATACAATTATGTATAAATGTAGAAAAATATTTTAATAAAAAATATGTAATTAAAACATGGACTCTGGTATTGTGTACACTATAACATCTGCACAGAGGGTATGCACCAAATTACATGACATAATATTAACATGATTGGTTAGCACAACAGTCAAGTATATCCTGACGCGTTTCAACCCGTTTATGGGTCTTCTTCGGAGGAGTTGCGGTGCAGCTGCAACAAAAACATAATATATAAACATATATAGAGAGATAGTAATAACCTTAAGTATGAATAAGACACAAAAGTGTTTAACCACTTAAGGACCGCCGCATGTACATTTACGTCGGCAGAATGGCACCGACAGGCACATCAACGTATATATAGATCATTTTTATGATCGCTGTATTAGTGTCGCTGTTCCCGCTAGGTAGCTAATTTTTTTTTTAATGCGATTTTTTTTTTTACTAAAGACATGTGGCTAAATAAATTTTGGCCTAAATGTTTGACTAAAATTTAGTTTATTGGTTTTTTATTATAACAAAAAGTAAAAAATATTGTTTTTTTTTTCAAAAATGTCGCTCTATTTTTGTATATAGCGCAAAAAATAAAAATCGCAGAGGCGATCAAATACCACCAAAAGAAAGCTCTATTTGTGGGAAAAAAAGGACGCGAATTTTGTTTGGGAGCCACGTCGCACGACCGCGCAATTGTCTGTTAAAGCGACACAGTGCCGAATCGCAAAAACCCCTTGGGTCATTTGCCAGCGTATTAGTCTGGGTCTTAAGTGGTTATATAAGTATAGTTACCCACTCTTAACCACTTAAGACCCGGACCAAAATGTAGGTAAAGGACCTTGCCCCTTTTTGCGATTCGGCACTGCTTCGTTTTAACTGACAATTGCGCGGTCGTGCGACGTGGCTCCCAAACAAAATTGGCGTCCTTTTTTTCCCACAAATAGAGCTTTCTTTTGGTGGTATTTGATCACCTCTGCGGTTTTTATTTTTTGCGCTATTAACAAAAATAGAGCGACAATTTAAAAAAAAATGCTATATTTTTTACTTTTTGCTATAATAAATATCCCCCAAAAATATATAAAAAAACATTTTTTTTCCTCAGTTTAGGCCGATACGTATTCTTCTACGTATTTTTGGTAAAAAAAATCGCAATAAGCGTTTATCGGTCGGTTTTTGCTAAATTTATAGCGTTTACAAAATAAGGGATAGTTTTATTGCATTTTTATTAATTATTTTTTTTTTACTACTAATAGCGGCGATCAGCGATTTTTTTCGTGACTGCGACAATATGGCGGACACTTCGGACAATTTTGACACATTTTTGGGACAATTGTCATTTTCACAGCAAAAAATGCATTTAAATTGCATTGTTTACTGTGGAAATGACAACTGCAGTTTGGGAGTTAACCACAGGTGGCGCTGTAGGGGATGTGTGCCTATGTGTGTTTGTTTACAACTGTAGGGGGGTGTGGCTGTAGGTGTGACGTCATCGATCGCGTCCCCCTATTACAGGGATGACGCGATCGATGCTGCGGCCACAGAGAAGCACGGGGAAGCCGTGTGTACACACGGCTCTCCCCGTTCTTCCGCTCCAGGGACGGATCGCCGCACTCCAGCGGCGATCGGGTCCGCGAATCCCGCGGTCCCGGTCCTGGAGCTTCGGACCGGGTCACGGGCGCGTTCCCGTGACCCACGGCTGGGTACTAAAATCAACGTACTGTATATATATGTTGATGTGCCCAGCCGTGCCATTCTGCCAACGTAAATGTGCAGTAGGCGGTCCTTAAGTGGTTAATGTGCAGATTGGATTGTGTATTGAACCAGAGTAGATCCACAGAATGATCCCCAGGTGGATGCCTCCACAAGTGGGGGGACCAGTCCCCAACCAAACCCCCTGGGGGTCGTAGCAGGGGCCTACAGGGGCTCACGGGTGTGTGGGTTAGGATCCAAGGGAATCCTGACAAGGGGAGTGGGGGGGGGAGCAATAGGGAACCAATAGAGGGCGATCACCCCAGCAACACCTATTGAAAAATATAGATATGTATTGATAACTTATCAAGTAAAGGTATATAGGTTATTTGAGCCACTTAGCATGCACACGGGCCCTATAATTTCACCAATGGGCAGGGGAATGATAAATAGTTGAAATATAAGTGATAATGGGTGTCTGGAGGTGAGAGAAACTAATGATGGTGATAAAAAATCATATTAAGCAGAAGAATGTGTGGCCCTAAAGAATAAGTGAGGTAAGTGCAGGTGTAGGTTAGGAATAAAGAATAAAGATGTATCAGAGTGACAAGGGGAATAAAGTGAAAGATGGGAAAGAAAAAGGGTGGAAGGGTGAAAAAATATATATACGTGTGACCAGAGAGAAGTGTGTGTAACAAGGTGGCAGTGAAAATAGGTAAAAATTGAAGGTGGTGGTGAATACCTGAATAGGTATGGTAAAAGGGGATATATGCGACCCCAAAGTTGGATGATACTGCCCCAATCTGAGAAGAAAGGAACAGTAATAAATAAACAAATATAATAATTACATTGGTATATAAGTATGTGAATAGTATATGTTATAGTTAATTAAGGTTGCTGTAGGTCTTACCCTGTATATAGTAATCAGGTGTCCAGACCCGCACTGGGAAGCCAGGGCCTATGATGAGGCCCCCCACCGTGAGTCCCCCGGCGTCAACGGAGGACTTGCCTCGGTACTACCGCGTGACACCGTCGCGCCGATGACGTCATGCGCACGCGCGGGGGACGCGCTCGACACTAGGATGGCCATTGACGCCGTCAGTGAGGAGGGACTCCCCCTTATGACAGGACCTGCCCGCCCTCTAGTGGAGAAAATTGGGAGCACAGAATGTGTCTCCCCCTCCTCACTGAAAGGCCGCTGCTGACGCCAGGTGAGTGTCAGGAATGGTCCCCCCTGCTGGTAATTCTGCCTGTTATTTTGGCTGCAGTACTGGCCTCCACCAGCGGGGGGTTCTTGGTAGTTTGGAGCACACAGCCTTTCCTGCGTTCAGGTGTGACCTGAATGCAATCAGCACGCCTCTATAATACCCGGCGTGTGTAATCACTCCTCGCCCTGGTATCCGTCTATTAACCCGACCCTGATTTCTGGACCCTGAGCCTGTTGTCTCCATCCTGGACTTCTGACCTGACCTGACCTGATCTGATCTGATCCATCCTGACCTGATCCCTCTCCTGGACTCTCCCTTCCTGCTTATTCCCCGTCTGCAGCCATTTTCTGATCCCCCGTTTATGACCTCGGCCTGGCCTTTTTATGATTCTGGTATTTCCCTTTGCTGTACATATCGTCTTTAGTGTTGTTTTTGTCACTGTGGGTCATTGATTGTTTTGCACTAAGCTTGTTGAAGGTGGTGGGGTGTTTCCCCCTCTTCTTAAATAAATCACCCTTTTTACCTATATCTGTTTGGATTCCTCTTTGCAATCACATAGTGCTGGTCTATTTCTAATCGCTGACAGTATACCAGGGCCCTCCTAGACCAGACGTGCTTGCATTAAGGAACCACCCTGTTGTGGTGGGTTTTTTTGAAGCATGGATTTCAATGAAATCTGTTACTTTTCCCTACTGGCAGAGGAGGATGGGGAGTATTGTCGCCGGGTTTTTGAGCGGTGGACAAGGGACCAGCTGATGGAAAACATCCGATCAGCTCATTCTTTGGTGGATCAGGGTTATATGTCTTTTGACGATATTCACTCATTAATTCAGTTATGTGTTGAATTGGCTCCGTCTTTTATTCCTGATGGTAGTGATGACTTCTCTCCCCCCTTCAGTCCTGACCAAGTTGAATCCCTGGTATGGTTGATGGAGGATGATCCAGCCTCCTTTGATGAACACTATTGCTCTTGTTCCCAGCAGAAGTTATCTGACTGCATTAGTTCAGTGCAGTCTCTAATTAGACAAGGTGTGCTTTTGTTCAACCTGTGCTGCAGGCATGGTCAGATCTCCTGATCCCAGCCAAGCCAGTCCGTTCCAGCCCTGCTATTAACCACCTGCCTTCCCAAGGATCCATCTGTCCATCACCAATGGCAACCCCAGCCCAGATAATTCCGCATCCTACCAAATATTACTACCCAGTTTCTACTACTTCCCAATCCATACCATTGTGCCAGTTACCCAGCCTGTCCCAGTGCCCTCTGCTCAACCTGTCCCAGTGCCACCTGTTCAGCCCGTCCCAGTGCCATCTGTTCCAGTGCCAGCTGCCCAGCTTGTGCCAGCCAACCAGCCTGTGCCAGCTTCCCAGCTTGTTGTTCCTGTGCCAGCTTCCCAGCTTGTTGTGCCAGCTGCTCTACCTGTTCCAGTGCCAGCCGCCCAGCTTGTGCCATCCGAACAGCCTGTTCCAGTGCCAGCTGCCCAGCCTGTGCCAGCCAACCTGTTCCAGTGCCAGCCTCCCAGCTTGTTCCTGTGCCAGCTGCTTTACCTGTTCCAGTGCCAGCCAACCAGCCTGTGCCAGCCAACCAGCCTGTTCCAGTGCCAGCTGCCCAGCCGGTGCCAGCTGCTCTGCCTGTTCCAGTGCCAGTTGCTCAACCTTTCAACCCTGTGCCAACTGCTCTACCTGTTTCAGTGCCAGCCTCCCAGCTTGATGTTCCTGTGCCAGCTTGCCAGCCTGATGTTCCTGTGCCAGCTTGCCAGCCTGATGTTCCTGTGCCAGCTTGCCAGCCTGATGTTCCTGTGCCAGCTTGCCAGCCTGACGACCCACCTTATCCTGCCAACCCTCTGTCCAATGCCCGGCTCGATGACCTGGAGCCTTCTTCCGCTGCCCAGCTCGATGACCGGGAGCCTTCGTCCGCTGCCCAGCTCGATGACCCGGAGCCTTCGTCCGCTGCCCAGCTCGATGACCCGGAGCCTTCGTCCGCTGCCCAGCTCGATGACCCGGAGCCTTCGTCCGCTGCCCAGCTCGATGACCCGGAGCCTTCGTCCGCTGCCCAGCTCGATGACCCGGAGCCTTCGTCCGCTGCCCAGCTCGATGACCCGGAGCCTTCGTCCGCTGCCCAGCTCGATGACCCGGAGCCTTCGTCCGCTGCCCAGCTCGATGACCCGGAGCCTTCGTCCGCTGCCCAGCTCGATGACCCGGAGCCTTCGTCCGCTGCCCAGCTCGATGACCCGGAGCCTTCGTCCGCTGCCCAGCTCGATGACCCGGAGCCTTCGTCCGCTGCCCAGCTCGATGACCCGGAGCCTTCGTCCGCTGCCCAGCTCGATGACCCGGAGCCTTCTTCCGCTGCCCAGCTTGATGACTCGGAGCCCGCTGCCCAGCTTGAGGACCCAGAGCCTATGCCCTCTGCCCAGCTCGATGACCCAGAGCCTTTATCCAATGCCCGGCTTGACACCATGAGCCTTCCCCAGCAACAGCTGGTTGGAGCATCCGGAGGCCGCTCCTTTGAGGGGTGGTACTGTCTGGAATGGTCCCCCCTGCTGGTAATTCTGCCTGTTATTTTGGCTGCAGTACTGGCCTCCACCAGCGGGGGGTTCTTGGTAGTTTGGAGCACACAGCCTTTCCTGCGTTCAGGTGTGACCTGAATGCAATCAGCACGCCTCTATAATACCCGGCATGTGTAATCACTCCTCGCCCTGGTATCCGTCTATTAACCCGACCCTGAGCCTGATATCTGGACCTTGAGCCTGTTGTCTCCATCCTGGACTTCTGACCTGATCTGATCCCTCTCCTGGACTTTCCCTTCCTGCTTATTGCCCGTCTGCAGCCATTTTCTGATCCCCCGTGTATGACCTCGGTCTGGCCTGTTTATGATTCTGGTATTTCCCTTTGCTGTACATATCGTCTTTAGTGTTGTTTTTGTCACTGTGGGTCATTGATTGTTTTGCACTAAGCTTGTTGAAGGTGGTGGGGTGTTTCCCCCTCTTCTTAAATAAATCACCCTTTTTACCTATATCTGTTTGGATTCCTCTTTGCAATCACATAGTGCTGGTCTATTTCTAATCACTGACAGTGAGGGCGGCGGAAGGAGCCGCGCGCCCCCCCCAGTGGATGCATACTGAGATGCTGGGAAAACACCAGAAGAAGTTAACAAGTATGGGCCAGATTCAGGTAGATGGGAGCATCTTTGCTCTGGAGTAACGCATCTCATTTACGTTACTCTGCCGAAATTTTAGGAGCAAGTGCTGTTATTCAAGAAGCACTTGCTCCTAAAGTTGCGGCAGCGTATCGAAAATGGGCCGGCGGAATTCAAATTGGGCGGGTACGGGGCGTGTATTATTTAAACTAAGCGCGATCCCGCGGCGAACGTACTGCGCATGCGTCGAGTGTCAATGCATCCCAGTGCGCATGCTCCAAATTCGGTCAATGACGTCACATCCCCATTCATGAACTTTTTACGCAAGCGACGCGATTTGTTTTTTTTGCGACGCGATGACGCCGCCTATACCTAACATAGGATACTCCACTAGGGGGCTGCTTTATCTATACGCCGCGTATCGCTTCCGGAAACGTCGTAAAGTCACTGCGTCGCGCCCGAAAAAGATTGTAAATTGCCGATTCCCACTCATTAACATATTTTTTGAGCGTAAATCGGCGAGAACGGCCCGGCGCTATTTTTAAGTTGAAGTAACGATGCGATGGTGAAATTCAATTGCGCCGATCGCATCGGAACTCCAACCCGGCGTTTCTTGTTTTCTGGTTACAGAAAACAAAAACGCTGGCTTAAAGTGACAGTTAGGCTGGCGGATCACTGGATACGCCTTCATGAATCTGGCCCTATATCAATACATGGATGACACATATATATTATACAGCAGTTAAAATATACAAAACTGTAAGGCCTCGTACACACGATCGGACATATCCGATGAAAACGGTCCGCGGACCATTTCCATCGGATATGTCCGATCGGGAGTTTGATCCGATGGCGTGTACACACCATCAGATCAAATTCCCCGCCGCCGGACGGCGCGGTGACGTGGCGGTGACGTTGACGCCGCCAAGTCACCGCCACGTCACCGCACCAGGAAGTTAAACACTTCCGCGCATGCGCCAAATCCATTCGGCGGCGGCGGCGGTGGGGGACGACATGTCTGCTGGTAAGTGTACTAACCAGCAGACATGTCGGGCGGACAGATTCCACCCGATAGATTTCAAAGCATGCTTTGAAATCTGTCGGGTGGAGAAATCTGTCCGCTAGCCCATACACACGAGCGGAGATGTCTGCTGAAACGGTCCATCGTGTGTACGAGGCCTCAAAGTACATGTGAATCAAATCAAATAATTAACATAATTAAATATAAATTATATGTAAAGGTCATGAGAAGGTTGTTTCGTTGTCACGGTCTGGGGTCAGGCTCAGAGGCCAATTGCTATAGCAGTTGCAGAACAGGTATACAGGCAGTCACTTCTGGCAGATAACGCAGGCTCCCTTGAGGTGCGGAATCTAAGTACTAGCTGGTTTTCCCCAGAGCTCCTGATGGTGGAGATGGATTTAGCTGCAAGCTAGTACCAGGTCGCGGTCCTCAAGTTTGCCCCACCAGGGTGTGAGCAAGCCGGGGTCCAATAGCGGATAAGCAGACAAGGAGGAAAGAGTAGCGTGGTCAGGAAACAAGCCAAGGGATCAATCACGAGCGACTGCAAGCTGTGATCAAGCAGAAGAGCAGTCAAAGAACAGGCCAAGGGTCAAACACAGACGGTAGCAGATTAGGATCAGGCAGTAGAGAAGTCCAGGAACAGGCCGAGGGTCAAACACAGGTGGTTGCAGATACAATGGTAGCAGAGCAGACAAATTGCAAGGCACTGGCTGGGAAGGCACAATATTCTGGCAAGGAGGAAGTGCAGAGACATGGCTTATATCAGGAAGTCCATGGGAGGAGCAAGGGGTTTAAGGTTCAAGATGATCAAGACACAAGGCAGCAAGGTCCAATGGATCTGATGGGTTTGTCCAGCAGAACAGGCAGAGAGCTGTCCAGCATCCCATATAGCTCAGTGAGAAGGCTCACTGCCAGACACAGCTGAGGTCCCAGGTTCAAATCCCGGTCCTGACATTTGTCTTGCCTATATAATAGGCTCCACATTCAGGCCGCATACACACAATCAAATTCATCTGCTGGAAACGGTCCGACGGACCGTTTCAGCAGACAAATTCGATCGTGTGTACGGGCGGACAGGTGGGTTTTTCCAGCAGACAAATTTTAAAGCATGCTTTAAAATCTGTCTGCTGGGAACCCATCTGTCCCACATGTCTGCCGGTTAGTACACTAACCAGCAGACATATCTGTCCGCACAGGCGTCGAATGGATTCGACGCATGTGCGGAAGTGTTTTACTTCCTGGTGACGGCGGCGTCAACGTCACCGCGCTGTCTGCCCGCGGGGATTTTGGTTTGATTGTGTGTACAGCGATCAAACCAAAATAGCCCAGCAGACAAATCCGATCAAAACGGTCTGTCAGACCGATTTGATCGGATTTATTTAATGGTGTGTACGCGGCCTCACACTCCATATAATATAACACGCCGCGTGTGCGGCAGTTCGCAAACTACATGGGTTTGAAAGTCTCACCATTAGGGAGACAGAAAATGTTGTCTTTCCTAATTAGGAACAAAAGGAACAGTGTCCGCATTGAAATGTACCAGTCAGCCGACTAAGTAGATTCTTAGGGCAAGCTGCTCTGTATTCACTTGATACCAGTAAGTCCCTTAATGACATCCTTTGAAAAAGTCCTACTGGATGAAACGTCAGGATTGTATCCCATTACAAACCCGGAAGCAGCGTGAACGCTATTGTGTGGTACAACCGTGAGTGTGTCTTTACGGATAGACAACTAGTATTCATCCAGAACACACCAATAGACTGGTACCGTGCTTGAAGGGTTTTGATTGTTTTAACTGTGTATGTGCATTTGATTAAGGGGGGTACGTGGGATCATTTTTTAATAAATATACAGTATTATGCTATGGAAGCACTCTCTGTTGTTTATTATCCACATGAATTTGAGATGTACCCAGACCCAGTATCTGCATAAAGAGATTCAGAGAAGGAGAAAGTTTCTTAACGTGGTGTGAAAGGTCCTTGTGGTAAGCATATCCCCATAAGGGGTCGTTTGATGTCACGCGGTAATTTAGTGGTGGCTTGATAAGAAGACTTCTGGCATCCTACTCATCTGTAGTGCACATCCCTATCTTTTTATGAACTTTCTTCAGTTTGGCATTTATTTGGATTTTATTCCATTTAGTTCTCAATGGCCATCCTAGCGTCGAGCCCGTCCCGCGCGCGTGCATGTGCACGGCGCGTGACGTCATCGGCGTGACGGTGTCAGGCGGTAGTACCGAGGCAAGTCCTCCATTGACGCCGGGGGACTCACGGTGGGGGGCCTCGTCATAGGCCCCGGCTTCCCAGTGCGGGTCCGGACACCTGATTGGCGGGGGCGGGGGGAGGGTGGCTGGGGAACCGGTCAGCAATCATCCTGATTTGAAACACTTGGGCATGCACACAGGCCATGATCCTGTCAGTCTGATCCTCCCTCACCTGTGCAGGAGCATACTTACTATATACAGGGTAAGACCTACAGCAAACTTAATTAACTATAACATATACTATTCACATACTTATATACCAATGTAATTATTATATTTTTTTTATTTATTACTGTTCCTTTCTTCTCAGATTGGGGCAGTATCATCCAACTTTGGGGTCGCATATATCCCCTTTTACCATACCTATTCAGGTATTCACCACCACCTTCAATTTTTACCTATTTTCACTGCCACCTTGTTACACACACTTCTCTCTGGTCACACGTATATATATATTTTTTCACCCTTCCACCCTTTTTCTCCTTAATATGATTTTTTATCACCATCATTAGTTTCTCTCACCTCCAGACACCCATTATCACTTATAGGGGGGGCTATACATGAGCATAGGTGGGACTTTGAATGAAGCACATGTCTGCACTTCCATCCCTGGTACAAATGTAGAACAAGGAATTAGGGACTTTAAATGAGGCTCAAGGCAGCGTGGAAGTAAGTAAAAGGAAAACATGTTTATTAACATGGAGGATGATGTGTGATACACTCACATAGTCAGGGGGCCAGGCAAGTCAACATAACTGTCATGGACAATAGAGATACATGGTATTATCAACAAGGAAACTCATGGCTATGGCTTAAACATATGAACCATGGACACAGGGATATACATAGTCATCAATAAAAAATACATAACAGTATTAAAAACAAAAAACAGCTTCCCATGAGTGGGAGGTAAACACATGGTTTTCCTAGTAGACACAGTGCGATTCATCAGACATAAGGTAGAAAGTTGTAGCTTAAAGCATAAAATGAGGAACATTCTTGGTGGTCCTAAGCTTACATACCTAAACGAGTGGTAAAGGTAGAGGGAGAGAGCATTGCATCCACATGAGGTACGTGTTGGTAGCTCTTGGCACATTCACCCCAGTTTCCAGGACTGGCATCCCTCTTGTGACTACGGCTCAGCAATTGCTCTCTACCTCCACCTTCACCACTCGTTTAGGTATGTAAGCTTAGGACCACCAAGAATGTTCCTCATTTTATGCTTTAAGCTACTGTAGACTAAAACACAATTTAATCCCCCAGATTTGGAAGCATCAGCCCCTGATGAGTGCATTTGCACGAAACGCGTTGGGCCATTCAAGGATGCCTATCTATTCCATATCTGATATTAACCAGCACCATCTACAACTTTCTACCTCATGTCTAATAAATCGCACTGTGTCTACTAGGAAACCTGTGTGTTTACCTCCCACTCATGGGCAGTGTTGCTCATCTTACTTTAAAAAAGTAATTAGTTACAGTTACAAATTACTTCTCCGAAAAAGTAATTGCGTTAGTGACTCAGTTACTACATTGAAAAAGTAATTAGTTACTCAGCAAAGTAACTGAATTTTTTTTAAAATATTCTACAATGCTTTGTTGAGAAGCAGGTGACGGGCGCTTGCCAGGGAGCAGTGAGTTAATACTCCAAGACAAAAGAATGCCGGATCTTTGAGAGAAGAAAACCGGAAACAAATGGTGATCTTGTGTATATCCCAGCCTAGGTGCATCCGTCCCACCATGTATGTGCAGCTAATAGGACTTAAAACCCTTATCCATCTGCTACATATTACATCCAAATTATAAGCTGGATTAAAATGTATGTTTATAATATACATTCCCTTGACATTTACAGAGTCTGTAATTTTAAATCTTATATTAGGCTTTATAAGAATTTTCTATAGTTTATTGTTTATTATTTTTATTTATCTTATATAAGCTTTATTAGATGCAAGGGATCTGGAATGGGGATGTCAGATGTTTCTTTGTTGTCTGATGAAGAGATGAAATCACTGACCAAAAATAACCTGCTGATCATTGGTCTGTATAGGTGTCCTGCACTTACCATGTTGACCACTAGATGTCGCTGTGTACACTGTGTTGTATAGGGAACGTTTGTTCTGTGGAACATTTTGTTCCGGCCATGTGTTCCCCGGATCATTGATCAGGTTGCGCACACAGTGTGTGTGATCGATGTGAGTTGTTCCCCGGTGATAGGTCAGTATGAGGCGGGTGGGGCTCATTGTATCCAGGGCTCCTTGCGATTGGGAGTTTTTAGAGCGCTGTGACAGGCCATCACAGCGGTCACATGATTCTAAAGCGGAGTTCCACCCATATTTATGTTCACAGCGCCAGCAGAAGCAATTACTCTGCTGGCATCTAATGGCGGTAGATGTAATTGCAGTAATGCCGCCCAAGTAATAGGAACTGCGTTACCGTGAGGGGAAAAGTAATCAGGTAGATTACTCGTTACCCTCAAAAGGGGCTGCGTTAGGTAACTGCGTTTATTGTAACTCCGTTACTTACAACACTGCTCATGGGAAGCTGTTTTTTGTTTGTCATACTGTTATGTATTTTTTATTGATGACTATGTATATCCCTGTGTCCATGGTTCATATGTTTAAGCCATAGCCATAAGTTTCCTTGTTGATGATACCATGTATCTCTATTGTCCATGACAGTTATGTTGACTTGCCTGGCCCCCTGACTATGTGAGTGTATCACACATCATCCTCCATGTTACTTACTTCCACGCTGCCTTGAACCTCATTTAAAGTCCCAAATTCCTTGTTCTACATTTGTACCAGGGATGGAAGCGCAGACATGTGCTTCATTCAAAGTCCCACCTATGCTCATGTATAGCCCCCCCTCTTTGTTGCACCTACTAGGGATGGAGGTTCCTGACAGAGTTGGCAATGTTCCCTTGCCAGCTATGTGGGTAGTTTCAGCTCTCCTTTGCGGCCATGTACCACAATTGGGGACCTGTTTACAGAAGTTATGTTTCACCCTGTACACTTGACTTTGTTACAGGTGCGATCCAGTAGTATGACCAGGTTTGTTGCTTTGTTGTCACCGTCAGCCTCATCATGCTGTCACTTACCCGGAAGCTGCGATACGCTCTGCATGTCCCCCCATTCGCCCCTCCTCTCCCGCCCTATTGGGCGGGGGATCTCCCGGGGGAACTAAGTGGCGTCCACAGTGCATCGACGTCACGCCCACGTGGGCCGCGTCTGAGGTCAATTATGACGCCATGACGCTGGTCGCGGGTTTACCAGTCTAGCCTTTCACAGCCTATGGGGGAGCACTGTTATCATGGGCAGATCGTGGTAAATACAAAACATGCGTAAAGCGGACACACGCACACCCTCACGCACTTCCGGGTTGACCAGCTGACTGTCAGTGGAACGCACGCCGTTCCCTCCCTGGTGCGACCGTCCATCGGACAACTCAGTGCAGTGAATGTTCATCGCCTATACCCTACAGGGGATAGACTGCTGAAGTTTTTTGTTCATTTTATTTTTAATCGTTTGTTCTTTTTAGGATTACTGTACTGGCTGTAGGTTGTAATCGACCTTGTTTTGCCTAATACAGTGTGTTGTATTTTTGTATTTTTTGCATATATGCACGCCCTCTACTGGCAGTGCCAATACATTTTAAAAAAACATACTACGCTATGGTAGCTTGTTTTTTCTCCCTGGAGGAACTCTAAGGCTCAACAGAATACAGCCACCCGGACGAAGGACACACACCAGATACCCAGGAACGGGGGAGCAGCACGAAGGAGCAGCTGTAACTTTTATATGCATTCTACCCCAGCAGGGGTGAATGCTTCTGGTGAGTGGGGACCCATAAGGGGGAGCACCGGATCCACTGCGAGAAACACCTATTTTATATGATCACCTACCCACTTTGGTGCACCCTGGACTATACTTTAATCCAGCCAGTTCTCTTAAACTTATGCTACATGGACTTATGAATTTTATGTGTATTTCTGACCTTTGATTTTGTTTATTTACTTTGGTGCACTCCTCTAGAGGTGCCTATAGAGGTTCACATTGGACTTATTGTTATACCTAGGAGTTCACATGCTTTCATTATTGGTAACGGCTGGAGACAGTTTATATTTGAAGTCTGATTTGTAGCTCATTATTATTTAAATGTTTTTCTAAACATAAGCCACGGTTACTGTACCTGAGTCCAAATATCTATCCATTTTCTGCACCAGAATTTAGCCAATTAGATGTATGCTAGACATGTACTTCTTTTGCACCCATTGAGGCAATACTGGTAACCTAGTACTTAGTGGCTGTTTATATACATTTTTGTATTTCTGTTCAGGTTTTACACCCATTATCCCTTATTTTTCATATAGGCACAGAAAGACATTGCCATCATCCTTCTATAGGACGGGGAAGGTTGCCCCTGGAGGCCACACCCACCCACTGATTAGGGTATTAACCTGGCCCAATTTCACAACCTAGTAGTGACAGCCCCATCACCCCCACCCTCTCTCACATTCTCTATTATACTCCTTTAGGGGAGCTATCTTTTATCGCCCAGATAAAAGGCCCTCCTAGCCCATGTCTGACCAGCGTGACGTCGGTGTGTGCCACCATACGGCTGCCTGCAGGACTAGGGGGTAGTTTTGGATGCCCATACACAGCTGGCTTCTTGCCCTTGAGATCATGCCCTACTACCAAGGGACTTTTTGCTCCCAGTCTTTATACATCCAGGTAACCATCACGTTTTTAATTTTGGTATTCACCACTAGATTTTAGTCTGGTATATGCATCTTACTCTATTCATATTGTTACACACAGACTATTTGGCAGTTTTCCACCGCTGACCATCTCTCTGGCTCCAAGAAACCCCCCCCCCCTTGGGTACCCATCCACATGAGGTACTCCAGCCCTGCGTGTTGGTAGCTCTTGGCGCATTCACCCCAGTTTCCGGGACTGGCATCCCTCTTGTGACTACGGCTCAGCAATTGCTCTCTACCTCCACCTTCACCACTCGTTTAGGTATGTAAGCTTAGGACCACCAAGAATGTTCCTCATTTTATGCTTTAAGTTACTGTAGACAAAAACACAATTTAATCCCCCAGATTTGGAAGCATCAGCCCCTGATGAGTGCATTAGCACGAAACGCGTCGGGCCATTCAAGGATGCCTATCTATTCCATATCTGATATTAATCAGCACTATCTACAACTTTCTACCTCATGCCTGATGAATCGCACTGTGTCTACTAGGAAACCTATGTGTTTTCCTCCCACTCATGGGAAGCTGTTTTTTGTTTTTCATACTGTTATGTATTTTTTATTGATGACTATGTATATCCCTGTGTCCATGGTTCATATGTTTAAGCCATAGCCATGAGTTTCCCTGTTGATAACACCATGTATCTCTATTGTCCATGACAGTTATGTTGACTTGCCTGGCCCCCTGACTATGTGAGTGTATCACACATCATCCTCCATTTTAATAAACGTGTTTTCCCTTTACTTACTTCCACGCTGCGTTGAACCTCATTTAAAGTCCCAAATTCCTTGTTCTACATTATCACTTATATTTCAACTATTTATCATTCCCCTGCCCATTGGTGAAATTATAGGGCCTGTGTGCATGCTAAGTGTCTCAAATAACCTATATACCTTTACTTGATATGTTATCAATACATATCTATATTTTTCAATAGGTGTTGCTGGGGTGATCTATTGGTTCCCTATTGCACTCCCCTTGTCCGGATTCCCTTGGATCCTAACCCACACACCCGTGAGCCCCTGTAGGCCCCTGCTACGACCCCCAGAGGGTTTGGTTGGGGACTGGCCCCCCCACTTGTGGAGGCATCCATCTGGGGATCATTCTGTGGATCTACTCTGGTTCAATACACAATCCAATCTGCACATTAAGAGTGGGTAACTATACTTAAAACACTTTTGTGTCTTATTCATACTTGGTGGTAACTGTTAAGGTTATTACTATCTCTCTATATATTATGTTTTTGTTGCAGCTGCACCGCAACTCCTCCGAAGAAGACCCATAAACGGGTTGACGAAGGGGCCCTACGTGGCTCCGAAACATTGCACTTTCTTTGTGTTGTGATCATGAAATAAAATATCCATTTGGACGCCTTTTTGCAGATGGGGACATGACTGTTGTTTAAAATATTTTTGTCCAGAAAAATATGAAATACTGCACATGGCCGGTGAAATTCGAATCTAATTTTACATCGAATTCCTGTCAAAATCAAAGACTGTGTGTGTGTTATTAGGCCTTGTACACACGACGGGAAATATCCGCTGTAAACGGTCCCCGGACCGTTTACAGCGTATATTTGCGCCGGGATGTTTTGATCCGATGGCTGTACACACCATCGGATCAAATTCCCCGCCGGCGGATAGCGCGGTGACGCGGCGGTGACGTTGACGCCGCCACGTGACCGCCACGTCACCGCACCAGGAAGTAAACACTTCCGCGCGCATGCGTCGGATCCATTCACAGGATACGACGCATGTGCGGCAAGATATGTCCGCTGGTTTGCCGTACTAACCAGCGGACATATCTGACAGCCAGCTATCCGGCGGAAATATTTCAAAGCATGCTTTGGAATTTTTCCGCCGGATGAATCCGGCAAAAAGCGTCCGTTTGCCCCTACACACGAGGGGATTTTTCCGCTGAAATGGTCCGTCGGACCATCTTCAGCGGATTTATTCCCTCGTGTGTACAAGGCCTCAGAGTACCATTTCAAAATAATGCTGTTTTAGTTAAGTCAATGGGGATTTAAAGAGTCAGGCCTCGTACACAAGACCGGTTTCCTCGGCAGAATCTATCAAGAAACTTGGTGGGAGAGCTTTTTTGCCGAGGAAACCGGTCGCGTGTACGTTTTTCATCGAGGAAACTGTCGAGGAACTCGACGAGCAAAAAAGAGAGCAAGTTCTCTTTTTCCTCGACGGGAGTCAAATTGGCTCGTCGTGTTACCCGTCGGGCTGCTTTTCGACGAGAAACTCGAGTGTGTGTATGCTAAGAAACCCGCGCACCTTCGGTAAACGTAGCGTTTGTAATGGAAATAGCACATTTGTCACGCTGTAACAGACTGAAAAGTGCAAATGTCTCTTACCAATTTTTTTCCGAACATGCAGTAACATGAGATTAGCAAAAGCAGCCCCTGCCGTTGTATGTGTTGAAGTCAACACGTTTGAGAACGAGAAGATTTGGTCTATAACGTGTGTACGCAAAGCAAGCTTGTCGAGTTCCTCGACAAGCCTAACAAGGAACTCGACGAGGAAAACTATGGCCTCGTACACACGAGGGGATATGTCCGCTGAAAACGGTCCGATGGACCGTTTCAGCAGACATCTCCGCTCGTGTGTATGGGCTAGCGGACAGATTTCTCCACCCGACAGATTTCAAAGCATGCTTTGAAATCCATCCGGTGGAATCTGTCCGCCCGACATGTCTGCTGGTTAGTACACTTACCAGCAGACATGTCGTCCCCCACCGCCGCCGCGCCGCCGCCGAATGGATTCGGCGCATGCGCGGAAGTGTTTTACTTCCTGGTGCGGTGACGTAGTGGTGACGTGGCGGTGTCAACGTCACCGCCGCGTCACCGCCACGTCACCGCGCCGTCCGGCGGCGGGGAATTTGATCCGATGGTGTGTACACGCCATCGGATCAAACTCCCGATCGGACATATCCGATGGAAATGGTCCGCGGACCGTTTTCATCGGATATGTCCGATGGTGTGTACGCGGCCTATGTGTTTCGCCCGACGAGTTCCTCGGTCGTGTGTACGAGGCCTCATTGTAATCATTTTATGAAGATATTTATTTTGATTATTCACTTTTCCACATTCAAATTGAAAAAAATGGCCTAGATTCACAAAGCGATTACGCCTGTGTAAATGTTGTTAGACTGGAGTAATTTCGACTTACGGGCGTTTTTACGCTAGTCGAAATCCTCAAACCATGAAAAGACACCTGCGGGCTTCATTTCGACTGTATTACGTGTTAGTACGCCTTCAGATCTACGCTGCCAGAAAATTGCGGCCACTGGGCGGACTTCCTGTTGTTTTTCGCCGTCAGGGTATGCTAATGAGCTTTTGCCTGCAATCCACAAAATTTCGCACTTTCAACGCAATCTCTTACGGCACCTTTAGTCATCTTTTTTTTCCGTTTCACTATACCTGCTTTTTGCTGGTCTAATATTAGACAGCCCATGTTAAGTATGGCCGTCGTTCCCGCGTCGAATTTCAACGTTTTCCGATGTCTTTTATTATTTTTAACGTAAGTCGTCTGGGAATAGGAATGTTCGTAAACGCCGCTACTCAAACAACGAATGACGTCACGACGTGATTTCGCGCAATGCACGGCGGGAAATTCCTGAACAGAGCATGCGCAGTTCGATCGTCGCGGAGACGCGCTTAATTTAAATGCTTCACGCCCCCTAATCACGTATTTCGATTGCGCGGCGGAAAAAAAATACGACACAATAGCGTACGCGCAAAAAAACTACCTGAATTCGGTGTAGAGTCTGGTGAAATACGGCAGCGTACCGTATTTCGATTACGCAGCGGAATATTACGTCTTTGTGAATCTGCCCCAATATGTTTTCGGTTCGGCCGATTCAGAATGTATTTATTTGAATGTTTTGAATCGAAAAAATATCGGTAAATTCAAAGAAAATTCAAACAATTTCGAATACGAATTCCGAATAAGAATCCCGAATACGAATTGAACAAATAAACTGAATTTAATTAAATGGAATAACTAGATTATCGATTTAAAAGGAAACTAAACAAAACGAATGTTATCGTCATGCCAAGCCTGAATCCCATTCAAATCAATGGGAGTTGATTGTCTCAAATGAAAATGCCCATTTTCTGGGTTAAAAGGCAATGGGGTGTAAAAAAAAAAAATAGTATGAGGGGAATGGGCACTGCATCAGGGAACATGTATCAATGTCCCCCTCGGTAGCGCAGGAGCCTTTCCATATATCAATGTAAAATAAATTAAAAATATTTCCATTCGGCCAGGAGCAGTGATTTTTTTGTTTGCTTGAAGTAAAACATTTAAAACACCCAATTCCTTTAACCACTTAAGGACCGCCTCCTGCACATATATGTTGGGAGAATGGCACGGCTGGGCACATGTACGTACAGGTACGCCCTGTACTAGTACCCAGCCGTGGGTCGCGGGCGCTCCCGCGGCCTGGTCCGAAGCTGGGGGATACACTTTCTGGGATACACACAGTTCCCAGAATGCAGCGCGGCCCATTCACAAGAAGACACAAGAAGAGGAGGAGGAAGAAAACCACACCGCGGATCATGAGGGCAGATTCGGGACTTCCGCATAGCAACAGCCTATTTAGGGTGAGTATTTTTTTTTTTTCCATTTAATTTTTTTTTTTTTTTTTTTTTAGATTTTTGAAAAAAAAAAAAAATCAGGGTGGAGCTCCGCTTTAAATTCATTTTTTGCTGTGAAAATGAAAATTGTCCCAAAAATGTGCCAAAATTGTCTGAAGTGTCCGCCATAATGTCGCAGTCACGAAAAAAAATGCTAATCACCGCCATTAGTAGTAAAAAAAAAAAAATATTAAAAATGCAATAAAACTATCCCCTATTTTGTAAACGCTATAAATTTTGCGCAAACCAACCGATAAACGCTTATTGCGATTTTTTTTTACCAAAAATAAGTAGAAGAATACGTATCGGCCTAAACTGAGGAAAACATTTTTTTTATATATTTTTAGAGGATGTTTATTATAGCAAAAAGTTTAAAAAAAAAAAATTCAAAATTGTCGCTCTATTTTTGTTTATAGCGCAACAAATAAAAACAGCAGAGGTGATCAAATACCACCAAAAAAAATCTCTGTGGGGAAAAAAAGGACGCCAATTTTGTTTGGGAGCCACGTCGTACGACTGCGCAATTGTCTGTTAAAGCAACGTAGTGCTGAATCGCAAAACCTGGCCGGGTCCTTTAGCTGATTAAAGGTCCGGGTCTTAAGTGGTTAAATATGATGCCTGGGGGTACCCTAATCCTGCCGTTGAAGGAGTGGATCTCTAATAATGTCAGTGCTGCTGCAGCACTTTATGTACATCACAAGGAAACAAGTGTCCAAAATTGCCAGCAAATTACCTTGCATGTGATTTGCCTGCAATTTAAGCCGTATCATTATTTTCCTTGTAAATGTCACCATAGCACATCTTAAAGCAAGAATGGAAAAAAGTTATGTAGAGCCCTCCAAATTCATGCAATGCTCAAAGGGTCTGGCATGCTATTTAAAGGGGGACCAGCATAAAAAAATGCAGAGTTCCGGGCTGCCTAGGGGTAAGTGTGTGCTAACCCCCAAACCTTACCAGGTCACCATACCAGGTCACACGCCTTCACCATTGGGGGTACTTTGCCAGGGTAATTTCTCTGGCAAAGCATCTCGCCTTGATGTTGATGAGGGCAAGGGCCTCTTCTCTACAACCCTGGCCCTGTGGTTGTGGGAGTCTTTGGGCAGGGGGCTTATCAGAATCTGGAAGTTTCCTTTACAAATAAGGGGGCCCCAGATACTTTCCCCCTACATGAATGTATATAGACTATAAACATTCATAACAAAAAGAAGTAACCTAGAAATAAAAATACTCAAACATTTTACAAGTTCTTTATTAGAAAAAAACTAAAACAAAAACCCCTAAAAATTTATTTTATAAATCCATTATCGATCAAGATGCCCATAGCCCCTCAGCTGAAAAAAAAAAGCTTGATGGACCTGACAGATCCCGATGGTGATCCCCAGGGCAGCCATCAGAAATTTTTGGGCCGCTTACACAGCTGAAGGCCTGGGCCCCCTACGAGCCTGACCACCAACATTCACCAGGGCTTGCCCACGGGCCACCTCACCAAATCTACACACTGGCCACCTAACCTGTACGCACTCGGCCCCCCTCCAATCCTGTATATATTTCAGCCCCCTCAATCCTGTATATATGTCAGCCCCCCTTACACCTGTATATATGCCAGCCCCCCTCAATCCTGTATATATGTCAGCCCCCTTACATCTGTATATATGTCAGCCCCCCCTCAATCCTGTATATATATGTCAGCCCCCCTCAATCCTGTATATATGTCAGCCCCCTCACACCTGTATATATGTCAGCCCCCCTACTCCAATGCCTGTATATATGCCAGCCCCCATCATACCTGTATACATGTCAGTATCTCAACACCTGTATATATTCCAGCCCCCCTCACATCTGTATATATATCTCAGCCCCCCACACCTGTATTTATGTCAGCCCCCCACCACACCTGTATATATGCCATCCCCCCTGCCTGTATATACATACACAAATCTGTAAACACACAAGCCTCTGGCCCCTGTACACAAACAGCCCCCACTCTTTCCTTCACAGCCCCTACTTGTAAGGGAAATCTTCCTACCTAGTCCCAACTTGTTTTCACAAATCTGACATGTTGCTGACACAGAGGAGCACAGTACAGGCAGCTCACATGAGGGGTGTGCATGCACATAGTAGCCAGAAGTGGCAGTAAGGAGCTTGATGTCTGAGCTCAATGACACAAAGAGCAGCAGAAGCTGTGAGAATGTTTCTATAGTGCACAACATTGCTCCCCTTCACCCGTCCTGCCTTCTTCTGGCCCGGGTGGGCCCCTTACAGTTGTATAGGCTGTACCCCCCTGATGGTGGCTCTGGTGATCCCCACTGAATAACAGCTTCCTGAGCTCTCATCCGCTATATATGGGGTCAGTGATAGTGGCTATATCATTGGCCAAAGATGGTCATGGGCATGTAAAGCAATGTTCTGATAAGGTTGGCAGTTCCAGCTGCTTCCATACAAACCATTGATAGAGGGAGGCTGTCATATATACAGTATAGAAGCAGTAGAAATATGACCTCATTTTATGATGCTTGGCTCTTGCCAAACAGGAGGCTGACCAAGCAAAAGTAAAAAAAAACTTAACAGTTAAAATTCAGTCCAAACGGTTAGCTTATCACCAGTGACCAGCAAATGGTGAGCATAAGGAAACACTAAGGACCATATTTATAAATCAGTAAATGTGATATCCACAAACCTTCATTGCTGGAGAATCAATCACTTTCAAATAAAACACATTTAACAACTTCCGGTTTCGGCGGCACATGAGGAGGAGGTAAGCAGAGACTGCTCCGCTGCACTCCTCTCAAAATCCTGCTAATAAGCTGGCTGTTGCCCCCACAGCCTCAGCTCACCAGACGGAACCCTCATGGATTGTTTTGTGGAGCAATCCAATAGCTGACCGCTCTCCTCCACACCACAACTCTCGGCTGATATAGCAACAGCAACAGGCAAGATGGCGACCACTCCCAGCGATGCTGGATTAATACAGCCTCACACAGGCATGGCGGCTAATGACTCTATGTCTCCCGCTGACAAAGCACAAGCAGTGGTAGCTCTGTTAACACCTACCTTAGCTGCTATGGTGGATGCTGCAGTGCAGAGGGGTCTGGAGCAGCTGCATGTTGAACTCAAAGCCCAGGCTGACAGGATCACTCATACAGAGGAGTGGATCTCAGTGCTAGAAGATGATAATGCAGCCCACTCTGCTGTCCTTGCTCACCTCTCACACTCCAATAAAGACCTGTAGGACAAGCTGGATGATTTAGAGAATCGCGGACGACGCAACAATCTGAGGGTAATTGGCCTGCCTGAATGCACAGCTCACGGACATCTGTACCAACATCATTCCTTAGTAACTTAGCAATCTCACCCCATGTGTCATTGAACGTGTGCATCGCATCGGTCAGCATACAGAACAACGTGCTAAACCTAGACCTGTTATCGTCAGATTTCTTAATTACGCTGACAAGAATGCTATTCTGCAGAAATTTCGTCGCTTGCGCACATTCTCTGTTGAAGGCGCAGATCTGCTGTTATTTGCGGACTACTCGATAGAGGTGATGAGACAACATAAAGCATTCTCATCAATCTGCTCGACCCTATACAGCAATCATATCAAGTTCACCCTTGCCTACCCCGCTGTTCTCCATATCCAGTCTCCTACAAGGGAAAATCTCACCTTCTCATCACCGGCTGACGCGGATCACTACATCAACAATCCTTCAGACATGGACACGGAACTCAATAACCCTGCCGACGACTCTCCCTCAACTGCGGGTAAATCATCCAGAGCCTCTAGTAGGAAACAACACAGTCCTGAGAAGCCGCCATACAAGCATGGTTGCTTTGCCAATCAGGCTAAAGGCTCTGAAAATCGCTGAACTCTCTGCCGCACTGTGCTACTTTACGTATCCCGTTGGGAATTGGTAACTTTAATCTCTGCTCCCTTTACGCCTCCTAGCCTGCTCTAAATTATGAAACCACAGCATTTTTTTTCTAATTAGTTGTATATTGTATTCAACATGTTTCAGTTTAACTTTCTATACACCTGTTATTCTCAGCCAACCTATTGTTCTATTGATTGGTTGAAATTTTGAAGTTCTATCCAGATATTCCTCTGCTATCTATTATCGCCTGCTAACAGAGGGTCCCCTACCCTTTCCGTTTACCTCCCCTACTCCCTCATTCCCTTCTCTCCTCCTGTGGGGTCTGTCACCACTTCCCCTTCCACCCCCCTCTTTCCCCCGGGGCTTGATTTTCACCCCTAAGGCGCCGTACACACGGCCGAGGTTCTCGCTGAAAATCAGCGAGAACCTCGCTGGAATGCACATTCCAGCGAGGACCTCGGCCGTGTGTACGGTCTCAGCGAGCTTCCCGTCGGGAAGCCCGTCGAGCCGAAATAGAGAGCACGCTCTCTATTTCCTCGACGGCCCGCCTGGAAGAATGGCTGGTTGCCATTCCCGACGGGCGGGTCGCCGAATTCGACGGCCGGGAGAGAACCTCGACGGGCGGAACGATGTGTTCTGCCCGTCGAGGTTCTCTGCCGTGTGTACGGCACCTAAGGGAGGAGCAGACAACTGGCGGGAGCTCTGCATGACAGTTGGTCCCCATGTGGAAAAAAGTGGAGTCAGTAATGTGGCTTTTTAATTTATATTTTTGTTTTTTCATCCTATTACCTGCTTGAGTTATTTACCTGTTATGCATCTCTACCCTCAGAAGTTCTTCAATATACATAGACCCCTCACATCGATGAAAAGATAAATGTCATGAGGTCATATATCATGTTAACATTTTTTCAGTCCTTTATTCAACAGACATGGCTCACCAAAGTGACAGGGATAACCTGAAGATTGTATCCTGGAAAGTTAAGGCACTTTGTTCCCCCAATAAGCGTATGCAAATTCTCAGACATTTAAAGCGTCTCCGGGCTGATGTGGTTCTCCTCCAGGAGACCCATCTATCCGCTGAGGTTTTGCCACGTCTTCGTAAATTGTGGGTAGGGAATGTTTATGGCAACACAGTAATCTCAGACCACAGTCCAATTATTGTACATTTTACCAGTGTCAATCTATCATCGCCCTTGCCTACGTGGCGTTTCCGCTCATATTTAGCGGAGCATGAGGATTTTCACCACATGCTTTTTGACGCCTGGGTGGATTATGCCTCCACTAACAGAGCACACCTTACCGATCCTAACCTCTTTTGGGAGGCGGGTAAGGCCTTCCTTAGAGGGAAGATTATCTCATATACTGCCCAATTCAAACGACACTCCCGACAACAATATATGCAAGCTAGTGAAATGTTACGCTCAGCGCATGCAACTTTAACACATACTCGCACCTTGGAGACCATTAAGGCCTGGAAGCTCGCTAAACGGAACTTTGATCTGTGGGCTGAGCAACAGGAAGCAGCTAAAACATCTTATGCTACACTCCTCTTCCACAGGTTTGGCAACAAGGCAGGCAAACTTTTGGCCAGACTGTGTACAGGTCCTAGACGACCGACCTATATTTCTGCTTTAAGGAATACTGCTGGCTCCCTGCAGAAATTAGTGAACTACTTACTGACTATTATACTACTCTGTATTTGGAGGACCCGACTGATCAGATAATGGCGGAGAAGCTTTTTTCCAAGGTTCGACTACCACAATTCACCTCTGCACACTTAAAGGCCCTTAATGCTCCTATCACAGTGGAAGACATTCAAGAAACAATTAAATCCCTAGCCTCATCTAAAGCCCCAGGCCCTGATGGATACACTGCCGAATTTTACAAGTTGACTACCGACTTCATTCCCGACACTCTGAAACACGTATTTACCACCATGTGGCAAGGGGGTCATACCTCCCCACGGGGGCTCAGGCACACATTAAACTAATTTTGTTGATCAACGTAGATGTAAAGATTCCTTCTAAAATAGTTGCCTCACGCCTAGCCATCATACTCCCCTCCATGCTTTACCCAACTCAATCGGGCTTTGTTACAGGGCGTTCAGCGACTTTGAACATTCGTAAAGTCCTGCTAGTGCTAGAATATGCCAAATCACATCCAGATCAAGATACTGCCATCATCTCTCTAGATGACGAAAAGGCTTTTGACAATATCAGTTTTTCATGATTATTTAAGGTTATGACTGCATTCGGTTTTTCGGGCTCCATTATATGTTTTCTACACCAAATGTATACATCCCCAATGGCTCGCCTTGTTACTCTGGATTTTATATCAGGCACCATAACTTTGACTAAGGGAACCAGACAGGGCTGTCCCCTCTCCCCTCTGCTCGTTAATATAGCAATTGAACCTCTATTCAGAATCCTGAGTTCACCGGATGGTGTTAGTGGTGTCACTGTTGACGACCAAACTTTCCGATCCGCTTTATTTGCGGATGATATTCTGCTCTTCTCCTCCAATCCTCTCTCAGATTTTGCTATACTACGTGACATATTTGCGGCCTTTCAAGTCAGCTCTGGCTTCAGAATTAATTTTGATAAAAGTGAAGTTCTCGAGTTAAACCCCTAGCTGCCTGCCAAATGGCAATTGTCTTTCCCATTTACTTTAGGCACTTATTATATCACATACTTGGGCATACACATAGGTCGGGAGCCTTTATCCTTATATACTCTTAATTATCCACCTTTAATGGGCAGCACAGTGGTCCAGTGAGTAGCACTTTCGCCTAGCAGCAAAAGGGTCGCTGGTTCGAATCCCGACCACGACACCATCTGCCTGGAGTTTGCATGTTCTCCCTGTGTCTGCGTGGGTTTCCTCCGGGTACTCCGGTTTCCTCCCACACTCCAAAGACATGATGGTAGGTAAATTGGATCGTCCAAAAAATTGACCCAGTATATATGTATATATGTGTGTATGACTGTGTGTCCATAGTGTGTCAAGATCCTATGGGGTAAAAATGACCGCACCAGCCAAGCAGACACTGGCTGGAAAAAGCGCCCAGAGGCGATTCAGTTCGCATGCGTTGCGCTATACAAGTCATTCATTCATTCATTCATTCAATTATGAAAATTGTGAAGGAGTTGGAAGCTTGAGCAGTCCTCCCCCTCTCGCTCTTTGGGAGATGTCACCTCTTTAAAATGGTTTCATTTGCACGATTACTCTATCCAATGCAGACCATACCTCTTTTACTAAAACACTCGGATGTGCAAAAAATACACAAGGCTTTAAATGCCTTCTTATGGTCGCACACAAAAACACGCATAGCTCTCCAGAAACATTGTCTCCCTAAGTCCGAGGGTGGTGCAGGCCTGCAAAATTTACGTTTTTACAATCTCTCATGTCTACTTAGACAAGGTCTAGATTGGCTGTCTGGTATTCTCGATATTCAAATTATGTCCTTGAGGGGGCTCTGGTTTTTCCGCACACCAATCCTGCCATCCTCCACTCCACACTTAAAGCCTTGCCTTCACATTTCCGATCAAATGTCCTCATCAGGGACACAGCGGTTGCTTGAAGGAGGTGTGAAGACTGCTTGGGCTGCCATCAAGCATATCTAATCATCTCGTTATCCAAGGCAACCCCTTGTTCCACCTTCCACTATCTATGCAGCCTTCGATATTTGGAAAACGTGTGGCCTCACTATGGCTACTCATTTATACTGTGACAAACCGGGTGAATTTAAATCCTTTCAGGTTCTAGCACGCGAGTTCTCCTTACCACCGTTCCATGCTTTTCACCACCATCAACTACGCACATATCTACGAACCTGTCATGGACCTCAAATGGATCCTCTTTAAAAATCCTACATCGATGTAGTGCTCCAGAAAAATGATTACTCTATCTCCAATCTCTACTCTCACCTTATTACGCATCAATCGGATAAATATTATCTTACCCCATTTCAAAAGTGGTCCTCAATCTTTAATGACTCTGAACTCCCAGATAAAGTTCTACAAAGATATCGCCATATTCACAAACTCATTATTTCAAGCTTGGCAGGAAACCCACTTTAAAATCATCCACAGAGCATATTATCCATTCCGCACCAACGTCTCAGAACCTACCCAAGCTCAATGCCCTTGGTGCTCCTTATCCTGCCCTACATTGTTACACCGTTTGTAGGAATGCTCGACAATCTCTAAGTACTGGGACTCAGTGCTCACTTATATATTCAAAGTTAGTAAGATACGGCTACACAAAAATCCATTCTTGTGTTTATTTGGATGTGACCCACCGGCCTCTCCTACCTCATCGGCAGATCCACCCATGCTTACACACTGGTCTTACATCTGTCTACTAGCGGCTTACAGAATGATCATGTGTCACTGGATCACATCATCTCATTGTAACAGGCGCCGTTGCGCCACTGCTCCTCTCACCTTTTGGGCGCTTCAGCGCCATAGTGGATTCCATGTTGGAACGCATACGGCGCTCGTGCAATGACGTCATCGCTCGGCGCCGGTATGCGTTCCAGCTTGGAACGCGGAAGTGCATCTTATATGGCGCTTTATTTGAAATCCCACTGCAATGTACCACACCTGATCTCCTGCCTATAAAGGCATGGATAGGAGATACAGGTGTTGCCAGCTATATGTTAGTCGTGGGGCCAGCTGTAGTGTGAGCTGTTGCCTGTCAGCAGTGTGGCCTTGTTACACATGCCGCTTCCCAGCTCCCTATGCTGCAACACCGTTCCTGGAAACCACTACTCCTTTGCTGCTGATGTCTTCTCTGCAATACAGCTCTCTGCAAACCAACCTTCAGGGCATTTGGCAACCATCTTCCTTCATGGGAACTTTGTCTCCAATCTAAAGAAGCTACAAACGGATAAGTAGCCTTACTTCACTTGTAGTCCAATAGAAGATCTACTGCTAGTGTTTCAACTGCTACAATAGTGTTACTAAATATGCTGTCTGCTTATCAACATACTAATCGGGACATATTACTATGCTAAACCCTGCTTGCTAAATAGTAACTTAAAGGCTCAGCAACCTAAAATAGACCAATGCTATGTGTATCTAATGTATGCAGCTATAAATACCTCATCTATGCACAATACATACCTGAGCTATACTGCCTCTCTCATGCAACTAATAATGAGCTATACTGCCTCTCTCATGCAATACTAATATCTCAATAGGAATTACCAAGTATTCAACTGTAATTACCTAAGCTACTTTACTACGTATACGCAGGTGCTACTACCTTACTATAATACGTGCGATATACAAGTACCCAGTTGTTACTACATAGGCCTCGGCCTAAGAGTTTGAACTTGTTCTGCCTAAAACTTTTTTTGGCTAAGGGTTGATGCTATCTCATGGCATCTCCCTTAGTAACCTAATACATCCCTGCATGCTGCAGGTGATATGATGTAGAGAACCTCCAAACTCCTGTTGCTAAAAACGATGCCTGGGGTCCCTTAATGATAATCACGCGCATGTAGAGGTGTATTGGAATATAGTCCCTGAAGCTAAAAAATATATTGTAATCGCTAAGGTCTGGTCGCATGCTGTAATGCTTCCACCCTTAGTATATCAACGCCCTTCTTTATGTGACAGGAATATGATGTAGAGACCCCCCAAACTCCTGTTGCTAGGAGTGACGCCTGGGGCCAATACTGAGTTGTCGCATACAGAAGCACATTGAGGTCCTTGTATCCGCAGTTGTGATTCACTCCTGTTTCTCCAGTGCTGTTACAGTCATACTGTATTCACTGATTTCTACATACCTTCCGTATATATTTGAGTATAAGCCGACCCGAATATAAGCTGAGGCACCTAATTTTACCACAAGAAAATGGGAAAACGTATTGACTCGAGTATAAGCCTAGGGTGTCCATCTGCATGCCTCACTTTGCCTCGCTGTGTCCATATGCATGCCTCACTGTGCCTCACTTTGCCTCACAGTGTCCATGCCCATACCTCACTGTGCCCATGCCTCACTGTACCAATGCCTCACTGTGTCCATGACTAGACTTACGTTTAACATTGGAGTCTATAGAAGGGGTGGCCGGGTTTGAAAAATCAGTGCTCCCCGGCCGTAGGTCCCCCGGACAACAAACTTTGCACACTTAGAGGACAAGTAGGGCTATATGTGTGCCAAATTTGGCAGGCCGGAACTGGGTCCCCAAAGTCTAGGAGATCAGTCACAAAAAGGTGACTCCAGTATAAGCCAAGAAGGGCATTTTCAGCACCAAGAAATGTGCTGAAAAACTTGGCTTATACTCGAGTATATACAGTATACCCTGTAACAGTAAGCGCTACTGTAACTATAAAAATGATGTTGAAGTGGACACAGAGTCTGCATTCAGCCAATATGCAGAGCTGCAGAGCATACATTTAAAAACAGAGAAAACTGCGCTGGCAGTTTTCTCATATTTTTCCTATTACTTCATGGGGCTCTATGGCTTGGAGATCCTTCAGAGATCTGGGTGGGACTGGATCTCCAACCTGTGTCCAGGTTTTGAAGACAGCCTGCAAGCTGCCTGCCCAGGTGCAGACAGCTCATTAAATGAAGGGCTGGGGAGAGCAGAGGAGGGAAGGAAGGTGAAGGAAGTGGGAGCAATGGCTGTTATTGCCTCTGTGTGAGGATAGATGCTGTACGCGTTGGAAGGCTTCGGAGCCGTGTGCATCCAGGACCGTGGGTCTGGAGGAGGTGATGGTTTGAGGAACCAGTACCTGTAGCCACAGTGCTGTTAAAGAGTAGCCAGGTGGGCTGATATTTTCATTTTTTGGATAACGTTTAAACCCCTGCGTGGGATTCCTGAATGGACTTTTGTTTCTTTTTTTCTCCTTTAATAAACGTGGGCTACCAGGCCCTTAACGTTATATGCCTGTTTGGTGTTGACTCACTGCACAAAAACGCATCTACCAGAAGAGTTAAACCCCCAATGTTTACAGTGGTGGAGCATGCGGGCATCTAAACGGTGGAATCCGGGTCCTTGCTACAGTGGTGAGTCGCATCAGGAACTGCTGCTAGCTGTGTGTGGCAGCCAGGCAAACAGCATTGCACAGAAATTTGATGGACTGTGTTGCATACAGGTTGTGTACCTGTGAAAGGAGAATCGCATTTTTTTTTTCTCTTCTCTGCTGTGAACTGTGTTACTGGTTGCTGTGTGCAACACCGCAAGGATGGGGCGGTCAAAACAGAAAAAGGAGGTGTTTCTTGCTGAAGCCAGAGATAGAGCTCTGTGGCTGGAGGGGTTGTTACCGCCTGATAGAACCCCATACATGCCTGAACAACGTTTTTCAAGTGAAAAGAGGGCTGCTGTCGCCCCTAGCAACATGGCTGCAATGAGTGCATATGGGACTGCTAGTGTGGAGCATCCACCAGCATTTGAATCTGCAGTGGATTGGTGCAAGCGGCACCTGGCAGGAATGGACAAAACTGAAGTGGAAGGCAAGCCAACCTTCGCTACAAAGAGAGGTGTTGTTGCCCCTGGCAACGCTGCTGCAGTTAAACAAGCAGCTATTGCAAAAAGTGTGAAAGCGACACGGCTTAAGACAGGATCCAGTGGAGGGAAGCCTGTGTTCTGTGCCAGAAGAGAGGCTGACCAAAGGCCAGGTTGGGGAGTGGTTGCCCATAGCAACACAGATGAGGCCAGTCGGGCTGTCTGTGCACCATGGGGTGTGCCTGCCAAGCGTCATGACAAGTGGCTTCCGGAGGAGCCAATACAGCCTGTTGGAGAGAGGCAACAATGCTTTGCTGGGAGAGTGCGATCTCCCCTGGCAACAGAGAGACAGGCATTGAGGAGATGCCAAGAAATGAAATTTCAGCGTCCAGTATCGTGCCTGGAATGTGGCCGAGTGGGACATGGCATCTTTACTTGCCCAAAGTTCTGGAACACCGCTGAGGAATCTGGAAAGGCTGCAGTGTCCTCCTGTGGCCCCAAAGAGACAGTAGCTGGTATAGATGCAGCTCAGAGACAGCGCACTCAAGTGAAGACTATGATACCAGCCACTGAGAATGGTAAGACTGTTTCAATGTATCGCAGTGAAGTGGGAGTGTGTCCAGCAGAGAGATCTGCACTACAAATGGACATGGACTTGCTGCAGAGCAGTGGGATGGCATATGGGGAAGCCCAGCTGACAGCAAGGTTAAAGATTCAAATGGACATGGGGACTGTGCATGCGCCTGCTATAATCCAGCAGAGTACTGGGAAAGTTGAACTAGGGGTGACCAAAAGTGTCTTTGTGCCACGTTCCCTAGTGACAGGTGCTGCAGAGTTGCCCAGGGAAACCTCCAAGGAGCTTGCAGTGGCTAAGCAGGGCGTTTCCCAGGTCAGCTATGGAGCTGCTCAAGGAGCAAAGAGTTCCCCTTTAAAAATAGAGAGTGCTGTGAGGAGAGGCTCACAGACTGTTGTGGGTAATGGACAATGCGCAAAAGTAGAAGTTATGTCTAAGCGTAATGAAAATTCTGATTGTTATGCTGATAAAAGGGTAAATGTTGGCAAATGTGATGGTATTGGTGATGATGACATTGAAAAATGTGTTTCCTTTAATGTCATGTCTGCAAATGTTGAAAATGTGTTTACTACCAATGGTGGGAGGAGGATATCTCCCATAGCAACCGGACGCACAGGATTGTCCAGGGAAGTCTCATGGGGTCTCCATGGGTTGGAGCCAGAGGTTTTTCAGGATGGTTGTGGTGCTACTCTGGTAAAACAAGGGAAGACTGTGTCGCACAGTGAGTGTGTGTGGGCGCAGCCCCACAACCCTAAGTGTAACCCAGTTGTCAAGGGGTTAATTCAGCCTGCCAAAGCTGAAAGTGCAGAGCTGTGTGTGTCAGTAGTGCCCCCAGAGCTGGTAGGGGAAAAGCATGTATTACAACCTGCCTTGTCAGATAATGTGTCATCCCAAGGGGATATGTATAGAAATGACCCAGGTGATGTTGTGGCTAGTGAATCCCAGGTTCCTTTGGTGCCTCTTGGGACAGGTGTTGCAGCGCTGCAGAATGCCTGTCAGGGAAGTACCACAGACTGGGAAGCATGGTGCAAGGAAACAGTCGCAACGCTAAACAAAGTAACCATGAGTTATAAAGCAATGATGGGAGACAAATGTGTGAACACAACATCTGTTATGCCAGACAGAGGGTTTGCAGAGTGGCCGGTGCTCAAGGGCATGTCAGCCCCTGTGAAGATTGATCCCCTCCAGTCTGAAGGAGCGGTTATTGGCATAGACATGGCAGATGTGTTGTCCACAACCCAGCAATTAAGTGGTAGCAAGTGTCAAGGTGACAATGTGACTTGTAATGACCTGCAGAGGCTCATTGACACCGGTGCAGAAGGGATGAGTGTGAGACATGTGTCTGACAGCGCTCCAGGGGAGCAACAGGTGGTGATGATGGGTACCTCCAAGGAGGTGGAGGTCTCTTCATATGTCTCAACCTTTCAACCTGCAGTGGATGAGCCCCTCCATGTCTTGGACAGGGAAAAGGTCCCTAGAAAGGTCTGGTATTTAGACATGGGTTGCATAGAGATGACACAAACTTTATTAGAAATGCTGGAGTTGGTAAAAATGCACTCGCTGTACACTTGGGTGTCTCCACCACAGGCGGACCAGGTTGTGCTGCGTAGTACCAATAGGTGGGGCCAAGTGGTACAGGCTGTGCAGGGAAACTTTGATCATGAGTTGTATTGGTGGGTCCAATACTTATTAACAATGTGGCAAATAGTTCTGAGGTTCTCTAAGAGGGTGCCCCTAGTTACTGAGTGGTATGGAAGGTGCTCAGAACTGTTGGAGACATCAAAGGTATCTCCGGTTGGTGTAGTGACTAGAAACATCCCTGCTGGTGTGGTCCGAGGTGCAGCTGAGCAGTGGTCAGTGGAGGGCGCAGATACTGTCTCACCAGCTGAACCTCATGAGAAGGAAGGGCCCAGAATAGACGCAGCACTAGCAGAGATGCTTTCTAACACTCAGAAAGAGGTACAACTTAAAGTACCCGGAGACGCTGTGAGAAAAATTACTAATGTTGGTTTCTGCAACAATGTAAGGTGTACATTAGAAAAAAGTAGTTTATGCATGGATCAGTGTCATTTGTTAGATCAGTTGCCCATGGAGTGTTGGACAACAGGTGAAGTGGAGATGTGCTATGGACCAATAGGTTGTAGTCACTTACCTGTGTGTGGTCCCTCCTCGGGTCTAGTTCTAACAAACACTGAGATGAATGGCACGGATTGTGTTGGACTGGGTGACATTGAAATGTCTGATTGGCTAATGAGAGGTGCTGTTAAAAGTGATGTGGTTGCCGTGGGTAACCAGAGAGAGTTTTTTGAACCTGAAAGTCCTGTGGTGAAAGGTAGGATCAGGGAAGGCAGAGTTTCCCCAAGAGAGGAGAGTATCCTCAGGGACCCCAAGAGAAGAGTGGGAAGGCAGAGTATACAGAATTATAGAACCCTGTTGCGATCCAGGGTAGAGCGTGCCTGGAAGCGCACCCGAAAAAAAGATTGGGCCTACAGCTGGCGCAGAGGTGCCCCAATCAAGGATTCGGGCTGGTGTGTTCCGCCCCCTACGGGTTCGAAACAAGGGGGGGAGGTATGTAACAGTAAGCGCTACTGTAACTATAAAAATGATGTTGAAGTGGACACAGAGTCTGCATTCAGCCAATATGCAGAGCTGCAGAGCATACATTTAAAAACAGAGAAAACTGCGCTGGCAGTTTTCTCATATTTTTCCTATTACTTCATGGGGCTCTATGGCTTGGAGATCCTTCAGAGATCTGGGTGGGACTGGATCTCCAACCTGTGTCCAGGTTTTGAAGACAGCCTGCAAGCTGCCTGCCCAGGTGCAGACAGCTCATTAAATGAAGGGCTGGGGAGAGCAGAGGAGGGAAGGAAGGTGAAGGAAGTGGGAGCAATGGCTGTTATTGCCTCTGTGTGAGGATAGATGCTGTACGCGTTGGAAGGCTTCGGAGCCGTGTGCATCCAGGACCGTGGGTCTGGAGGAGGTGATGGTTTGAGGAACCAGTACCTGTAGCCACAGTGCTGTTAAAGAGTAGCCAGGTGGGCTGATATTTTCATTTTTTGGATAACGTTTAAACCCCTGCGTGGGATTCCTGAATGGACTTTTGTTTCTTTTTTTCTCCTTTAATAAACGTGGGCTACCAGGCCCTTAACGTTATATGCCTGTTTGGTGTTGACTCACTGCACAAAAACGCATCTACCAGAAGAGTTAAACCCCCAATGTTTACAACCCCCAAGATTTCACCAGGCTGACTTACTGCTATGCTGTGAACATCCCTGAATAGTAGGAGATCATACACACAAGTTATTGAAAGTCAGCACACCCCCCTCCCTCTCTCCTGGAAGAGATGGAACCATCTGCAGGAGCCGTCTATAAGGACAAGACATGACTATTTATCAGAAATCCCAACATGGCCTGAAGACACAATATTATGAAAGCCCCGTGTATTAAATGTATATTGGAGAAACACAGACTGTACACCCTCATTAGCAGATACATTTGTAAATTGTAAAATTTGTATATTTTCAGAAAACAATACAGTGAAAATGAAGACAAACCATTATATTTTCTCTTTGCTGAATTATACAGAGAGAGCAAAGATGAGAAATGGAAACTTACTCGAAACACATGGAAAGGCATCTAGAACCATCCACATTAGTTTCACATTTTAAATGTGAATCAAAATAGCTGAGCAAGTGGGCAGAGACTAATCCTCCAATGATGACGTCTCCCTCCTGGTAATATTCATACTCAAACCTTGGCTTCATCCTTCCAAGTCTACAGGCAGACGCTGATCTCCGGGTCAGTACTTCTCCATAGGATGTGATGGGAATGATGAATATCAGCAGGATACAGACACAGAAGATCGGAGAACATTTCATGTCACACAGCAGATCCTCTCAGTCACCGGCAGCTCTGCTCAGAAGTAGAAGCAATCCCCGGAACTTTATACACATCGGCTGAGACCGACTTACACTACAGAACAAAGATCGGAATAATAGTAACATCAGTCTGAAAATATGAATTCTATATCAGAAAGTGTAACCGATCGAATAAAGTTGGCTTATTATTTTATTTCATATTCAGTACACTTTCAGTATTTCAGAAATGTATTAATTCATTTTCAGGATATACTTCCCAATTATATACACTGCACAAAAAAATGAAAGGAACACTTTGAAAACATATCAGATCTCAACGGGCAAAAATCTCATGCTGGATATCTATACTGGTATGGACGGTGTAATGTGTTAGGAATCAAAGGATGGCACATCATTTGATGGAAATGAAAATGATCCACCTACAGAGGGCTGAATTCAAAGACACCCAAAAAATCAAAGTGAAAAAATTATGCAGCAAGCTAGTCCATTTTGCTGAAATTTCATTGCAACAACTCAAAATGGTCCTCAGTAGTTTGTATGGCCCCCAAGTGCCTGTATGCATGCTTGACAACATCAGGGCATGCTCCTAATGACACGACGAATGGTGTCCTGGGGTATTTCCTCCCAGACCTGGACCATTGCATCATTGAGCTCCTGAACAGACTGAGGTGCAACATTGCCGCACTGGATGTACCGAAACATAATGTCCCAGAGGTGTTCTTTTGGATTTAGGTCAGGTGAGCGTGGGGGCCATTCAATGGTATAAATTTCTTCATCCTCCAGGAACTGGCTGCATGCTCTCGCCACATGAGGCCGGGCATTGTAATGCGCTAGGAGGAACTCAGGACCCACTGCACCAGCGTAGGGTCTGAGAATGGGTCCAAGGATTTCATCCTGATACCTAATGGCAGTCAGGGTGCCATAGTGTAGCCTGTAGAGGTCTTTGCGTCCCTCCATAGATATGCCTCCCAGACCATCACTGACCCACCACAAAACCGGTCATGCTGAACGATATTACAGGCAGCATAAAGTTCTCTGCGGCTTCTCCAGACCCTTTCACATCTGTCACATATGCTCAGGGTGAACCTGCTCTCATCTGTGAAAAGCATGGGGCACCAGTGGCAGACCTGTCAATTCTGGTGTTCAATGGAAAATGCCAATCGAGCTCCACAGTCTCCGGCAGTGAGCACAGAGCACACTAGAGGATGCCGAGCCCTCAGGCCACCTACATGAAGTCTGTTTCTGATTGTTTGGTCAGAGACATTCACACCAGTGGCCTGCTGGAGGTAATTTTGTAGGGCTCTGGCAGTGCTCATTCTGTTCCTTCTTGCACAAAGGAGCAGATAACAGTCTTGCTGATGGGTTAAGGACCTTCTACTGCTCTGTCCAGCTCTCCTAGAGTAACTGCCTGTCTCCTGGAATCTTCTCCATCCTCTTGAGACTGTGCTGGGAGACACGGCAAACCTTCTGGCAATGACTCGTATTGAAGTGCCATCCTGGAGGATTTGTATTGCCTGTGCAACCTTTATAGGGTCCAAGTATCGCCTCGTGCTACCAGTAGTGACACTGACCTTAGCCAAATGCAAAACAGTTAAAAAACAGTCAGAAAAGATAAGTAGGGAAAAAAATGTCAGACACCTCCTCCTGAAAAAAACATTCCTGTTTTGGAGGTTGTCTCATTGTTACCCATCTAGTGCACCTGTTGTTAATTTAAATTAACAGCAAAGCAGCTGAAACTGATTAACAACCCCCTCTGTATATACCCCTCCCCCTCTGTATACACCCCTCCCTCTTTGATCTGTATTGTCAGGACTGACAATTCATTAATAGCCACGAGTAGTTTTAAATTACTTATTTTCCTTTAGAAATGACACTTTGTGCATGGACAGTTCTAAACATGGGAAACATGCGCTACTTTACATGCATACTATAGACACTCCCCAGGTATAAAATTTAAAGGAATATTTTTACTTTTATAGTTTCACTTTAAGCATTATTACAATCACTGCTCCTGAAAAAAAAAACCTCCGTAGGACAATAACATGCATATTATCCTCTAAAATGAGCACTTTTGATTTTTCGTTTCCAATAGACTTTAACAGTGTTCGTACACATTTTTTGTCTGTTCGCATGTTCTGCTGCGAACCAATCCGGGGGGCGGGGGGGATTCGACTTATCCCTAACCAGAGCCCCCAGGTCAAGTCAGTAAGAGCACATGGGTTCTCTGGTATGAGGAAGAGATGGTAGTTCTTGAAGAGGAAGCTACAACAGAAAATAAACTTTAAAAAGGCACAAAAGTGGCAAAGTGGGAGGCACAGGGCTGATCCAGTGGCACCCCTGCAGTAGGGGAAATCCCTACAGTCTTTAGAAAGGCCTTTAAGCCTTACAAGTAGCATACAGGAAATGTGGAATAGTTATTTTATGACTTTGGACACCAGTGTGAGTCGCTGGAAGTACCAGCCACAGACTAATCCCAACGAATGGTAGGGCTGATAGACAGGGGGCTCGCGGAGGGTTATCTAATGCTGGATTAGGAAAATAGAGGGACTATGAGGATATAAAAAGGCAGTGCTGGACTTCTATGTAGTGTCAACAGAGGCCTATCCAAATCCAATGTACATCCTACCTCCCACAGAGACCTCTTTCAAAATGTTTGCATACAAACTATCCCTAGTGTATCTTTAATTGCTGAAATGGGGGAAAACAACCTCTTATGAGGCGATTATCCATGCAATCTTAAAAGAAGTGGTTCTCAAATGTTCCTCTGAGATATGACAGTGGGTGTGAGAACGTAAAACCAGCCACCCTGGAGGGAGGAAAAGCCTTATCGGATGAGGACCCGATGATCAATGGCAACTACTGAGGCACCCTGGGTTGCCAGGATCCCCAGCCCTGCATCAGTACCATAGTTGCCTCCTCAATGCCGAATGAGTCCATAGGCATCACTGCCCCCTTAACAAATGCTCTCACACAATTCCCACAGAGGGCCCTTAGGCCTACCATAGAGAGACACGCTTTGGCTTTGGGCAAATCAAACACTATCAGGCCAGCTGCCCTGCTTATAAAAAGATCCTTAAACCCAGCTCTCCCAAGCTGGTACACTATGTGGGCCTGTGACATGTTCCCAAAGACCTGCCTTCACCGTCTCTGGTTTTTAGTACCCCTCCTGCTGACAAAGATACATCGCCAGGGGTGTTTGACCTACAATCCATAGTCCCTACCTCGATACTGCAATGAAAACACATGCAAGAGGTTATTGTGGATGGACAGACGTCCGTTTGATTTCAAGACTCAGGGGCTTTCTTCACTATTGTGGGCCCACAAGTTGTGTGCTCTGGTGCACTCCTTTCCAGCCCTGGCATAGTAATATAATTAGCCAGGGACACCAAGAGCTTCATTCCTTTGGCTACTTTTAAACTGGATTATGAGCTGGAGCCTAAACATTGCAATGTGGGAGTGATGGGAGGACTACCAGTGGATGTACTCCTTGGAAATGACGTGTGTGACAGAAATCTGTCAGAGTGAGATCAATGACTGACCAGGCAATAAGCACACAAAAAGATACAGTAGAGGAAAATGGGCTGCTGTACTGAATCATAGAGACAGTTTCAGAGGGCAAACTAAAACTATTATCAAACAGCTGGTGACTGTGACATCATAAGAGGCCTATATAAAACATTGCGCACCGGGCATTACAGCGGGAGGGAGCGTCGAGTCAACATCAAAGAAGAGAAGAGGGAAGAAGGCAACGCAGAAGACCGGGCCCCCGCTGGTAAAAGAGCTGGAAGAAGACAGCGGAGGTGCACGGTAGAAGGGAGAAAGAACCGGAGAGCGGGAGAAAAGAGCAGAGAAATCAGAAGACCCCCTGAAGTCGGAAGATGACCCCCCCCCCGTAGAGGGAAGAAGGGAGAACACAAGGGGCCTCCGCTAGTAAAAGAGCTGGAAGAAGATATTGGAGGTGCCCGGCAGAAGGGAGAAAGATCCAGAGAGTGGAGAAGTCGGAAGACCCCCAAAGTCAAAAGAGGAGCTGCCTAATAAATTACTTTAAAAACCTGTCTAGTGTGTTTTCAATCTTGATACTTTTTACCCCCCTGGTGAATAGGTAGGGGTATGATGTACCCCATACTCATTCACATAGGGTGGGGGGCTGGGATCTGGGGGCCCCCTTATTAAAGGGGGCTCCCAGATTCCGATAAGCCCCCCGCCCGCAGACCCCAACAACCAACGGCCACCCCCCATGTTGAGGGCATGCCGCCTGGTATGGTTCAGGGGGGGGCTCGCTCATCCCCACCCCCTTTCCTGACCAGCCGGGTTGCGTGCTTGGATAAGGGTCTGGTATGGATTTGGGGGGGGACCCCCATGCTGTTTTTTCGGCATAGGGGGTTCTCCTTGAAATCTATACCAGACCTAAGGGCCTGGTATGCTCCTGGAGGGGGGCCTAGGCTGTTTTTTTATTGAAAAATTGGCGTGGTGTTCCCCTGTGAGAAGGAGGTGTTTGCCTTAGAACATGTTGACACTGGGCGACTTCCTGTAAAGTTCCCTCACTGTGAACGGGGATCCGACTTGGAGGCGACTTCCATTGAAATCAATGGGTACAAGTCGCCTACAAGTCATATTGAAGTAGTACAGGAACCTTTTTTTCAAGTCAGAGTGACTGCAGTGGTGTACATTAAGACTTGAGGCGACTAGGGGTGACCTGGGGTGACCTGAAGTCAGATCCAAAGTTGGACCTGTGTGAATGGGGTCTTAGGGACTCAGTTTGCATCTGATCTTATTCAGTCTCTCTGAAACACCTGTTGTGGTCCATCTGGACTATCCACCAAACAGGTTGTGTGGGCATTTGAACAGGACCCTAATTGATACCTACCCCACCTTCTTTTCACACATCATGAGGTACCCCAGAAATCTACAAGATTCTGCCTATTTAAACTATTATATGGGAGGAAGGTTTGAGGCCCTCTGACCCTGTTGAAAGAGTACTGGTATAACCAGCTGTCTGATACTGGGGTCCCTATTGTTCCCTACATCCTATAACATCCTAGAATTGCACATAAGAATGAGCCAAGGGTTGCCTGGGTCATAGAATCCTGCGCAAGTATATGTACCTGAGCCCGGGAGCCAGTAGTCAGATTCTTGTTGCCAGTCCTTCTAAAGGCTACCTGTGCCTGTGAGCACCTCCAAGAGCCAACCTATACCTCTCCTTGTACAGATGCCTCTTTGCCTACACATTCTGCTCCTCTCTCTTTCTCTCTGGACCCAGCATATGCCTTCCCAGGGACCTTCCATCAACCAGACCACCTTACCAGCTGTCTGGGACTCTCTGTCACCTTCAGCATAAGTGTTTGCACCTTCCTGTATTGCACTTTTCTTTGCCATATTGCCACTCCATGGACTGTTAATCCTTTCTGTGTCCTATTACTGCCCTGGTGATCATTTTATAATTTTGCTGTGCCGTATTGCTGCCCTTTGGAACATCTCCCTTTGTGATTACCATATTGCCACTTCATGTGCTGTTAATCCTTGCTGTGCTATATTGTTGCCCTGTGGCCTATATCCTTTTGTTATGCCATATTGCCACACCATAGACAATCAACCCTTACTGTGTCATATTACTGCCTAAGGCTGGGTTCACACTGATTCCACATGACAGCCGTTCGACTGTGGATCCAACTTTGCCCTGCGAAATCAAGTCCGTCTTCCATCCGACTTCAATGAATGGGATCCAACTTTGATCCCGAAAATACCAGGCCCTTTGTGTCTACTAAGAATCTTGAGGGGAAACTCCACAACAAAATTAAAAATAAAATGGCATAGGGTTCCCTTATGCAAGATTTTTTGGTCTGGCATTGATTTTAAGGGGAACCCCTACACCCAAAAAAAATGGGTGGGGTCCCCCCAAATCCATACCAGACCCTTATCTGTGCATGCAGCCTGGAAGGTCAGAAAAGGGGGTGGAGACAAGTTAGCACCCCCCTCCTGAACCATACCAGGTTTCATGCCCTCAACATGGGGGTTTGGTGCTTTGGGGTAAGACGGGGCCTCTCCTTCCAATTCCTTTTCCCTCCAGTGATGTCTTCATCCTCCGGTTCTTCTCCTTTCTCTGCTGTCTTCTCCCTCTGCCGGATCGCCTCTCTCTGCTGTTTTCTCCCTCTTTTCTTCCTCCAAAGTTCTCTCGATGCCCTCTCCCAGTGTACTGCTAGGGCTGCCGTGTGCTGTTACTTATATAGCCATGGGGCTATATAAAATATACCCCTACTCATTTACATAGGGTGGGAGGCCGGGATCTGGGAGCCCACTTCTTAAAAGGGGCTTCCATATTCTGACAAGCCCCCCACCCACAGACCAAGACAACCTACCAACGGTCAGGGTTGTCGGGAAGAGGCCCTTGTCCCCATTAACATGGAGACAAGGTGCTTAGGGGTGGGGAAGTGCAGGGCCCCCCAGCCCCAAAGCACCTACCCCCTCATGTTAAGAGCACATGGCCTGGTATGGTTCGGGGGGGTGCTCACTCGTCCCCATCCCCTTTTCAGACCTGTGTATGGGGGGACTTCAGTTTCAGAGTGATTGTGTGGGCATCTTCCACCTGAAACAAATTTTTTATGTATATTTTAGATGTAAAAAAAACATTGAACAGAATTGCACTGCACTTTTCAAGCCTTCATTGGATAGGCCCCAATTTATGTAGGAAATAGTAAACAGATTGCACCTGCAAATACAAAAAATGGCTTCCTTTTCACAAAGAAAAGATCAATTTGACAGATTTGCTTGTAACCTTTTTTGGACGGACCACTTTTTCTGAGAGAAAGGGAGAGAGCAAGTAGACTAGAACTATGAAATGAGTTTTCATTTTATTTGCAAAGAACGAATCAAGGTGGTACATGTTACCAGATTGTCACCACAGATTGTAAGCCTGTTTGGACAAGCTACTATATGTTGGCCATAGAACAAGCAGATTGCATCGGGTGAATTATGGATGGATGGTGTTTCAGAGGACAAGTGTTACAAGGTGTAATAAGGAGACTATACAATGGCTTTAGGTAAAATAATGGCATGCAGTGTTGCATCATGTATGTCTAGGAAACAGGATCCACACTGGGGCAAAAATTATGTAAACTCTGCAGGGGAGGGCCAAGGTGGGACTCCATCTTGTGCCATGGAAAAGTCATGTATGACAACAGTACCATCCTGTCTGGCAGGGAATGTTCCCACACGTGCCTTGTCTGCCAAACCTCTTCAATCTGGCGGTTCAGCTATTCTTAGATAGTTCCCCTGTTTTTGAGGATCGTATGAGGCAAGAGAGAAGATTTCATAACCATTTGATGCTGTACTGCATCCTTTCCAGCTGCCAGTGGGTAATGGATGGTTCTTCTCCTTTCTCTGCTGTCTTCTCCCTCTGCCGGATCGCCTCTCTCTGCTGTTTTCTCCCTCTTTTCTTCCTCCAAAGTTCTCTCGATGCCCTCTCCCAGTGTAATGCTAGGGCTGCTGTGTGCTGTTACTTATATAGCCATGGGGCTATATAAAATATACCCCTACTCATTTACATAGGGTGAGAGGCCGGGATCTGGGAGCCCACTTCTTAAAAGGGGCTTTCATATTCTGACAAGCCCCCCACCCACAGACCAAGACAGCCTACCAATGGTCAGGGTTGTCGGGAAGAGGCCCTTGTCCCCATTAACATGGAGACAAGGTGCTTAGGGGTGGGGAAGCTCAGGGCCCCCCCAGCCCCAAAACACCTACCCCCTCATGTTAAGAGCACATGGCCTGGTATGGTTCGGGAGGTGCTCACTCGCCCCCATCCCCTTTTCTGACCTGTGTATGGGGGGACTTCAGTTTCAGAGTGATTGGGTGGGCATCTTCCACCTGGAACACATTTTTTATGTATATTTTAGATGTAAAAAAAACATTGAACAGAATTGCACTGCACTTTTCAAGCCTTCATTGGATAGGCCCCAATTTATGTAGGAAATAGTAAACAGATTGTACCGGCAAATACAAAAAATGGCTTTCTTTTCACAAAGAAAAGATAAATTTGACAGATTTGCTTGTAACCTTTTTTGGACGGACCACTTTTTCTGAGAGAAAGGGAGAGAGCAAGTAGACTAGAACTATGAAATTCGTTTTCATTTTATTTGCAAAGAACGAATCAAGGTGGTACATGTTACCCGATTGTCACCACAGATTGTAAGCCTGTTTGGACAAGCTACTATATGTTGGCCATAGAACAAGCAGATTGCATCGGGTGAATTATGGATGGATGGTGTTTCAGAGGACAAGTGTTACAAGGTGTAATAAGCAGACTATACAATGGCTTTAGGTAAAATAATGGCATGCAGTGTTGCATCATGTATGTCTAGGAAACAGGATCCACACTGGGGCAAAAATTATGTAAACTCTGCAGGGGAGGGCCAAGGTGGCACTCCATCTTGTGCCAAGGAAAAGTCATGTATGACAACAGTACCATCCTGTCTGGCAGAGAATGTTCCCACACGTGCCTTGTCTGCCAAACCTCTTCAATCTGGCGGTTCAGCTATTCTTAGATAGTTCCCCTGTTTTAGAGGATTGTATGAGGCAAGAGAGAAGATTTCATAACCATTTGATGCTGTACTGCATCCTTTCCAGCTGCCAGTGGGTAATGGATGGTTCTTCTCCTTTCTCTGCTGTCTTCTCCCTTTGCCGGGTCGCCTCTCTCTGCTGTCTTCTCCCTCTTTTCTTACTCCAAAGTTCTCTCGATGCCCTCTCCCAGTGTAATGTTAGGGCTGCCGTGTGCTGTTACTTATATAGCCATGGGGCTATATAAAATATACCCCTACTCATTTACATAGGGTGAGAGGCCGGGATCTGGGAGCCCACTTCTTAAAAGGGGCTTCCATATTCTGACAAGCCCCCCACCCACAGACCAAGACAACCTACCAACGGTCAGGGTTGTCGGGAAGAGGCCCTTGTCCCCATTAACATGGAGAAAAGGTGCTTAGGGGAAGCGCAGGGCCCCCCAGCCCCAAGGCACCTACCCCCTCATGTTAAGAACACATGGCCTGGTATGGTTCGGGGGGTGCTCACTCGTCCCCATCCCCTTTTCTGACCTGTATATTCTTAGATAGTTCCCCTGTTTTAGAGGATCGTATGAGGCAAGAGAGAAGATTTCATAACCATTTGATGCTGTACTGCATCCTTTCCAGCTGCCAGTGGGTAATGGATGATATACAGTATAACATCTCAGCCATTACTTGTTGGACTATGTGTCTGCAGTCAAGTTGAACCCTCCTGCTTAGTTCATGGCAAAGCGACTTACCTTCCACATGATGGTGAAGAACAGGAATGTTTTGGTCCAAACTAAGGTTCAGACCAAACTTTGGCCCTTCGGGTGTTCATCTAAATGCCCAAACTTTTGCTCATTTAGCCACCTGTTGGTTGGAAGCCGAGCATCATACATAGAAGTGGTATTTCTACTGCTTCTATTTATTCTAGAGTTGGGCTTTAAAGGGGTTGTAAAGGTACAACGTTTTTCCCCTAAATGGCTTCCTTTACCTTAGTGCAGTCCTCCTTCACTTACCTCATCCTTCCATTTTGCTTTTAAATGTCCTTATTTCTTCTGAGAAATCCTCACTTCCTGTTCTTCTGTCTGTAACTCCACACAGTAATGCAAGGCTTTCTCCCTGATGTGGAGTGTCGTGCTTGTCCCCTCCCTTGGACTACGGGAGAGTCAGGATGCTCTCTACGTTGCAGATAGAGAAAGGAGCTGTGTGTTAGTGGGCATCCTGACTCACCTGTAGTCCAAGGAAGGGGGCGAGCGCGACACTCCACACCAGGGAGAAATCCTTGCATTACTGTGTGGAGCAAAATGGAAGAATGAGGTAAGTGAAGGAGGACTGCACTACGGTAAAGGAAGCTATTTAGGAAAAAAAATTGTACCTTTACAACCCCTTTAAGTTTGGCTATTGTTTTGTCTATGGATTGTGTAAATATATAAAAAAGGCAGTATCATAAATAAAATTATTTTTTTTGTCCTAAGAAAAATGATATATGTATTACTTTGTTATTACAAAAGTTATTGCTGCATCACTGGGCTCATAGTGAAATGTAAATGGTTCATAGGTGGTGTATGAGATGAAGTGGTTACAAAGATAAAATCATATTTGGCCCTGTAGGTGCATTTCATCAAAAAGAAAAAAAAAAGACATTCATATGTATTACATAACTTTTCTTCACAAATCATACGTCCATCGTTTAAAGTGTTTATTATAATTGATGTTAGTATTATATTTATTATAGATATGTAATTGAATAGTACATTTAATCTTTAATTGTCATATATATTTTCTTAATATTTTACATGCTAATAACAATTACATTAATTTGTATACTTGCATCTGAATATTAAATGTAATATATACTGAATATCTAGCATAAGAAATGACTAAATTGTATAACTTTTATCTCTCTCAGCATTGCTCATACAGGAAAGTATTTCTCTAGTAAAACTTTATTAAACATCTACTTCAGAGAAGAGCCGGAGATTCTTCTATTGGATGAAAGTTTAGAGACACATTTAGAATTTTGTATTTCTTGTGTCTTATACAGTAAAATCTTTTGCTATCACTGTTGTGTTGGATTCCCCTGATAGGTGATATTCTGGAGGCTGATCGCCATATGAGGACTGAGAGAAAACAATATCTCACACATTGCATCAGATTGTAGAGAATAGTAAAGCCGGTGACATCATTCTTCATTTTTAGAGGATTCTAAACCTTCTGTGTGCCGTTCTCCCGGGACTACCGACACCTGAGCTGAGCGATCACCAGAGACGTCCACAAGACGACACATGATTACAGGGGTGGGACCGCTCCATTCAGAATAGAACAACTAAGTCACCAAAGAACAAACCTGAGATTTTATTGGATGAAAGTTTCTGCCGGATTCCCCCAGGAAACAGACGCTGAATTTACTGATCGCCATCTGCTTTCCAATACAAACTCTCATCATACAAGTCCTATTATGTCTCTTCACTACAACTATTCATTGAGCAATCCAGTTTAGGTGAATAGTAATAAGATACATACAAATAAATAAATTAATTAATAAAATAATATTACAAATATCATTATTATTAATATTATTATTATTTTAAAACTACCATTATGAAAAAAATGTAATACAATTGTAAAGTGATATTCAATGTGTAGAATGTGACCTTAGTTTCCTATTGGTGTTGAACATCCAACTATTGCTGATGTTATGCCTTTTCCCCTATAAAGTGCAGCACATAAAGCAGATCAACACATCACTTAAGATGAATTCAAATAAAAATAAATAAATAGAAGAATGTGATCGCATTTTTGGGCAATAAAATTGAGAAATGATTTGCCATTAAAAATCCTGTACACTTAAAGGGGAGGTTCCCCTAAAAAGAAACTTTTAACATTGCCTGTGTCTTCTTAATAACATTTAGAATCGGCTGGTAGTTTAAAAAAAAAACACCCGTACATACCATTTTCGGCATGTACTCTCACCGCCGCTTCCGGGTCTGGCGGCCGGGGATGGGAGGGCCTGCTTCATTGACAGGCATCCGATCGACGCATACAGCGCGTCACGAGATGCCGAAAGAAGCCGAACGTTGGTGCGCATGCGCCGTATAGAGCCGCACCAACGTTCGGCTTCTTTCGGCATCTCGTGACGCGCTGTATGCGTCGATCGGATGCCTGTCCCCGGCTGCCAGACCCGGAAGCGGCGGTGAGACTACATGCCGAAAATGGTATGTACGGGTGTTTTTTTTTTCAACTACCAGCCGATTCTAAATGTTATTAAGAAGACACAGGCAATGTTAAAAGTTTCTTTTTAGGGGAACATCTCCTTTAACTGCTCAACTTAACCGCTTCAGCCCCTGAAGATTTGGCTGCCCAATGATCGGGCCATTTTTTGCGATATGGCACTGCCCCGCTTTAACTGATAATTGTGTGGTCGTGTGAGATCCTACCCAAAAATTTACGTCATTGTTTTACCCACAATTAGAGATTTCTTTTGGTGGTATTTGATCACCTCTGTGGTTTTTATTTCTTGCGCTATAAACAAAAAAATTGACAATTTTGAAAAAAAAAACACAATGGGCCAGATTCAGATACACTTAATTTTGCGCTGCGTAATCTAAATACTCTACGCTGCCGTATTTTACCAGGCTCTACATCGAATTCTGGTAGATTTTTGCCCGTACGCTACGGCGGCGTAGTCTATTTCTCGCCGCGTAATCGAAATACGCGATTAGGGGGCGTGAAGCATTTAAATTAAGCGTGTCCCTGCGGCGATCGAACTGCGCATGCTCCGTTCAGAAATTTCCCGCCGTGCATTGAGCGAAATCACGTCGTTACGTCATTCGTTGTTTGAGTAGCGTCCTTTACGAACATTCCTATTCCCGGACGACTTACGATAAAAATAATAAAAGACGTCGGAAAATGTAGAAATTCGACGTGGGAACGACGACCATACTTAACATGGGCTGTCTAATATTAGACCAGCAAAAAGCTGGTGTAGTGTCACGCAAAAAAAAGATGACTAAAGATGCTGTAAGAGATTGCGATTGAAGATCGTAATTTCTGGGATCGCCGGCAAAAGCTCATTAGCATACCCCGACGCGGAAAACGACGGGAAGTCCACCCAGCGGCCGCAATTTTATTGCCGCATAGATCCGAAGGTGTACGAACACGTAATCCAGTCGAATTGAAGCCCGCAGCCGCCTATTGAGGTTTGAGGTTTCCGACTAGCTAAAAAACGCGCGTAATTTGAAATTACTCCAGTCTAACACTAGTTAGACAGGAGTTACGGCTCTCTGAATCTGGCCCAATATATTTTACTTTTTGCTAAAAATAAATATCCCAATTAAAAAAAAAATCCTCAGTTTAGGCTGATATGTATTCTTCTACATATTTTTGGTAAAAATATCACAATCAGCGTATATTGATTGGATTTCCCAAAGTTACAAACTATGGGAAAGATTTATGGCATTTATATGGCGTTTTTTTACTAGCAATGAGGCTGGTGGAGGGGAGGAAGAGAAAAAAAGGGAAAAAGCAACCTTCCTTTCCTGGGGCTAGATATTGTACACAGGCTGTGGAGATGGCTCTTGTGGGGCACTGTACCTGAGTGAGGGGGATGAGTCTATCTCAGAAGGCCTCAGGATGGCTGCAGGCTGTTGGTATAAAAAAGACTGGTCATCAGAGGACCACAGGCAGGCATCCAAATACATACAGTTTCTCTGCCTCCTCCAGGAATGCTGTCCCAACTGGATGGGGATGAGTGGCTACTCTAGGACGGGAGATGATGGAGGCTTCACAGGCCTATACGGCGCAAGATGTTGGCGGGCCGCAGGTGAGTGCGATTGGCCGGTAGGGACACATAGGCAGGCCTCCACGGGTACACAGTCTGATGGTTACCCCCGTAGACCCAGACCTAGGGATGACTAAACGATCCGCCGCATGTAAATGTAAAGTTATGCATTTGGGAGCTAGGAATATGCATCATACATACTAGGGGGAGTACAACTGGGGGGACCTGTAGTGGAGAAGGATCTGGGGGTTTTAGTAGATCATAAGCTCAATAATGGCATGCAATGCCAAGCTGCGGTTTCCAAAGCGAGCAAAGTCCTTTCTTGTATAAGAGAGATATGGACTCCAGAGAGAGAGAGAGAGAAAGATATCATTTTGCCCCCCCCCCCCCTGTACAAATCATTAGTAAGACCTTATCTGAAATATGCAGTTCAGTTTTGGATATCAGGGGACTGGAGAAGGTGCAGAGAAGGGCAACCAAACTGATAAGAGGGATGGAGGAGCTCAGCTATGAGGAAAGATTAGAGGAACTGAATTTATTCACTCTTAAGAAGAGAAGATCCACATGTACAAATATATAAGGGGTCCATATAGTGAACTTGTGTTTAGTTTTTCACTTTGCGGTCAACACAGAGGAAAAGGGGGCTCTCTTTACGTTTAGAGGAAAAGATATTTCACCTCCAAATATGGAAAGGTTTCTTCACAGTAAGAGCTGTGAAAATGTGCAACAGACTCCCTCCAGAGGTGGTTCTGGCCAACTCAGTTGATTGCTTTAAGAAAGGCCTGGATACTTTCCTAAATTATTATTATACAGGATTTATATAGCGCCAACAGTTTACGCAGCGCTTTACATTAGGGAAGACAGTACATTCACAATACAAATCAATACAGGAGGGATCAGAGGGCCCTGCTCGTAAGAGCTTACAATCTAGAAATGTACATAATATAACTGGGTACTGACATTTATAGATAAAGTTGATCTGGGGAAAATCCGATTGCCTCCCTGGGGGATCAGGAAGGAATTTTTATTTTGCATTGATTTCAAAGGCTTTAAAATCCAGATCTTCAGTGTTCTCTCCCCCATCACCCTGGCCAAAAGATGCAATCTTCGCCCAATCACGGCTCATCTCCAACATCACCAAATCCCCTACAGATGGGGTTTCCCATTTCGGCTCTCAGCATCTAAAGATGACACACAATACTCCATCAGGGAGCTTCATGAATGCGAGGCTTTAACTCACAATTTGGGACTGCCACCTGTTCCAGAGGAAGATCTCCACCTCCCTTCGCCTGCTCTGGCTTCCATGCCCCTTCAGGCCCCCACAGCAATCTGGACCCCGGTTCGATGAAGACAACAGAAGGCTTTCCCTACACCGCACCATTCCAATCTGCCTAGACCCCCCACCTGAGGCTCCAAGGCTTTCTTGATTTGTACCTCCTGGTTATTTTGTTGGGGTTCCCAGATACCCAGGATCTCGGCTGATTTCTTCAGGTATCTGCGGGCAGTGTTCTCCCCTATATCCCTTTCCTTTTCTGATGTGCTCAGTAAACCCTATTTTTTGTCCATTTCTCCACACAAATGTTTTTTTCCACCTCGAAAGGCTACTGTTCCTTTTTTTAGCCCCCATTGTAGTTCCAGTCAGTGGTGTTAAATACTGAACTATGTTAACTGTTAACTGTCCAAGGCTAGTTATTTCCTACAGGAGTCGGCCACAATCCACCGTTCTTGCTGACCATCATGTTCCTCTACACGTCCAAGGTGTCCAGCCTTGGTTTCCTGAAGGACTTTTTACCTTCAGGCTTTCAAAACACTGGATTTCTTTCTTTTTTCTTTTTTTATGTTTTTCTTTTTTTGCACTTTGCTCTTGCTAAGCCTTTAAATTTTTTTACCAGGTCCCTTTTGTACCTGTTTTTGTTCTTTAATTTTGATGCAGGGTATTTACTGACCACATATTGTCTTGTTGCTCAGTAATGCTGATGTGTACACGTTTCTTCTAAACCTCCTTGGGTTGGAATATCTCTTACCCATGAGTTATGTTAAAATGTCATTTGCTTGTCACTTCATGATTGTAGTGTGGCTGGCCTTGAATTAATTCAAATCCTCTGGGGCTGATGTAGTGATGGTTCAGAAGACACATTTCCGCCCAGGGGGCTCTTTTCAATTTGCTTCTAAACTTTTTCCCACAGTCTATATGGCCTCAGATCCGTCTGGCAAGGCTGGAGTGGCCATACAGATTAAACGTTCATGCCCCATACAGATCCTAGCTTTGATTCTAGACCCCCGGTGTGGGTATGTCCTCCTAAACTGTACCCACCTAAACACCCCCTTCACTTTAGCTAATATTTATGCACCAAATACGGGACAGATTGGCTTTCTCACTGGAGTTCTTGATCGGATGCGTTCTTTTTCTCTGCCTTTCACGTTTGTAGGTGGAGATTTCCCCTAGTAGAGATAGATGTGCTCCATTTAAACAAACCCTATCTCTCCAAGTCCTTAAACTGTCCACCTCCTTCTGCAAATTAATTCGCTCCCACAATCTTTTTGATGCGTGGACAGTGAAGCACCTTACTCATTGTCAATATACCTTTTTCTCCCCTCCACATGAACTATACTCCCGTTTGGACCACTTTCTTGCCCCCTTGCTACCCAATGTAGAATCTTTGGAAATAGATCCTATTACATAGTCTGATCACACCTCTATTACTCTGAGCCTAGCTCTCCATGCCGCATCACCCAAAACTTGTCATTGGAGGCTCAACGAGTCTCTTTGGTGGCATGCTAAAACTAAGAATAGGCTTCTCCAAAAATTTCAGGAGTTTTTTCATTTAACAGTAGGTTCAGTCTCTGATACATCTACTGAATAGGAACCCCATAAAGGAGTTTTTAGGGGTGAGTGCATCTCACCTGGCTCACACTTGAAACCTGACTCTATTAGGCTGAGGTCTGGCTGAGGTCAGAGCTTTTGACCCAGCTATGGACGGTGGAGCCGCATCTACTCTGCTTCCCTTCTTTGTGTGAGGCTATACAGTATGGGCCAGATTCACAGAGCCATTACTCCAGTCTATCCAGTCTATCTCCTGTTAGACCGGAGTACTTTCAAATTACGCGCGTCGTATCATTAGTTTGAATCCTCAAACCATGATTCGACGGCTTCGGGCTTCGATCCGACAGGCTTATGTCTTCGTACGCCTTCGGATCTACGCTGCAATCTTTTTGCGGCCGCTGGGTGGAGTTTGCGTCGTTTTCCGCGTCGGGGTATGCAAATGAGCTTTTTCCGGCGATCCACGAAGTTACGATCGTCCTTCGCAATCTCTTACGGCATCTGTAGTCATCTTTTTGCTGCGTAAAGTTAGGGCAGCTATTATCTGGTCTATAGTTAGACGAAAATAAAAAGAAAAAAAAAGTTGCGCTCAGAAAGCACAATATGAAATTGTGAAAAAGTTAATTATACGTGTCAATATAAATGAATACATAAATAAATAAGTAAATAAACCACATCTAATTTGTAAATAAATAAAGTCCATAAATGGTGATGTGATCAAGTGTAATAAGAATGGCTTACACTACAACCCAATCTTAATTAGTCCATTTGAGCTGGTATCACAGAGGTGTAATTAGATGGTATGTTTAAATGATTGTCCAATATTAAACATAGGGCAATGGTGGTCGTAGATTAAAATATCCTGGATGGAATTCACTATCGATCTCACAGAATTCTGCAGACACATCAAAAGGTAAGTAAAGATGTACTCTTACCGGATCCTAGTGTAATTCAGGCATATCAATCCACTGGCATCTGAAGGGGGAGATCACCTCGACCGCTTGCAGTACTTCCACATAGGACTGATGAGTTTCACTGGAACAACTACTTCCCACTGGTGCAGAAGTTTAGAAGACATTGAATTGGACCTCAATTGCAGCAACAAAATGGTGAATTCAGACTCCTTTGCAGGATGCAAATCCCTCTAGACCTGGTGACACAGGTTGCCATCCACTCAAAACCAGCATGGGGCCACATGGACATCTACAGTGGTTTGTGTATAAAGGCTGATGAAAAGGACAGGTTGGATACCAGCAGCAGGCCTGTGCTGACACACCCACCTGCAGCATAGAGTTCTTTTCAAAATAGTTAGACGGCCCATGTTAAGTATGGCCGTCGTTCCCACGTCAAATTTTTTTTTTTTGGCGCAAGGCGTCCGGGAATACAAATGTCAGTAAACGACGCTACTCAAAAAAAATGACTTTAACGATGTTATTTCGCGCAATGCACGGCGGGAAATTTCTGAACGGAGCATGCGCAGTTCGATCGCCGCGGGGATGCGCCTAATTTAATTGCTTCACGCCCCCTTATCGCGTTTTTCGATTCGGCCGCAAGAAATACACTACGCCGCAGTACCTTACGGGCCGAAATCTACCTGAATTCGTCTTAGAGCCAGGTAAAATACGGCGGCGTAGTGTATCTCTGATACTCTGCGCCAGGGCAATTGTACCTGAATCTGGCCCTATGTTTATATTATCTCTACAACTCCTGTACAGTTAGGATGGGAGGCCGTTTCACATTTATTTAACTTATTTTATTCTCTTTTTTTTTTCATGGGACTGACTTTCTTTTTCCCACTCAAGGCAACTGTTTAATCACATGGCTGTTCCCTAACTTAGTAGTTCTCTAAGACAGTGTATACCTGCATTACTTCAAAATGTCAATGATTCCAATGTATTTTCTTTTGTATGACTTGCAAAAATGTATAAATAAACAATAATAAAAAAAGAAATGTTACTTTTGATCCCAGACCCAATATCATTTATAAAGATATTAAAAAATAAGGGTCCCAAAACTGAACCTTGGGGTACACCACTGATTAACCTTAGACCATTCAAACTAAAAACCATTAAAGAAACACTAAAGGCAACATTTTTTTTTTTTTAAATAACAAACATGTGCAGCTCCACTGTGCAGCTCGTTTTGCACAGTGTCCCCTAGCCCTGTCTTCTGGGGTCCCTCGGCGGCTGTCTCGGCTCCTCCTCACAAAAGCTTTCCACCTTTATGCGAGCGAGCCACCGACTGTATCACTCGGTCCGCCACCCAGCGCGCCACGTCATCCGCTGTGATTGACAGCAGCGCCAGCCAATGGCTGCGCTGCTCTTAATCCGTCCAGCCTAGCCAATCAACGGACTGGGAAGCGTCCACGGGACGGCGCATGCGCTGTTCGGTTGGCCCTTCATTTGCATGGGGTCACGCTTCAATTAAATGGATCACGCCCACTTCCTTCCTACTTTGAATTAGGCGGGCTTACGCCGACCAAATTACGCCACGCCGCCGCAACGTAGGGAGCAAGTGCTTTCTGAAAACTGTTCTTGCCTCTCTGTGTTACGTTGGCGTAACGCATATGAGATGCGCTATGCACGCATTAAATATACGCCGCTCTTCGTGATGAATCCGGGCCTTTGTTCCCTTTTGTTTACAAACGTTTTTTATTGAGACAAAATGAAATATACAGTCATAAGACAGTACATAACAGAAAAAGAATGATAATAAGACATACAAGTAAAACAAAACAGAAAAGAAAAGTACCGAAGCATACAAGTTGACCAACAACCAAAAAAAATAAAAATACATTGACCCAGAAAAATAGGCATAAAATTACCCTACACTACCGTAGGGAGGGTAAACCTGATAGATTCCATCAAACATGGCCCACAATCCGGAGTGGTCACCGTCTCGTGGAAGTAAGATTTGTCTACGAGTTTCCCAACCATCCCATCTAATCACAAACAAGTGCATCTTATCACGCAAGGTGTACAGGATCTTCTCCATGAGCATATTCAAATCTATTCTGCTTAGAACAGAGGATAGGGGTACTACCGGGGACTTCCAATGCAAAGCGATAGTCCACAGAGTAGATATACAAATAGTGTGTATAAGACATTCCTCCTTACGGAGGACACCCGGGATATTTGCCCCAAGAAGGCACATGGAGATTGTGAGCTGTAAAGAGGTCCCAGCGATTGCTGAGGCAACGTCGGAAATCTTCCCCCAAATAGGGCAGAGTAATGTACATTCCCAGAATATGGGCCAGATTCTCATATATATTCGGCGGCGTAGCGTAAGCCATTTACACTACGCCGCCGCTACGTACTAGAGCAAGTGCTTTATTCTCAAAGCACTTGCTCCGTAGTTTTCGCCGGCGTCCCGTAAATCGCCAAGCGTAAACCCGCGCAATCAAATGGGGCGGCTTGTATTTAAATTAAGCGCGCCCCCGCGTCGAACGAACTGCGCATGCGCCGGCCGGGGAAAAAGCCCAGTGCGCATGCTCCAAAGGACGTCACATTTTCTCAATGTAAACGACATAATCGCAGCGTACGCCAGCCCCATTGAGAATCGACGTACGCAAACGACGTAAACGACGCACAACACGACGCGGTCCCGAGGCCATACTTAACATGGCATCCGACGGGACACGACGGCATCCGACGGGACCTCGTAAGGTTACTCCACATAGAAGCTGGGGTAACCTTACGCGAACGAAAACGACGTACGCGACGACGGGGCGGCGTAAAAGCGATCGAGAATCGGCATACTACTTCATTTGCATATGCAAATGAAAAAACAACGTAAACGCCACCTAGTGGCCGGAGTTGTCATTACACCTACGATCCGAAAGTGTAATGCTTTTACACTTGTCGGATGTAGAAGCGTATCTATGCAAAAGTGATGCTAAGCATCACTCGCATAGATACGAGACAAAAAAAAGGCGATACGACGGGGTATCTGAGATACTCCGTCGTAACGCCTCTGAGAATCTGGCCCTATATGTTTGAAGGTGCCCCAGGGCCCGCACCCCTGAAAGCATAATCCGGAAGACCCTGGAAACATGGCCTGAAGCCTGGATGGGGTATAGTACCACCTAGTCAGCACCTTGTAGGCTGTCTCCCTAACCGTCAGTGACTTTGAGGCTTTGCGCAGGTTATCCAACATGGTGTGCCAGGTCTTCGGGGAGAATTGCTCGTTACAGTCCAACTCCCTATTTATGTTTATAGGGGGCATCCCCTGGGAAATAGGAGACCAGCGACAATTTATATAGATCTGAAATTAGGCCTTTGCCCCTGGGGGAGTCACGGCAGACCTTTGTTCCCTTTTTAAATATGGGCACCACATAGGCCCTGCGCCAATCCAGTAGTACCATTCCTGTCATAAATGAGTTCCAAGAAATTAGATACAATGGCTTTGAAATTACAGAGCTCAATTCTTTTAGGATCCGTGGGTGGATGCCATCTCATCTGGTCCAGGTGCTTTTTCAAGCTTTATTCTGTCTAAATATTTCTGGACCATATCACTTTTGAGCCATTGTGGATCATTTGGGGCTGTGTCACTCCCACCCCCATTATGGACATGAACTCCCCCATGCTCCTTTGTATACACAAAGCTGAAGGAAGTATTTAATACATTAGCCTCTTTGTTCCCAGTCACCCACTTTAGATTATTTTGTAAAGGGCCTACATGCTCAGACTTGACCTTTTTACTATTAATATATTTGAATATTTTTTTGGGGTTTGTCCTACTATGTTTTTCGGTCTGTCATTCGTTTTGAATTTTTGCATCCTTGATTTCCTTTTTACATATTCTGTTATATTCTTTGTAACATTTAAACGATACTAGTGTTCCTTCATTTTTATATTTTTTTAAATCTTTTTTCTTATAGTTTATAGCTTGTTTTAACTTTGACTGTGAGCCACATAGGTTTTATTTTTAGCTTTTTTAATTTATTGCCCATGGGAATATGCTTTGCAGTGAGTTCACAAACAGTCTTTTTGAAGAATTCCCATTTCTGTTCTGTGCCCATTGATGCCAATATTCTCTCCCAGTCTATGTCCTGGAGAGCAGTCCTCATCCTTGGAAAATGTGCTCTCTCGAAATTAAGTGTTTTTATCTTTCCCGTATGTATTACTTGCTTATAGTTAACATTAAATGAAATCATGTTATGATCACTGCTACCCAGGTGTCCTTTATCCGAACATTAGTAATAAGCTCTGCATGGTTTGAGATTACCAGGTCCAACAGAGCATCATTCCTAGTTGGGCCTCAATAAGCTGGACCATAAAATTGTCCTACAATAGGTTTGTAAATTTTTGCCCTTTAACTGTCCCAGCAGTGCCCTTACTCCAGTCAATTTCTAGGTAGTTAAAAATCCCCCATTATAATCACCGTCCCAGCCCTTGCAGCCCTTTCCATCTGTGCAAAGAGCCGAGTCTCCACCTCCTCATTAACATTGGGTGGTCTATATCAAACTCCAATGATTAACTTTAAACTATGAACATCTCTATGCAGTTCTACCCATAATGCTTCAGACACATCACACTCTCCATCAAAAAGGTCCTCTTTCACACTCGCTTTAAAATCACTTCTCACATAGAGACAGACCCGGCCACCTTTCCTTTTTACCCTTCTTTGTTAAGTTACCCTCCCCCTGTTGTACCCGCTTCTACCAAGCCTTAACCCCAATCCTTAATTCTCCCTCCCCGTTATACCCTCCTTCTACCCAGCCTTAACTCCAATCCTTATGCTCTCTCCCTATACCCCCTTCCCCCTTTCCTGCTACATCCCCAGGATGAAGACATTTGGCCAGATTCAGATACACTGGCGTAATTATGTGCGGGCCTAGCATACCTCAGATATGCTACGTCACCGTAAATTATAGAGGCAAGTGCTGTATTCACAAAGCACTTGCTCTCTAAGTTACGGCGGCGTAGCGTAAATCGGCTGGCGTAAGCCCGTCTAATTCAAATGTGTTTGATGTGAGCGTGTTTTATTGAAATTAAGTGTTACCCTACGTAAATGGAGTTTTTTTTTTACGTCGGTGGACGTATCCCAGTGTGCATGCTCCAAATTATGCCGCTAAGACTCATTGGTTTCGACGTGAACGTAATTTACGCCCAGCTCCATTCACGGACGAGTTACACAAACAACGTAAAAAGTGAAAAATTTGATGCAGTCCCAACGTCCATACTTAACATTGGCTGCGCCATCTTTTTGTTGCTTTATCTTTACGCCTGAAAACGCCTTACGTAAACGGTGTATCTTTACTGCGACGGCCGGGCGTACGTTCGTGAATAGGCGTATCTCGCTGATTTACATATTCTAGGCGTAAGTCAGCTTACGCCTAGAATATGAGAACATTATCTCATCAACTTCAACTAATATTACAAATTATTATGGAATACACCAAACCAAATTATATTTATTATTGTATGAAGATGTATCCAGCTATATTAATTCAAGTGACACTGACACAAAAAAATGACATTATAAGCAGCTTATAAAAGAACATGATTAATATTTACCTTCCTGGAAGGTGAGTGAGTTTTTACCATCTTGAAGAGTGATGGGTGGTGCTGGTATCTGACACTTTGTGATGGTTTTGTTCCCCTCTGGGCTCTGTGGTTCCCCCTCACTAAGTGACTACTTTGCTCTGTAGTGATGTAACAGCCGGTGGGAGGAACCACAACACCCAGCAGGGGACGAGGTTTCCAACAAGCCCAAAGCACCAGATACCGGCGGTGTCCTTAGTTCTTCAAGAGAGCAACAATTAGACTCACCATCTACCGGAGAGGTATTAAAAAGTTTAATTGTAACAATGTTCATTCTGAATATGCTAACAAAATACTAAAATTAACAATAATAGAGATACAAATATAAATATTAGTGGATAACTATTTTTGTATTCAGGTCAGGTCTGAACAGAATTATGTAACATTTGTAGAAAAATATACATCCAAGAAGTCCAATACTTGATGCCATTATAGCAAAAACCTCCACAGCCACCATGTATTTCCCTCTGGTGCTCAGATAGGCCGGGATCATGGCAATCCAGACACTGCAGAACACCAGCATGCTGAAGGTGATGTATTTGGCCTCATTAAAACTGTCCGGTAATGTCCTGGCTAAAAAAGCTATAATGAAGCTCACAGCTGCCAGAAGCCCCATATATCCCAGGACAGAGTAGAAACCGATAACTGAACCCTCATTACACTGAATGATGATCTTCCCCTGATAAGAGTGAGTGTCCTGATCCTGGAAGGGGGGAGAAATAGACAACCAAGTGACACAGATTATGACTTGAACCAGTGAGAAGACACAAATGATAGAATTGGGCAGTTTGCCTCCCATCCATTTCCTCCAGGGACTCCCAGGTTTGGTGGCTTTGAAAGCAATACACACCATGATACTTTTGGCAAGTAGAGAAGAGACAGCAACTGAGAAGATGACTCCAAAAGAGGTTACACGCAGCATGCAGGTTATATCTACTGGACGTCCGAGGAACAAGAAGACACAGAGGAAGCTCAGCATGATGGAGACCAGGAGAACATAGCTCAGGTTCCGGTTATTAGCTCTAACAATGGGGGTGTTCCGGTAATGTATAAATATCCCCAATATTAAACCAGTCAGAAGAAAACAGAGAATGGAGACAGTTGAAAATGCTGCAACAATTGTATCATCAGTGTAGGAGAGAAATTCCACACATTTTGGCACACAGCGATCCTTCTTCTCATTTGGCCATTCATCATCAGGACATTTCATGCAGTTTTCACTGTCTGCGGGAAGAAGGATACAAACACAATGAGCATCTGGGTCAGAGCTTCTGAGGAAACAAATTGTCTTGTGTTGTGTCTAGTGCAGAGCTTTACAATATAAAGGGAGACAGTGCAGTATCAATACCATAAAATACAAGAGTGTTATGAGGGACCTACTTATAAGTGTTTCAAATCTAATAATTTGGGAAAAGTGTAACAAAAACTAATAACTGTGGGGGAGGAACTGATGGAAAAATTAAAAGTTCAGATGTTAGGTGGAGGTGGAATAGGCTTCCCCGAACATGTGAGTTTTCAGGGATCACCCAAAGGTGGCTAGAGTAGGAAATTGTCAGACATATGGAGATAGAGAGTTCCAGAGTATGGGAGAGGCTCTTGAGAAGTCCTGGAGACAAGCATGGGAGCAGGAGGTCTTGGGAGCAGAGGAGATGACAATTGTTGTGAGACAAGATTGGTGATGTTGCTTGGGGCAGAGTTGTAGATGGCCTTATACGTTGTTGGCATTTTTCTGTTGGCATAAATAAGCTTCTAACTCACCTATTTTGCTTGGCAGACTTCTGGCATTGGTGAACAAACACTCTAATGTATTATTACATTTTTCATATCCTTTTTAGTAATACAAATGGCACTATAGTTTTCAATGGCTGGTTGCAACATCGGAACTTTCTTGTCACCTGCCATAACCCTTCCCCCATCTATCTCCATTACACTCTCCATTAATGTCTGATTTTCTGGGCGATCAGAAGCCAGTGGAGGGATTGGGAAGCCAACCTCAAAGCATTACATAATTGGGCAACTATGTGGCAAATTATGTTTGATGTTGTAAACATGTAAAGTTCTACACGGGGGCTAGGAATATGCATGCATCATAGATACAGTACAAGGAGGAGAACAGCTGGAGGAATCAATGGAGGAGAAGGATTTGGGTGTTCTGGTGGATCATAGATTTAATAACAACATTCAAAGCCAATATGTCATTTTTAAAGGGGTTGTAAAGGCACATGCAAGGATCAGCGGCCCCCAGCCCCTTTGTTTACTTACCTAACCCCTCGAAAGTCCCACGCTGTGAACGCGCTGGCTTCTTGGCTGGGTTCTCGGCTCATTCATTGGTTGATTGAAAGCATTGCAGCCATTGGCTCGCGCTGCTGTCAATCACATCCAATAAAGCGTCAAGCCAAGGGGTGGGGCCGAGTGATACAGTCCGCAGCTATGGCCACCGGCTGTATCACGGGAGCGAGCCTGCAATAACTAACCCCATGGGAGAGAGCTCACATACAGGGGGTTAGTTATTGCGGGGAGGAGCCGAGACACCTGTCGAGGGATCCCAGAAGACCAAGTACAGGTCTAATCTTTACTCATAGCTGAGCTCCTCCATGCCTCAGTTTGGTTGCTCCTTGTAAAGGTATTTTTTTTAAATAACAAACATGTTATACTTACCTCCACTGTGCAGCTCGTTTTGCACATAGGGTCCACCCTGTGCAAAACGAGCTGAACAGTGGAGGTAAGTATAACATGTTTGTTATTTAAAAAAAAAATACCTTTGCAACCCCTTTAACCACTTAAAGCGGATGTGCGCTCAAAAAATAAATATTAAAAGCCAGCAGATACAAATACTGCAGCTGCTGACTTTTAATATTAGGACACTTACCTGTCCTGGAGTCCAGCGCCGTCCGCAGCAGAGGACGAGCCATCGCTCGTCACCCTGCTGCTCCCCCCTCCATCCACGGTGAGGGAACCAGGAAGTGAAGCGCTGCGGCTTCACTGCCCGGTTCCCTAATGCGCATGCGCGAGTCGCGCTGCGCCCGGCGATTGGCTCCCGCTGTGTGCTGGGAGCTGAGAGTTCCCAGCACACAACGGGGGGGCGACGGGATGTCGCCAAAAAACCCGTCTTTTGCCCGACTGCGGGCCGGAAGTATCTGCACCCCCCTCCCCCCTGAAAGGTGTCAATTGTGACACGGGAGGGGGGGAGGGTTCCGATCAGCGGATCTTCACTTTAGGGTGGAGATCCGCTTTAAGGACCTTAGGTGTTTTTCAGATTTGGTGTTTGCAAGACTAAAACAGTTTTTTCTGCTAGAAAATTACTTAAAAACCCCAAACATTATATATATTTTTTCTAACACCCTAGAGAATAAAATAGTGGTCATTG
>CM056049.1:733960998-734215998 GCA_029574335.1 Rana kukunoris
TCGTCATTCACAATGCAACAGTGCTGAGAGCTGAAAGTTGGTCTGGGGCAGCTAATCACAGCAATGCAACCTGAATGAATCAATTTCATTCAATTAAAAGAGTTGTTTATACCAATTAAATTCACTGGGATAAGCCAATCATAATGTATAAAAAAAAAATCCTGAACACTTCCCCAGAGTAGTACAATATTATCACGGTAACACTCTATCACTCTGGTCAGTGTGTTTAATAAAAATTGTAAAAAAAAAAAAGAAGAAAATATTTAATAAGAAATAAATCAGTGTCGACAGCACTGAAAGCTGATCATTGTCCTGGGCAGAAAGGGGTTAAGGTGCCCTGTATTGAAGTGGTTAGGAGGTAATGAATATAAATACATAAGGGGTCCATATAGTTACCTTGGGGTTGAGTTGTTCACTTTCAGGTCATTACAGAGGACAAGAGGACACTCTTTATATCTGGAGAAAAATAACTTGTTTTTTATATTTTACTTTTTTTTTTTTTTTAATTAACAATGTGGTTGATAGGACTGAGGTGTTGTTTCTTCCCCAGTATTGGGTGTCTGCATGGGCGACCGCAGACATTTTTTCAGAGGGGGGCATCATTTTAACGTCAGTTTATCACGTTAGCACAATTTTTTCCTTTTTAGACGTCTTTCTGAACTTGCAGGGTTTTTAAAGTGATAAAACACGGGGAAATGTGCACACATTACAGAGAGGTACTTCTTATATTTTATTCCTGACACACACTTTACTACAGCGGTACCTTCTGACCAGTCCAACAATCATTTACTAACAAATACAAACTCTACCGGAAATGTTGGAGATCTCTCCTTCTGGACACGAGACGCACTCATAGCAACATTTATGAATTGAAGATCCGAAATTTTTTCTGCTGCCGGGTAGACAGGGATCTGAGCACCGAGATACCGGAACCTGAAATCAGATATTATTATTATTATTATTTCCCTTTTTTTTTCTTTTTCTCTTGGGGTTAATATTTTTATTTATTTATTTTAAATAATTTTTAAATTATTATTATTATTATTTAACCACTTCAGCCCCGGAAGATTTTACCCCCTTCCTGACCAGAATTTTTTTTTGCGATTCGGCACTGCATCGCTTTCCTGCAACCCAAACAAAATTGGCGTCCTTTTTTTCCCAACACATAAAACTTTCTTTTGGTGGTATTTGATCACCTCTGCGGTTTTTATTTTTTGCGCTATACACCAAAAAAGAGAGTGACAATTTTGAAAAAATATATATTTTTTGCTTTTTGCTATAATAAATATATCTAAAAATATGGGCCAGATCCACAAAGCATTACGGTGGCGTATATTCAGATACGCCGCCGTAATTTCAAATTCCCGCCGGCGTATCTTTGTTTTGTATTCACAAAACAAGACATGCCGGAATTACGCTAAGATACGACTGGCGTAACGTTATTACACCGTCGTATCTTAGTTGCATATTTACGCTGGACGCTAGGGGTGCTTCCGTTGTGTGTCCGCGTAAAATATGCAAATTATATAGATACGCTGATTTACGAACGTACGTACGGCCGGCGCAGTGTTTTTACGTCATTTGCGTAAAGTTACCCCTGCTGTATAGAGGCGTACGTAATGTTAAGGATGGATGTCGGGCCAGCGTCGATTTTTACGTCGTTTGCGTAAACCGTTTGCGAATAGGGATTTGCGTAAGTTACGTTCACGTCGTTTTCATTGATGTTTTGCGACGTGATTTCGCGCATACGCACTGGGATATGTCCAAGGCCGGCGCACGCGCAGTTAAAAAAAAGCGTTGTTTGCGTCGGGTCATTCATAATTACAATAAAACACGCCCCCCACTAGTTAATTTGAATTACACCCGCATACGCCGGCCCATTTACTCTACGCCGCCGTAAGCTACAGCGGCATTTCTTTGTGGATAAGGATACGCCGCTGTAACTTACAGCGGCGTAGAGTAAATGGGACACGCCACGCCGGCGGGGCAGCTTTGTGGATCTGGCCCTATGTATATATTTTTTTTCCTCCATTTAGCCCGATACGTATTCCTGAACATATTTTTGGTAACAAATTGCAATAAGCGTATATTGATTGGTTTGCGCAAAAGTTATAGCCTCTACAAAATAGGGGATAGATTTATGGCTTTTTTATTATTATTATTTATTTTTTACTAGTAATGAGGCGATTGCGATTTTTATCGGGACTGCGACATTATGATGGACACTTTGGACAGTTTTCAAACTATTTTGGGACCATTTATACAGCGATAAGAAATACCAATTCAAAGGGGCCTACAGGTACATCCATTTGCCTGCCCGTGCCATTCTGCTGGTGTAAATCGGCATGCGTCGGTCGGGAAGTGGTTAAATGTCCACATACAAGACTATACAATCTAAGGCCGCGTACACACGATCAAATCTGTCATTTCAGCAGACAGATTCGATCGTGTGTACGGGCAAACAGACGGATTTGGCCAGCCGACAGATTTGAAAGCATGCTTTCAAATCTGTCGGCTGGGAACCCGTCCGCCCGACATGTCTGCTGGTTAGTATGCTAACCAGCAGACATATCTTCTCGCACACGCGCCGAATGGTTTCGACGCATGCGCGGATGTGTTTTACTTCCTGGTGCGGTGATGTGGCGGACACGAACAATCCAATACGTCCCCAGCAGACAAGTTTGTCAGGGTTATGACACCCACACCTAAACCATGTATTGGGTTCTTCTGCCGCCTTAATTGGGGCCCTTACATTGGCACGCAGTGAAGGATGAAGTCCCTTTTAAGATGTGAAGAAATCATAATAATCCCTCTGAGATGTGAAGTAAGTAGCAGAGTTCTCTTTAACCACTTAAGACCCGGACCAATACGCTGGTAAATGACCCAAGGTGTTTTTGCGATTCGGCACTGCGTCACTTTAACAGACAATTGCGCGGTCGTGCGACGTGGCTCCCAAACAAAATTTGCGTCCTTTTCTTCCCACAAATAGAGCTTTCTTTTGGTGGTATTTGATCACCTCTGCGATTGTTATTTTTTGCGCTATATACAAAAATAGAGCGACATTTTTGAAAAAAACACTATTTTTTAATTTTTTGTTAAAAAAAAAAAATCAAATAAACTAAATTTTAGTCAAACATTTAGGCCAAAATTTATTTAGCCACATGTCTTTAGTAAAAAAAAAAAAATCGCAATAAAAAAAAATAGCTACCTAGCGGGAACAGCGACACTAATACAGCGATCAGAAAAATGATCGCTTAGTGACGCTGGCAATAGGGAGTAAAAAGGGTTAACTAGGGCGGTGATCAGGGGGTAAAACTTTATTAGGGGGGGTGGGGGGTCTACCCTGGACCTAACACTAACTGTTTTTTACACTGCCTGTCACACTGACACTAAATGCAGTGATTAGATCACTGCATTCAGTGACACTGTGACAGGGGGGTGGGGGGGGCGATCACAAGGGGTTAATGTGCCTATGTGAGTGTGTGTCAGTGTTGTGTTGGTGCACACTTACTTGTGATGTCTTCTCTCATCAGCAGCGCTGGGAAACATCGCTGCGATGAGAGAATACATCATTTCCTCCTTCCTGTGTAAACACAGGAGGAGGAAGTGACAGGAGCTGGGAGCGCGCGCATTGGCTGGGAGCGATCGCGGGGGGGGCGGGTAAACGCCGACATCCGCCCGCTCATCCCGGATCGCTCCCGGAGCCAGGGGGACCCCCGCACTTAGTCGGGGACGTAAATTTACGCCCTTGTGCCTGTACGTGCCATTCTGTGGCCGTATATGTGCGTGCGGGGGTCCTTAAGTGGTTAATATGTGAAATAGGTGAGAAAGATCATTTTTAGAAGATTGAATTGTAACAAGAGAAAAAGGGGGGTTGTAATATGTATCACCATTTAAATAGAAAAGTTGAACTTGAGCGGCTAATTCTTTCCATAGATGGCTTGAACTTGTGTTAAAGTAAATACAGAGTTCTGCCTAGCCGGGATCACAGGATTAATTCAGTCAGATAACCTGCAGGCAGTATTTGTAGAAGCAGTTAGGAGTATTGCCTTAGAATGGCAGACTGTAGCAGTAGATGGGTCAAGAAACCTGTATAGATTGTAGAGGCCTGTACTATACAGTGTCCTTAACTTGAACTGGCTTGAAAAGCAAATGCAATTGCAACAAGAGTAGTGTAAAGTGGTTTAGGAACCCTCTCAGTTAGTCCATATGCTGGTGGTTCTCAACTCCTGTCCTCGGGACCCACTAACAGGCCAGGTTTGCAACATAACTGAAATACATGACAGGTGATATCATTTGATGCTAAGTAATTGCAGTATTCTAGTCTGCATCTCCCCAAGGTAATACTTAAAGGGCCCTTTCACACTAGCGGACCGTTCGTCCGCTCATTACAAGTCCGTTTACGGACTTGTAATGGGCCCCTATGGGAGCCGATCCTTTAGGGGATGATGCATCCGCTAACGTCCGCTAGATCCGCATCAGTTTTTGCGGACGGAAGAATGTCCTATTTTTCTTCCGTCCGGCCAAACGGATCGGCTGCAAACGGACAGACGGTCCGTTTCCATCCGACTCCCCATAGGGGAGAGCGGAGGAGAGACGGGGCGGTCCCTGCACAGTGTGCGGGGACCGCCCCCGTCCGCCGACAGCTGAGTGGAGACCCCCCCGCTGAGCTGACGGGCACACGGAGCGGACCGAAAAACGGTCCGCTCCGTGTGAAAGGACCCAAAATCTGGCCTGTTAGTGGGTCCCGAAGACAGGATTTGAAAACCACTGCCCTATGCAAAGCAGAGGGTAGCAACAAGCATCGAGCTGGGGGGCCCCATTTCTTCAGACAAAACAGACAATATTCGCGTCGAACATACGTTCGTATAGAATGTAGAGCTCATCCCTACTAGAGAGCAGGAGGTCTTGGGAGGACTGAAGGGACCGGCTTGGTTGTTATTTTGGGACTAGGTTAGTGATTTAGCTGGGGCAGCATTATGGATGGCTTTGTAAATTATTGTTAGTACTTTTAATTGTATTTGTTGGGTGAGTGGAAGCCAATGGAGGGATTGGCAGAGAGGGGTGGAGGACACTGAATGGTTGGTAAGGTGGATAAGTCTTACAGCAGCAATCATTATGGCCTGAAGGGGGGATAGTGTATGTAAAGGTAATTCAATAAGGAGGGAGTTGTAGTGTTGTGGAAATTTCAAGATGTATTTAACCACTTAAGCCCCGGACCAATATGCTGCTAAATGCCCAAAGGCGTTTTTACAATTCGGGAATGCGTCACTTTAACAGACAATTGCGCGGTCGTGCGACGTGGCTCCCAAACAAAATTAGCGTCCTTTTTTCCCCACAAATAGAGCTTTCTTTTGGTGGTATTTGATCACCTCTGCGGTTTTTATTTGTTGCACTACAAACAAAAATAGAGCGACAATTTTGAAAAAAATGCAATATTTTTTACTTTTTGCTATAATAAATATCCCCCAAAAACATATATACATTTTTTTTCCTCAGTTTTAGGCCGATACGTATTCTTCTACCTATTTTTGTTAAAAAAAAATCACAATAAGCATTTATCGATTGGTTTGCGCAAAATTTATAGCGTTTACAAAATAGGGGATAGTTTTATTGCATTTTTATTTTTTTATTACTAATGGCGCCGATCAGCGATTTTTTTCGTGACTGCGACATTATGGCAGACACTTCGGACAATTTTGACACATTTTTGGGACCATTGTCATTTTCACAGCAAAAAATGCATTTAAATTGCATTGTTTATTGTGAAAATGACAGTTGCAGTTTGGGAGTTAACCACAGGGGGAGCTGTAGGATTTGTATGTGTTTACAACTGTAGGGGGTGTGGCTGTAGGTCTGAAGTCATTGATCGAGTCTCCCTATAAAAGGGATCGCTCGATCGATGCAGCCGCCACAGTGAAGCACGGGGAAGCCGTGTTTACATACGGCTCTCCCCGTTCTTCAGGTCCGGGGAGCGATCGCGAGCAGGTAGAAAAGAATAGCCGCGCCCTCGTCCTGGACCGCTCCCCGCGGGTTTCCGACCGCCGCATTTAGCGGGGGGGGTCCCGATCAGACCCCCGTCCCGCGCAAAGGCAGGGACGTAAATATACGTCCATCTGCCTGTACGTGCCCTTCTGTGGACGTATATGTACATGCGGCGGTCGGGAAGTGGTTAATATGTATTGTCATAGTGTCACCCAGTGTCACTTCCGCAACCCGCTGCAAAGAGCTGACTGGGGCAGTCTGAGACTGGTTGAATCCCGTCTGGTAGTAGAAAATGTCTTGAGGTTGGAGTGTGATGTTTGCCAGCAAGGGGTCCTCTGTGCATTAGCACGGACGATCGTTGAGGAGGGGATATGCTCGCTCCGCAAGGATTTTAGTGGATATAGGCGGATGTGCGCTCTTGTCTCTGCTGTGTCTGATCAGCATGGTTGGGATTTGTAGCGCACACCTGTAGATTCCACCTACAATAATGGTATAATCTGAATACGCGTTATTCTATGGAATGGCGCAAAATAAGGATTTCTATCAGCGGTAATATGAGAGCTTGTGAGCGTTTTTGGAGTCGGGGAACGCATACATGTGTTCCCTGTCCAGACACGCCCATAAGACTTTAGCCAGCATTGTATTCATTGTATTTGTGTATTGTATAGGACATCCTGTTAGAGGGATGTCCTTATATGGTGCTTGCTGTGTGGAGGGGACATCCTGTGATGACCATTCCCATGGGGGAGGTGATTAGCTGCTATAGCGAGCACTTCCTGTTTGTGAGAAGCTGGGCAGCCCAATGATGGCTGTGATGGCAAACTGAGAACAAGATGGTGGTGTTTTGTTATTGAATGAATGGCAGACCGAATGCATGGTGAGTGAACCTTTTAGCTTAAAGATGCATTATTTCACTAAGATGAAGTGTGTGCATATAGCACAAGGCAGAATGGCGGTGTGCTCTGCATACAACCAATTTTGCCACGTCAGCTGTAGTCGAAGAGAGAAGTCATTTACTCCTCATCCCAGAAGTCCTTTAATTTTGGGCACTCCTAGAAGATATGAAAAAGAGTCCCCTCAGGGAAACACATGGTTCAGTTTTGCTGGAGTTGTATACTAGCATGTAAGGATCTTATAGACCCCCTCCTGGTATCTACTGGCCAGGAAAGCTTAATGAGAGAAGCAAATGATTTTCTCCTTCTGATCCTGCAAAAAGGAGATGTTAAGATCCCATTCCCATTGATGTAAGAAAGAGAGTTCCAGTGTACCGCTTGAGTCAATTAAAAGAGCATAAAAATGAGATAAAGAGTGCAACAGCAGTTGTCCATCTAGGCAGATCTGCTCAAAGGAGGTGGGCTGGCATAATATGCGATGATCGGCCGGAAGGCACCAGAGATGTGCAGTTAGTTGTGCATGGTGGAGGAAATAAAGCTGAGTGAAACTGTGGTGCAATGTTGTGGCTTTCCTTCAGTCTGCAATTAAAGGGGAAATTAGTGTTGGTGGCACTAGGTTCATGACAGGTTGTCTCTCACAAGTGTCTGGGGTCACTGTATCTAAATCTATCCCATAATAGCACCAGTCACTGCTCAGAATCTTACATCAACTGTCATTCTAGATTGTGTAGCCGCCTGCTACCTTCTAGCCAGCGCTGCTTTAAATTTAAAGGGGAGTCTGAGAGTTAGTTGACTCAGACTCTATTATTTTTCACTAAATTTGGGCCTCTGTTCCAGCCATGGCTGTACTGTGAGTGACCACTATTGTTGCCTGGGGTGCTGTTACCATCCCAGACCAAGGGTGGCAGCAGTCGGGTCAAGGTGTTTTGGGTTTTCCCCTTCAGCAGCCAATTAGAGGGAGTTGATCGTCCCACTGTGCATGCTGGGGAGGAGTACTTAAGGGACAGACGTCATTAGTCTGGGGTCGTCGTCGTCGATCCTGGGTCTGTCGTCCCACTACCCCCTGTTTGTGGCCCTTCTGTCCGGGTGTGCGTGTTCAAGAGTTCCTGGCTCCAGAACCACGTTGGTCCAGGGTTGTGATCTACTAAGTAGGCCCGGTAGTCAGACTGGGTCTGTGCTTGCGGAGTGGTCCTGTGCTGTCCGTCCTGAGGGAGGAAGCCACTCAATGAAGAACCTGTCTTGGAGAGCACCAAGCAAGAGGCTGGTATCTTAGGAGAGGCGTAGAACTTCATTGAAGTATGCACAATTACTGAAAGGCTGAATGATGGTCGCCTGTCAGTTCTGAATTTGCAATAAGTTATTTAGGAGAGATCCGGGTGCTTAATCCTGTGCTAAGAGGATTTTGGACCGAATATACAGTACCTCTGTCTTTGTGAAGGTCTGTGGCATAGACTTTAACAAGTTTCTGTGTGACATCCTGGCTGCTAGGTTAGTGAGAGAGGCCTATCCAGGTGCACAATACCCGCTCTGGCTAAAGTGGCAACTAAAGCTGCATTGCTGGAAGGAGTGTTTCTGAACAGAAGTTATACACCTGAACCTATTACCCTTCCATCTCTTCAACTATTTATTTTATTCTTTTACCAAGTTCGGCAAATAAAGCAAAGAAAAATAATTGCAAAGTGTGAACTTTTTCTCAACTCTCATCTGATACCCTAGGCCTAGACGACAAGGAAATAGAGGTAACATGCCACCCAAAACAATCCAGCAGCTCCTTCAGGGGTAGTGCTACATGTGGGGGCTCATCTGGGATAGGTTGTTACCTCTCGCTAGGACAGTTCGCTTGGCTAAAGGCGTTGGCTGCACATGTAACGGAGTGACGTGTCCAAGCAGTGGGCCAAAAAAAGAACTGAAAGTGGGAGGAGTTACCCACCCCTGCCTGAGACGTGAGTGTGTCTGGCGTGAAAGGAAGTACACATTGCCAGATCGTGGAGAGAGGATCGTGTGCAGTTATGTCGGTGTATCCAACACCATCAGAGAGGCTGAGGCCTATTATGTCTTTGGCTGAAATTAGCACAAGTACCGCTCCAATGGCAGCTTTGTTGACGGACGCTGGGATCCGGATGAAGCTGCGGGGGCGTGTTGTACTTTATATGAGCGGCAGTGTGGAGGCGCTCTGTGTGTCCTGCCCAAGATGTGAGAGGCTGGCAGTTAGAATCCGACCTTTCAGTCGATATCTACGGTGTAGTGAATACCCTTTCGAAGTGAACCAGCCTACTGAGTCACCCCGTGCCTATCGGGTGGACTGGATCACAGGGGCCGTTACTGTGGAGGAAGCTACTCCTTGGCCCACTGCTGCTACTCCTTCGGCCGCTATGTTTGCTGTGTCCCCTACAGTGAGTGACTTTGACAAAAGTGATGGAAATGTTCCCGAACCAAGTGTGGATGCCTCTACGGAAACTATGTGTGTGTCGGTTGTACCTGCTCGGTCCCGCTGCAAAGAAAGTGGGCTATGTGAAAGCCTCCCACAGCCATAAACGAAGCCTACCCCAGCGTATACCGAGACCAAACTCCGAGGAGGATGTTGCCCCCATCGAGGCCACAACGGGAACTGGTAAGCAGACTGGGGACAATGTAAAAAAAATCCTGTGCACATGTTTGCCCGCAGAGGAGTATGCAGACTCCAAACTAAATTCATCATCTGATGCGGGAGATGATCATTGGTTTGAGCCAGAGTTGCCTGAACTTACATGGGGTAGAGGATTCCGTGCTGCCACTACCCGCAATTCAGGGAGATGCTCACCCATGGACTCTGGGGATACAACACCACGGGCGGAGGTCCCAAATGTGAATTGGGAAGTTGTATATGATACAGGTGTCGTCACTGGAGGGAAGGATGTGCCTCCAACCATGACACCTACCTTGAAGAGGTCTCCTGAGGTCTGTGTGATGCCAGGACTGGGACACTCCAGCATACTGCCCAAACTTGCCCGTTTGCAAAGAATCTTAATGAAAAGGGTAGCACTCGATTATGGGATTATGTGCCCCGAGGCCACCATGAAGGAGATTGAGGAGAACCAAGAGAAATGGTCTCAGGAAGCCATTTGTGACTACCTTAAAGTACCAAAGCCATATTGGGATTTCAAATTGATGTTCATTTTGACCCACAGTTTTAAAGGTTGTCAGCAGTCCTGGAGCTATGGCCGACACATCTATGCTGATCGGGTGGTTATTCAACAGCCTAGAAAGGATGACTGGGTCTACTCGATTACCACCATTGATAACCAGGGAAAAACCCTTACCTTGCCCGATCCCAGGTTCTATTTGTAAGGAGAACAGGCAGAAATTGCAGGTTTTTTTTCCATTTTAAGAAGTCCAAAAGGAACTAAACATTCTTCCTTGATGTTGCTGAGATGTGTTTGACTTTGGGAGGGGCGAACCTAGTCAGTTTAGATTAGGGCCCATGAGGACTTTGTGGTCAAGAAAGTATCTTCGTTGGCAGAAAGTGGTGCACAATCAGATCATATACTTTGTCGCCAGATGGCAGTGTTCCGTAACTTTAGGAGAGACTTTGTTTTTTTGTTTTTTTCCTCCCTTTTTCATATTTTGCCTAGCACTTTTTGAATGCTTGGGTGCAGCTACACTCTTCTTTAAAGAATGTATATAACTTGATATTGTGTGTGTTTTCTATTTTATTTTTTAGTTCCAGTTGATCTTCTCTCAAGACTGTCGGAGAATAGGGCAGACTAGATAGATAGGAATAATGGATTGTACAGAATACTGTGATGTGATAACACTTGTTATATTTTATTACTCTGGCTCTTTTCCTCTTTACTGTCATTGTATTGTACAATGGGTTCAGGTGTGGCGCTCAGGCTTAAGACGCCATGGTTTTGACACTGGGGACAGTGTCTATTTTAGTGGGGGAAGTATGTAGCAGCCTGCTACTTTCTATCCGGCGCTGCATTAAATTTAGAGGTAGTCTGAGAGTTAGTTGACTCAGACTGTATGATTTTTCACTAAATTTGGGCCTCTGTTCCAGCCATGGCTGTACTGTGAGTGACCCTTTTCATGAACCTCTACATTTACTGTTTTATCTTAAAACACGGATAAAAATTCCTATAGATCCAAATGATGGACCTCCTCAGCAAACAATATAAACAGAAAATATCAAGTCATTTTTCTTACTTTGCCGGTTTTCCAGAGGCGAGGATGAGTCATATTGGGAAATGTTTTAGGCACATAGTCTGGGCCTTGCATAACGGAAATTGTGATATGCGAAAAACGTGTATTATCTTGATAAAACCAGCTTTTTAAATTAAGATTAATTTGCATTTCTAACTTCTCATTAAAGTGAATATTGTATCCCTCGTGGGGCTCATATTCAATATTTCTCACATATTTGTGCAGCTTTTCATGGAAGAAAGAAATACACACATTATTATATACAGTTATAAGAGTTCTGAAATAAAAGTCTGCTGAAAAAAATACAGTTATGAGATTTAATGTACTAGATGGCTTTCTAGAAACCCAAAGAATTAAATGTTACCATGTTTTTATTGAACACACTATGTGAACATTCACAGTGCAGGTGGAAAAAGTATGTGAACCCTTGTATTTAATAACTGGTTGAACCTCCTTTGGCAGCAATAACTTTAACCAAACACTTCCTGTAGTCAGGGCCGGCCTTAGGTGTTCAGACGCCCTGAGCGAGCTAATAGCTAATCCTGTGGCGCCCCCCCCCCCCCATTTTCACCCCTCGCCCCCTGGTCACCTAAACATACACAACAAGGAAAAAAATATTTGTAACAAATAATTTTTTTAATAACAGTTAATTTAAGTGCATGTGCAAACTATTACAATAATAAATAACTGGATAGACTGGTAACAATGATCCTCCTGCCCTTCTGTGTGTAGGCTGGCTATAATAAAATAAACACTTTTTTTTTTTATTTTTTATCTGAAAAAGTAGATTAATGCAGGGCCAGGGGCTCAGTGTGACTTACCTTTCGGTGGACAAGTCAAGTGGCCCTGTAAACCACCGAATAAGCTCACCATCCCCAGTGCCCATTAGCGCATCCACACCGGTGCCCATCAGTGCAGTCACACCAGCGCCCATCAGCGCAGCCACACCAGTGCCCATCAGCTGAGCCACACCAGTGCATGGGGATTAGAGAGGAGAGCAGCCGGATTACACAGAGCAGAGATCTCCCACTTACCCAGCGTGGCCACTTCCATGATGGACGTCATCAGTGTGCTGTCTATCATAGGAGCCAGTCCAGGAAGCGGGCCTTTGTATGACAGTGGCCGCCAGGTAAGTGTGAGATCCCCGCTCTGAAATCTGGTGGTGCTCCCCCTCCAAGGCAGCCCAATGGGCACAAACCCTGGGCGCCCTCCCACTTCCCCATCTCGCAGTGCACCCGCTCTTAATTGGCCCAGCAAACCCTGGGCAGGGTAAATAGGGTGCATGGGGAGTAGATAGGATGTGCAAGCTCAGCAGGTCCTTGCATGGCCTTCTCTGATCCTGGGCGTGTGAAGTGATGCTCCTCTCCTGGGGTCAAGTAAACATGCAGCCCAAGCCAGTCATGTGGGTCCAAACTCCCTGGCGCACCTTGCTGCCCAGGGGTGGACTGACAACACCCAGGGCCTCCAGACTAAATAAAGCAGGGGCCCCCTGTCAGGCCCTGCCCGTGACCCATTCCTGGCCCTATCATGACCCACCCCTGGCCCCGCCTCTTCAATTTGTACAAAGTACTACCTTTAAAAAAAAAAAAACACTGTTTAAAACAGAGTCTAATGGGACCTGGAGGGGGGTCTTTTTCTAACAGTGTCCCATGGACAGTCTGTTATAAAGTGTCCCATCCAGGCCCCATTACAGACTAAAAGAGAGATTAATGGGACCCTCTCTTTGTGCCATGACTCTCACCCTTGTCCCAACCTCTCACAAAGTAGAAATAAAATTATAGGGCTACTCTTACCTTACCTATGGGTGCTCCCGCATCCTCTGTGGCTGGTTTCTGTGGGTGGTTAGCTGGCACCTGTTGGTGGCTGGCTGGCACCCTGCTGTGAGTGGCTGGATCCCTGGTGTGGGTGGGTCACCGTGGGTGGCTGGCTGGCTGGCATACTGCTGTGGATAGTCACCGTGGCTGGTTTGCTCCTGTGGGTGGATAGCTGGCTCCCTGCTGTGGGTGGGTCACCGTGGCTGGCTTGTTCCTTTGGGTGGTTGGCTGGCACCCTGTTGTGGCAGGCTGGTTTCCTGGTGTGGGTTGATCAAAGTGGGTGGCTGGCTCGCACCCTGGCCCTGCTGTGGATGAGGCACCCTGGCCCTGCTGTGGGTGGGTCACAGTGGGTGGCTGGCTTCTGTGGGTGGCTGCTTGTGGGTCAGTGGCTGGCCTTCATGGTGAACCCTGATGTGGATGGGTGGCTAGCCTGGCTCCCTGCTATGGGTCAGTGTGTGGATGGGTGGCTGGCACAATGCACCCTGCTGCAGGTGGCTGGCCTGGCTCCCTGCTGTGGCTGACAAAGAGGGGGTGGGCTGACAAAGGGAGGATGGGCTGACAAAGGGAGGGGGTGGGCTAACAAAGGGAGGGGGTTGGCAGAGGGGAGCTGATAGAGGAGAGGTGGGCTGTGGGCTGTAGGCTGACAGAGGAGGGGTGGGCTGACAGAGGGGTGGTGACAGAGGGGGGTGGGCTAACAGAGGGGAGCTGATAGAGGAGGGATGGGCTGACAGAGGGGGGGTGGGCTGACAGAGGAGGGCTAACGGGGGTGGGCTGACATAGAAGAGGTGGGTTCACAGAGGCTAACGGGGGTGGGCTGACATAGAGCAGGTGGGTTGACATAGAGCAGGTGGGTTGACAAAGGGGGGGTGAGCTGACATAGAGGAGGTGGGTTAACAAAGGAGGGGTGGGCTGACAGAGGAGGTGGGTTTACAGGGGGGGGGTGGGCTGACATAGAGGAGATGGGTTCACAGAGGGGGATGGGCTGACATAGATGAGGTGGGCTGACATAGAGAAGGTGGGTTGACAGAGGAGGTGGGTTGACAAAGAGGGGTGGGCTGACATAGAGGAGGTAGCTTCACAGAGGGGGTGGGCTGACATAGAGGAGGTGGGTTCACAAGGGGGGGGTGGGCTGACATAGAGGAGGTGGGTTCACAGATTGGGGGTGGGCTGACATAGAGGAGGTGGGTTCACAGAGGGGGGGTGGGCTGACATAGAGGAGGTGGGTTCACAGATTGGGGGTGGGCTGACATAGAGGAGGTGGGTTCACAGAGGAGGGTAGGCTGACATAGAGCAGGTGGGTTTACAAAGGGGGGTGGGCTGACAAAGAGGAGGTGGGTTGACAGAGGAGGGTGGCTGACAGAGAGGGGGCAGATGAGACTAAGAGACCTCACACAGCATCCCAGGCAGAGAGGCGGTCATGTGCGGCCGCACGCTGTGGAATTCTGCGAGCCTCACATCATGACTACAAGTCCCAGAATTCCACAGCGTATGGCCACACATGACCCTGTTCGGGCCAATCACAGGGCATCTGTGTGGCCTGCCTGCTGCCTACTGTACAGTGTCCCAGAATCATGCCATAGCATGCGGCCGTGCATCTGACCGAATTCACCAAAGAAAAACAAACCGGCAGCGCGGCCGTTCATAAGTCGGGACAGCCTGGGGGGAACCCCGGCCCAGTCCGCCCCTGCAGCACGGCGCCCCTATTGCCCATGGCGCCTTGTGCGGTCACACACCCCGCACACCCCAAAGTCCAGCCCTGCCTGTAGTTTCAGATCAGACGTGCACAATGGTCAGGAGTAATTCTTCACCATTCCTCTTTACAGAACTGTTTCAGTTCAGCAATATTATTGGGATGTCTGGTGTGAATCGCTTTCTTGAGGTCATGCCACAGCATCTCAATCGGGTAGTGGTCAGGACTCTGACTGGGCCACTCCAGAAGGTTTATATTTTCTGCTGTTTAAGCCATTCTGTTGTTGATTTGCTTCTATACTTTGGGTCGTTGTCCTGTTGCAACACCAATCTTCTGTTGAGCTTCAGCTGGTGGACAGGTGGCATTAAATTCTCCTGCAAAATGTCTTGATAAACTTGGGAATTAATTTTTCCTTTGATGATAGCAATCCGTCCAGGCCCTGACGCAGCAAAGCAGCCCCAAACCATGATGCCCCCACCGCCATACTTCACAGTTGGGATGAAGTTTTGATGTTGGTGTGCTGTGCCTCTTTTTCTCCATACAGTGTTGTGTGTTTCTTCCTAACAACTCAACTTTGGTTTCATTATATTTGGCCAGTACTGCTGTGGAACACCCAGGTGCTCTTGCGCAAACTGTAAACGTGCAACTGGGATGTTAGCATATGCCAGAGACTTTTTGTAAGTCTTTAGCTGACATCTTGCAGTCATCTTTACAGGACGGCCACTCCTAGGGAGAGTAACAGCAGTGCTGAACTTTCTCCATTTATAGACAATTTGTCTTACCGTGGACCGATGAACAGCAAGGCTTTTGGAGAGGCTTTTATAACCCTGTCCAGCTTTATGCAAGTCAACAATTCTTAATCGTAGGTCTTCTGAGGCGGCGTACAGACGATCGGACATATCCGATGAAAACGGTCCGCGGACCATTTCCATCGGATATGTCCGATCGGGAGTTTGATCCGATGGCGTGTACACACCATCGGATCAAATTCCCCGCCGCCGGACGGCGCGGTGACGCGGCGGTGACGTTGACGCCGCCACGTCACCGCCACGTCACCGCACCAGGAAGTAAAACACTTCCGCGCATGCGCCGAATCCATTCGGCAGCGGCGCGGCGGCGGTGGGGGCCGACATGTCTGCTGGTAAGTGTACTAACCAGCAGACATGTCGGGCGGACAGATTCCACCGGATAGATTTCAAAGCTTGCTTTGAAATCTGTCGGGTGGAGAAATCTGTCCGCTAGCCCATACACACGAGCGGAGATGTCTGCTGAAACGGTCCATCGGACCGTTTTCAGCGGACATATCCCCTCGTGTGTACGCCGCCTGAGAGTTCTTTTGTGCGAGGCATCATTTACATCAGGCAGAACTGGAGTGTGTGTTTTTATAGGGCAGGGCAGCTGTAATCAACTGCTCCCGTCTCATCTCATTGATTGGACTTCAGTTGGCTGACACCTCACTCCAATTAGCTCTTGGAGATGTCAATAGTCTAGGGGTTCACATACTGTAAGATGACCGTCAGAAAAGCGCTTCTGCCACAGGCCTTTCCTGAGTGTACATACGGAAGAACTTCTCCTGAATAAAGCTTTGCCTGAGTCTTCCTGTTAACGTCGCCCAAGTACCGACAGAGAGGAATCGATCCCTTAGTGTGCAGTACCTTGATCCCCGATGGTTCGTTCCATTGCTGTTGGAACACCAGCCTCTCATTGGCGCTACTCAACTGGCCTCCCCACCGAACAGCTAAACTCGCTTGGGATCCTCAAAGATGGGAACCCAGTCGATCACTGGGATTCCCGTCCTGCTTGAATGCTCCGGACCAACTTAGCTCCGGAACCAGGAACACTGCGTAGCAAACACACTCCGGGGCGCGGTGATGTGGTCACCCTAATGATGGGTGCCACACTCCAGGAAGAACAAACTAAAATGGCGTCTGCCTCATAAGTACCCTCTCCCAGCACAATACCCCAAGCACAACAGAATGAGCCCACAGCACAGCCAAGCTGAAACAGAGACCCAACCTAAATAAATCTCAATTAGAATCAGGCCTCGTACACACGAGGCAATCTATTTGTTCAAATCGGTCGGACCGACCGATTTGAACAAATCTGTCCGCTAGGATTTTGGTTTGCTCGCGTGTACACACTAGCAAACCAAAATCCCCGCCAGCAGACGGCGCGCTGACGTGTCGGTGACGTGGCGGTGACGTTGACGCCGCCACGTCACCGCAACAGGAAGTAAAACACTTCCGCGCATGCGCCGAATCCATTCGGCGCCGGTGCGAGACGACACGTCTGCTGGTAAGTGTACTAACCAGCAGACATGTCGGGCGGACGGATTCCCACCCGATAGATTTCAAAAGCATGCTTTGAAATCTGTCGGGTGGCCAAATCCGTTGGCTCGCCCGTACACATGATCGAATCTTTCTGCTGGGACGGTCTAGCAGCCCTATACGCGAAGAGTTACGTAAACGACGGAAAAACGCGACGATGTCCCGACGTCCATACTTAACATGGCGTACGCCGGACCTACGCAAGGTTACCCCTCATATAGCAAGGGTAAACTTACGCTTACGCGAACAATGTAAACTATGACGACGGGCGCAAATACGTTCGGGAATCGGCGTATCAGGCTCATTTGCATATTCTACACAGAAATCGACGGGAACGCCACCTATCGGCCAGCGTACCATTGCAACTTAGATCCGACGGTGTAAGTGACTTTCGCAAGTCGGATCTAAGCAAAATCTATGCGAATCTGATTCGAAGAACCAGTCGCATAGATACCCAGCTGAAAAAACAGAGATACGACGGCATATATGGAGCTACGCCGTCGTATCTCTTACGAGAATCTGGCCCATAGAGTTTACCATAGAGCAGCTACAAAACTATAAACACTGTCATGAAGAATATACTGTATAATAAATATATATAATAGCATATAAATATATATAATGCATATAAAGTACATGTGAATCTGGACTATTTGAACGGGTCTTCTAACATGGTGTATACAAAACAATTAGTAAAAGAAAAAAAACAATAAATTCCCAGTAAAGGTGATTGCCGTTTTCCTGATCGCCCGGACATTACGAGGGATCTCACCTCATTCACATAATCCTTATATAATATAGGATAGGATCTTAGTAATATAAACACTTATTATACTACTTACTATGTGCTGGAATCTATGTTGTTCAGGTTTATTCTTCATCATGTACATGTCATGTACAGCGGTGCCCAGAAAATGTACAGCCATGTATGCATAGGAAGGTATAGGTGTAGGATAATTAAATATGAATGACCAATCTGTTAGATCTGGACAAGGAGGTAAAGGCATCTCAAGTATTTGTTCAAAAAGTACATTTTTGTAGTGGTTTGGAGATTGGCACCAAAACCATAAAATCCAAATATCTTCCAGTATCGGGTCATATAAGCAGCTAGAGATGTTGCCGTGACCATAATCAGCATAGTTTACCATCGCTACTTCTGACCATAAAAATATGAAGCTGCAGTTGATTAATGAATGGTCAATGTCATACACCGCAAATATTCTACTCCATGATGGTGGAAAAATAAATGTGATATTTTGTGTAACAGAGCGTACAAAAGAAACAAGCTCAAAAAAGACGTATGTGTAAGTTCCACACACTATGACAACTTTAGATGTGGATTCACTAATAATCCTAAATTTCTGAATATCTTTTTTAATATTCCTTATGAGTGGAATGATATATTCTGTGCAGATCCCATGCTGGCTCATCATCTTACTCAGTTCTCGGGACTCCTCAACACCGCTGTCATCATCCGAGGATAATATTCCAACCCAATTCCACCCAAAATGATGCAATAATTTAATAATAGCCGCATAACGGGCCCGGTTGTCTGGTGTCATACGGAAGAAAGTTGGATGCATTTTCCCATCACTTAGGGGAGTGTGAATGATTTGATAACAGATCTGGATAATAGACATGTGCACACTGAAGTATTTTGTTTCGGATTTTCGTTTTCGTCCGAAAAAAAACATTTATTTAGTTACTCCCGAAACTCATTTTTATTTATTTAGTTTTTCGTTGGAAAATGCATTCGTCCGAAAATCCCAACGAATTAAGGTTGAATCTGTCATTGAAGGCTTATGGTAAACTGTACGACGCCGGAATCATACATTTCCGGTCAAATGTTCCACCTACAAGCTATAGAAGAATTCTAATGTTGTATGACACTAGTAATAATTATATTTATTAATTATTATTACTAGTCAACCAATAATAGAATTTTTCTATAGCCTATGGGCCGAGCATTTGACTGGAAATGTACGATTGCGGTGTTGTACAGTTTAGCTGCTTGTCAAATCTTCTTAGAACTATCAACAGACACCATAAGCCTTCAATGAAAGATTTGAAGTTTTTCGATGCTTTGTCGAATCTTCGTCTTTCATGTTGAAATGTCAAGTTAGTTCTAGCTATTTTACTGCTCCTCCTCTTTGGTTACAATCAGCCAATGACATTCATCATCATCATCATTTTTATTTTACTTCCCCCACCCAATTCCAGCAGCGAATCTTTTCTCTCTATAATGTCAAATCTTTTCTCTCTATAATGTCAAATCTTTTCTCTCTATAATGTTGAATCTTTTCTCTCTGTGACTGCCCGATGCGATGGAGCTCAACATTGTATATGCCTGATAGGCTGCGACAGCAGAAACGTGCAGTTAACGACTACCTGTACGAACTCTGCGGCAGGACAGGTTCTGGGAGCTTGGTTTTTTCACTGCGCCAGTGGCTGCTAATGCGCGACTCATACAGACTTCTGTGGCCATTTGATGAGATCACCAAACTGGTCAGTCGCAGCCAGGGCATCATCAGTGAAATCGTACCTCACGCCTTCTTTCTGGAGCGTGCATTGCGTCGTGTCATTGATCAAGTCGTCAAGGAGCAGTAGCAGGAAGATGAGGAAGTTGCAATGCTGGATGAATTCCCAGGGGGGGCTACTCCACCTGAGACATGTCAACAATGGGAGTCTGAAGAGGAGTCAGAGGAGGATGGTGCTGGGTCTGGGATCCCTGGTGTTGTCCATGGATGGGGGGGAGGAGAACGAGGATGACATTGTCCTCCAGTTTAGTGCAAATGGGGGCCTTCATGCTCCGGTGTTTTAAGAGGGACCCCCATATAAAAAGCATAAGGCTAGATTCACACTTGTGCTGTGCGAATTTCAGCTCTTTTATCTCTGCAGATAGATAGGGAAGTGTTCAGCAGATTAGCAATGTTTTAGCTGCGAATTTGGAGACCTGGGAGAAGTTCTGGGTGAGAGGAGAGTGGGGGAGAAGTGTATTGAGCTGAATGACAGAAATTCCTAAAGAAAACTGAACACGTCTGCGAATCAGCTGCGTACCCATAGAAGATAATAGGACTGAATTCGCACCTGAGCCGCACCGCAAGGCAAAAATCTGCACACGTTTTTTCTGCAATGCGCAGTGCGAATGCATCGCACATATGTGAACCAGCCTCATTGAAAACAATGTATTTAGAAATGTTCTGCGTCATACCGTCCTATATCCCTCATAAATGTGGATGCAAAAATTCTGGCTAAAGCTCTGGTGAATCGTCTGAACAAAGTGATTGCTCGCTTGGTGGGGAGTGATCAGGGTGGTTTTATCCCAGGCAGGTCAACCAGAATGAACATACGTAGACTGTTTCATAACTTGTCATATGTACACGACTGCCTCCCGACTCAGGTTGTGGTGTCCCTGGACACTTGCAAGGCCTTTGACAGTGTGGAATGGCCATACCTGTTCCGGGTCTTGCAGATGTATGGTTTTGGCCCTCGTATGGTTGCCTGGATTAGACTCCTCTATACCATGCCGCTTGCTCGTATTCGTATCAACTCACAAATTACAGAGACCTTCCGAACTACTAGGGGAACCAGGCAGGGGTGTCCGTTGTCCGTTTTTCGCCCTGGCCATGGAACCTCTCGCTATTAGGATACGCATTTCCCCACTTCTTAGGGGATTGCCCATCAATGGTATAGAGGAGCGAATCTCGCTATATGCCGACGATACACTGGTGTATTTGGCAAATGCCCAGGACTCACTAGCTAATGTATTAAAAATGGTGTCTGACTTCGGGGACTTCTCGGGATTCAGAATGAATTGGGAGAAATCAATTATCTATCCCATAGAACGATCACCTACTCTTCAAATCCATTCAGACTCTAAATTGTTGATGGCCACCTCGTTTAGATATCTGGGAGTTGTGGTCCAGTTGCCACTGTCCGTGTACATTACCAATAATCTGAGCCCTGTGCTACTACAGCTGCAGTCTCAGACTAAGTAGTGGAAAGACTTACCTCTGGATCTGATGGGAAGGGCCAATGTCTTAAAAATGATATACCGTATTTATCGGCGTATATCGCGCACTTTTTTGCCATGAAAATCAGGGCAAAATCGTGGGTGCGCGGTATACGCCGATACCCGCTTTCCCACGCCGAGTTTTGAATACTGCGCCAACATTTACCCAGCACAGTACACTCGGGTATATTCGGCCAGTCTCGGCTTCTTCCGTTGTCACGTCCTGGACGTACAGGACGTGAGCGCGACAGTTGCCGAGCCTGCCCGAGTGTACTGCGCTGGCTATATGCTGGCGCAGTATTCAAAACTCGGCGCAGGAAACGAGCGGGGAGGACGCCGCGAGGACGCCGCACCCGCCGAAGAGGACACAGGACCCGCCACAGAAGGACACCGGACCTGCCGCAGAAGGACACCGGACCTGCCGCAGAAGGACACCGGACCCGCCGCAGAAGGACACCGGACCCACCGCAGAAGGACACCGGACCCGCCGTTGGACGCCGCACAAGACACCAAAACTGTAAGTACAAAAATAACTTATTTTCCACAGGATTGGGGGTCACTTTAGGGGTGCGCGGTATACTCCAATAATGCGTGTACTACCACTGAAGGGGCTATGGTCACATCGTTCGAGACATTACACAACATTGTCTACCGTGGGCGCGCCCCCCCCAGGACCGGGACTGACTGTGCTGAAAACATCACTGTCCCTGTTTAAAACAGTGACTCTTAAACATGCCCCGGAATCCTGGGTGACCTCTCCAAATAATCCAATATGGTTCAATACATCACTTCCAGAATTTAATTCTTTACCTGACCCTCAGAGATGGATATCCAAGGGGATTAAGTACTTATGCCACCTATATACCTCAGAAGGCTTTAAGTCCTTTTCCCAGTTGAGGGATGACTTTAATCTTCCCCCCAATTATTTATTCTTTTATTACCAGTTAAGACACACCGCGCAAGCCCAGTTTGGCTCCTTGGACAATCCACTTGCGATTCCTGACCTAGAAAAGCTTTTGCGTTCCCGGACCGAACAAAACTCATCTCTAACTATTACTTAGCCCTAACGATGAACTCTAATCCTAGATTTAAGGCAGCGCAGAGCACGTGGGAATCCTTAGGTATTACTATGACGGAAGATGACTGGACTGAGTTCTGTGATACTTTTAAGACCTCTGTTATAGCCTCCAGAGACAGGGTAATTCAACTGAAAATTTTTCACCAATCACACTTGACCCCGGCCAGGATACCCAGAATGGGCATACTGGCCGCGGATGATTGTTTCCGTGGATGTGGGCAGGTGGCTGATTTTATCCACTGCTTTTGGAATTGCCCCATTGTACAAGACTTCTGGAGAAATATAGGATCCTTCCTCTCTTCTGCCTTGGGGCTCCCCAATATACTGAACCCTAAGAACTGTCTGTTGGGGATCTTTGGTGACCTCGCTGTACCCTCCCGGGTCAAAAATTGCTTCGAATCCTATATTTCTATGCTAAGAAATCCATCCTTTTGACCTGGAAGGGAGCGGCGACCCCGACGAGGGGCCTATGGTTGAAACTAGTCAATGACGCCCTCCCGCTCTACAAGCTTACCTTTGAAATTAGAAAAATAAACAAGTCATTCGATAAGATCTGGGGTAGGTGGCTGGCTAGCCCCCTGACCCTATCTACTATCTCGGTAAAAAGTGGTGTTGGTGGTGTAGTCTCCCTTTGCTAGAATAACCTTAAAGCGGAGCTCCACCCAGGATAACAACATTTTACAATGTTGTTTGAAAAAAAAAAAACTGAAAAAAAAAAAAAAAATACTCACCCGAAATAGCTGTTGCTATGCGGAAGTCCGTAATCTGCCTCTTCCTGAACCGCGGTGTGTTTTCTTCTTGTTCTTCTTGTGAATGGGCGCGCTGCTTTTTGGGAACTGTGTGTGTTCTCAGAGAGCAGCGCGCCCATTCACAAGCCAGCGTGAGACTCACGCAGGCGCACTAGGAAATGGGAAATCCCATAGTGTGAATGGCGGCGCGGGACCCGGAGCGATCGTGGGACCGGCATCGGGGGGGGGCCGTCAGCGCGGGCGCCTAGGACAGGTAAGTGTCCTTATTTAAAGTCAGCAGCTACACTGTTAGTAGCTGCTGACTTTAAAAAAAAAATTCCCGCGGCTGGAGCTCCGCTTTAATATGCAGTCCCTCAAAGTGGTAATACTACCTTTATACTTTGTTGTATGTAGCTTTCTACTCTGACTTATGACTTCTTTATAAAGATGCTGTTGATAATGGTATGGAGTGATTAAGGAGCAAACTGTTACCATTGTATGTTCTGTGTTGTTTAATTTTTTGTATGTGGTGTATTGTTGGTTCTTGTGAAAATTTTATTAAAAATATCTTTAAAAAAAAATAAAAAATTCTGCGTATTAGATGCGGTTTAAGCCGCACTCAATTCGCATAGGTGTGAACCCGGCCTAAAGGGCAAGAACCAGTACTGGGTGGCAACATTCTTGGACCCCCAGTACAAACAAAACATGGTGGAAATGTTACCACCATCACAGAGGGCTATCAGAATGCAGCACTTCCAGGCCTTGCTTCAAGAAATGCTGCATTCTGCTTTTGCGTCCGCTGGCATAGGAATTTCTACTCACAGAGAAACAGTTTCGGGTACCAATCCAACAGCGCCTGCAAGAAGTGGGCGGTTTGAAGATATCTTGGTCACTAATGTACGGGGAGGAAGAGATCAGGAAGCGCTAAATGTCCGTGGGTTAGGGGCGCAAATTACTTGTCTTGCCTTGGGTGCTGACAACCCACGCTACTCAAATCATTTTATTGTTAGGGGTCACCACAACTTTGGGAAATTTTATCAAGGGGTCACGGCACTAGAAGGTTGAGAACCACTGACCTAGACTGTACTAAGCCATCTATTGGACCCTTCATGTTCCATACATAATATACTGAAGTGACCACTTACCTGTGTATACCGATACAGACTAAGTAACTGGGCCAACGCCTGATTTGAACTGAATGTGGTGTCACCAATCAAACCAGCCACTTCTCCACGTCCTTTACAGTAATAGTTAGGAGCTTCTTTTTCTCCAGACAATATTCTTGTGGCATATCCCAATGTTTTCATTGGATCATTACATGTACTAAATATATGATAGCCCAGGGTAATATTGGGCAGATAATAGGGGTTCTCGTTTAACTCCTTGACAGCATTGATCATCGCCAAGACGCTTCTGTACTCTTCAATGTCAGGACTGCAAGATATTGAGAGGTTTTCAAACTGCACAAAACAGTTCTGAAATCACAATTTGGCCACATCCCACAAAACTAACAATGTCATTAAAATCAATAATGACTAAACGTTAAAAGAAAATTGCAGACAACATAAATTACAATCAGTAAACTGATAATGATATGATAATTTTTCTAAATTTGGAAAGCTCCATTGCTCAGTACCCTGGGAGTCCAGAGTTGAGCAGTGCTGGAAGATGGGTACAGGAGGTGCAGAGGTGAGCAGTGCTGGAAGATGGGTACAGGAGGTGCAGAGGTGAGCAGTGCTGGAAGATGGGTACAGGAGGTGCAGAGGTGAGCAGTGCTGGAAGATGGGTACAGGGGGTGCAGAGGTGAGCAGTGCTGGAAGATGGGTACAGGAGGTGCAGAGATGAGCAGTGCTGGAAGATGGGTACAGGAGGTGCAGAGGTGAGCAGTGCTGAAAGATGGGTACAGGAGGTGCAGAGGTGAGCAGTGCTGGAAGATAGGTACAGGAGGTGCAGAAGTGAGCAGTGCTGAAAGATAGGTACAGGAGGTGCAGAGGTGAGCAGTGCTGAAAGATGGGTACAGGAGGTGCAGAGGTGAGCAGTGCTGGAAGATGGGTACAGGGGGTGCAGAGGTGAGCAGTGCTGGAAGATGGGTACAGGAGGTGCAGAAGTGAGCAGTGCTGGAAGATAGGTACAGGAGGTGCAGAGGTGAGCAGTGCTGAAAGATGGGTACAGGAGGTGCAGAGGTGAGCAGTGCTGGAAGATGGGTACAGGGGGTGCAGAGGTGAGCAGTGCTGGAAGATGGGTACAGGAGGTGCAGAGATGAGCAGTGCTGGAAGATGGGTACAGGAGGTGCAGAGGTGAGCAGTGCTGAAAGATGGGTACAGGAGGTGCAGAGGTGAGCAGTGCTGGAAGATGGGTACAGGGGGTGCAGAGGTGAGCAGTGCTGGAAGATGGGTACAGGAGGTGCAGAGGTGAGCAGTGCTGGAAGATGGGTACAGGAGGTGCAGAGGTGAGCAGTGCTGAAAGATGGGTACAGGAGGTGCAGAGGTGAGCAGTGCTGGAAGATGGGTACAGGAGGTGCAGAAGTGAGCAGTGCTGGAAGATAGGTACAGGAGGTGCAGAGGTGAGCAGTGCTGAAAGATGGGTACAGGAGGTGCAGAAGTGAGCAGCGCTGGAAGATAGGTACAGGAGGTGCAGAAGTGAGCAGTGCTGGAAGATGGGTACAGGAGGTGCAGAAGTGAGCAGCGCTGGAAGATAGGTACAGGAGGTGCAGAGGTGAGCAGTGTTGGAAGTCAAGTCACCTGGATTGAGCGCATACAACTGACTTCCTCCAATTTTAGTAGTTTTGATCTTCCTGATCATCCATTGCGGTACCTCGGCTCTGTCTTCTTTTGTGCAGTGTCCCAGCTGCTACGTCTGGCCCAGACTGTCTCTCTCTCAGCCTCGTGCCTCAACCTGTCCTGTCCTGGACATAATGGTGCATATCAGTCTCTCTCTCTCTCTCTCTCTCTCTCTCCCTTCACACACTGACCCCCTCGGGAGGGTGGGGCCCTGAATGATAACCCTGGCTCTTAGATGAATGCAGCACACACCTGCATCATTAATATGCCTGCTTCCTAGAAAATACAGAAACAACAGCAAAGTCCTTAAGTGCTAAAAGCTGTGAGTCATGTATAGAGGTGTCATAAACCTACAGGGTTTCATGGACTAAAAACCAGTGCAGCCCCAACCACTGGAACACTGGATATACAGGGAAAAAATTATTTGGAGCAGAGCTCTATGAGTTAAATTCATATATTGAAAACATTATAGCGCCCTGCTACTTTCATAGCTGGTGCTGCTTTAAATTTAGAGGGTGGTTAGAGATTTAGTTACCTCTGACAATGTTATTTTGGCCAAATTTTGGCCTCTGTTCCAGCCATGGCTGTACTGTGAGTGGCCGCTGTTGCTGCCTGGGGTGCCTGTGCCATCCCAGGCCATGGGTGGCGGCGGTCGGGGTGTGTTTCCTCGGCAGCCAGTCGGTGGGGGTTGGTCGCCTCGCTGTGCATGCTGGGGGAGAGTGCTTGGGGGTGGAAGTCGTTGGTTCCCGGTCGTAGATCGCGGGTCTGTCGTCCCACCACCCCCCATGTGTGGCCCTCATGGCCGGGGGTGCGTGCTCAAGTGTTCCTGGCTCCGGGACCACGTTGGTCCGGGGCAGTAATATACCTTGTAGGCCCAGTAGCTAGACTGGGTCTGCAGTTGCTGAGTGGTCCTGTGCTGTCCATCCTGAGGGAGGAAGCCGCCCGATGAAGAACCTGTCTGGGGGAATACCGAGCTGGTATCTCAGGAGAGGCCTTAGACTTCATCAAAGGACGCACCATTACTGAGAGGGTAGATGATGATCGCCTGTCAGTTATGAATTTACCAAAGTTGATTCAAGAGAGATCCGGGTGCTTAATCCTGTGTTAAGAAGGATTCTGGACCGAGAATATCTCCATCTTTGGGAAGGTTTGTGGCAAAGACTTTGCTAAAAGAATCATGCCTACTGGTGCTACTGGACCTAAGTGCAGCATTCGACACAGTAGATCACAAAACTCTACTGTACTGTGTTATGGGTGTGCTAAATATTGGGGGGGGCTGTGTTGTGTGAAATTGAGGGGGTTGTGTTGTGTGATATTGGGGGGCTGTACTGTGTTATGGGGTGGGGGGCTGATTTTTGTGATATTGGGGTGCTGTGTTGTATATTGGGGGTCTGTGTTATGGGGACTGAGTTGTGTGATATTGGGGAGCTGTACTGTATGATATGGGGCACTGCTGTTATTGGGGGGGGCTGTGCTTTGTGATATTTGGGGCTGTACTGTGTTATGGAGAAGTGCTGAATAATATTGGGGTGGGGCGGGCTGTGGGGGTGTGTAATATGGGAGCTGTGCCGATATTGGGGGCTGTACTGTGTTATGGGGGTGGGGCTGAATATTTGGGGGGGCTGTTCTGTGTTATGGGGCTGTATATTTGGAGGCTGTACTGTATGACGGGGCTGTGCTGTTATGGGGACTGTATTGTATGATATTGGTTGGGCTGAGTTGTGTGATATTGGGGGGCTGTACTGTATATGGTGAACCCTCAATAAAAATATCAGTACAGCGAGGACTTGGACTTTTAAATACACTACCGTGTTACTGTGCACTACCGTGCAGTCTCTGATCATCTCCTGTACTATGTCTGCAACTGCAGTCTCTGATCATCTCCTGTACTATGTCTGCAGTCTCTGATCATCTCCTGTACTATGTCTGCAGTCTCTGATCATCTCCTGTAGCATGCCCGCAGTCTCTGATCATCTCTTGCACCACGTCTGCAGTCTCTGATCATCTCCTTTAGTATTTTGGGGGAGAGCCATGCGCACTTGCGCTGCAATCGTGATGCATCGCGGAATCGAATCGAATTGTGGACTTGATAATTGTAATCGCATCGAATCGTGAGACCGGTGAAGATGCGCAGCCCTAATTTTTACTATTTTACCCCGTTAGGTAATAAAGCACAGAAAAATACATCTAAAGTGTGGACATTGCAATTCTTCTCAGCTCTCATCGTGTACCCTAGACGGCGGAAAGGAATAGAGGTAACATGCCACCCAGCAGCTCCTTCGGGGGTAGTGCTACATTAGTTATTTGAAAGAACATGTTTGGGCCAAACAAACAAAGACTATGGAATGCTTTAAAGGTTTGATAAAACTGTAATAATTGCTATTGAAAGTATATATAGAAAATATGATATTAAAAAGCAAACAGTATTACTGGTGACATCTGGGTGGAGAAGGGTTAAAACCATCCCATTGGCTTGCTGGTTAAACATGGAAAAGGTCCCAACGTGGCGGTTTTAACCCTTCTCCACCCAGATGTCACCAGTGGTACTCTTTGCTTTTTAAAGTGGGGTTCTACCCACAATACAAATACTGTAGCTGCAAAACGTCGTTTTATGTCTTCAAAAAAACGACCAAAAAAAAATTCGAACATGCTTGAATTTTTTGTGTCGTTTTTTGTGTCATAAAAAGTGATGGTGTGTGGGCAAAACGATGTTGAAAACGACGGCCCAGATTCATAAAGCAATTACGCCTGTCTAACTGGTGTTAGACAGGAGTAATTTCAAATTTCGCGCGCCGTATCACTAGTTTGAATCCTCAAACCATGATACGGCGGCTTCGGGCTTCGATCCGAGAGGCTTACATCTTCGTAAGTCTTCGGATCTACGCTGCGATATTTTTGCGGCCGCTGGGAGGAGTTTGCGTCGTTTTGATGCGTCGGGATATGCAAATGTGTTTTTACGGCGATCCACGAAGATACGAGCGGTCTTCGCAATCGCTTACGTCTATTTTTTTTTACGTACTGTTAGACCAGCTTTTGCTGGTCTAACTGTGCGTAGCCCATGTTAAGTATGGCCGTCGTTCCCGCGTCAAATTTAATTTGTGTTTTTTTTTTTTTTTTACGTAACTCGTTCGGGAATAGAAATGTCCGTAAACGACGCTACTCAAACAACGAATGACGTAACGACGTGATTTCGCGCAATGCACGGCGGGAAATTTGCGAACGGAGCATGCGCAGTTCGATCGCCGCGGGAACGCGCCTATTTTAAATCCTTCACGCCCCCTACTCGCGCAGATGGATTGCGACGGGAGAAATACACTACGCCGCTGTCGTTTACTGGACAAAATCTACCTGAATTCCACGTAGAGCCAGGTAAAAAACGGCGGCGTAGTGTATTTCTGATACGCTACGAGAATCTAATTCTCTCTGAATCTGGGCCAATGTTTTTAAAGCCGCGCATGCTCAGAGGCAAGTTATGAGACAGAGCTTCAATGGAACAGAGTGCCGTCGAACGTGGTGTACGTCACCGCGCTTTGCTAGAGCATTTTGGAAAAACGATGGTGTGTATGCAACGTCGTCTTGGAAAATGAAGTTTGAAAAACGTCGTTTTCTTTCATCACTTGAAACGTCGTTTTTTTTCGTGTGTACGCGGCATAATACTATACAGCAGAGAGTCAATCAGACATTGTGGTCATTGGGAACCGAGACCACTGCAACCTGGATGGAACCGTAGTTGTGACTGGAACTCCAACTGGTATGTGAATTCAGAGTAGGATGATATCGTATACTACTTTGGGCGAACTTGTCTCTACTATGGGAACTGAGACAAATTCATAGTGGGTAACAAGGTATTGGTACCCTGCTAATTACACTAAAATACTGTGTAATATAATTCTGTTAATGACTTTCACTTTAAATATTCTAGTTAATATACACTCTTATTTGTTCTTTCACTTATTTAACACATTTACTGTAACTAAATTTTCCCTTCCTTTCCACATCTCCCCTCCTCCTTGAGTGCTCTCCCCTACAATATCGCGACTTATCCAAGAATTTCAGCAGCTTCCCTTAAGAGCTTAACCACTTTAGCCCCGGACCATATTGCTGGTCAAAGACCAGAGCACTTTTTGTGATTCGGCACTGCGTCGCTTTAACTGACAATTACGCGGTCGTGCAAAGTGGCTCCCAAACAAAATTGGCGTCCTTTTTTTCCCACAAATAGAGATTTCTTTTGGTGGTATTTGATCATCTCTGCAGTTTTTATTTTTTGCGCTATAAACAAAAATAGAGCGACTATTTTGAAAAAAATGCAATATTTTTTACTTTTTGCTGTAATAAATATGCCCCAAAAATATATAAAAAAAACATTTTTTTTCCTCAGTTTAGGCCGATACGTATTCTTCTACATATTTTTCGTAAAAGCCTTTATTGATTGGTTTGCGCAAAAGTTATAGCGTTTACAAAATAGGGGGTAGTTTTATGGCATTTTTATTAATATTTTTTTTTTACTAGTATTGGCGGCGATCGGCATTTTTTTTTCAGTACTGCGACATTATGGCGGGCACTTCGGACAGTTTTGACACATTTTTGGGACCATTGGCATTTTTTTAGCGATCAATGGTATAAAAATGCCATTGGCAGTGAAGGGGTTAACACTAGGGGGCAGGGAAGGGGTTACGTGTGTTCCTGGGTGTGTTTTAACTGTATGGGGGGTGTGGCCTCACTAGGGGAAATCACTGATCCTCTGTTCATACATTGTATGAACAGAAGATCAGCGTTTCCCCCGCTGACAGGACCGGGAGCTTTGTGTTTACACACATAGCTCCCGGTCCTCGCTCTGTAACGAGCGATCGCGTGTGCCTGGTGGCGATCGTGCCCGCCGGGCGTGTGCGTGGGACTCGGGGGCGCGGAGGGGAGCGCGCCCCGGCAGCCGGCGGTGCGCACGCGCCCCCTAGTGGCCGCTTTAGAGCGGACGTATAGCTACGGGCTCTCGCCCAGCAGAGCCGACTTCCCGCAGAAATATGACGGCGGGCGGGCGGTCGGCAAGCAGTTAATACATCTGAAACGTGAGTACTTTTTACCGAACCAACATGTCCATTAATCCCCACGTGAAATATACAATACTTACATATAGTGTACAAGGACTAAACTCCCCTTGTAAAAGAACTACAGCATTTCAACATTATCACAGAATAGGGATTGATATTCTATTTCTACAAGAAACACATTTTTCCCAATCATCTGCTCCAAAATTCTTACATTCTAAATATACTTCAGTATTTTTATGAAATAGTGAAGACAAAAAAAGAGGTGTAGCCATCTGTTTAGCCAAATGGATTCCATTTACACCCACTAATGTTATAAAAGATGTCGATGGTCGTTATATTATGGTACTGGGAAAAATTAATGAAAACATGTACATCTATGTGTGTCACATAGATGTACACCCTGGGACACGGACGCCCGTACGATTCATCCCCCTGATCGGTGGGCTTGTTTCTAGAGGCCTAGACTATAAGCACTGATTGGTAATCTTATACCCTCAGTGTATCTGAAACATAAGACAACAAACGGCTGGTCCTGTGTCCCAGTTTGATATATGGTTCTTTATTAAGGAACGATGGCTGTTAACAGCATTATTTTATAATTATCTTTTTCATGCTGGAAAAGCTCTTATCCTTGACCTCACCGTCAACCTACAGATCCATATGATGCCTTGATGATCTTGTTGGAATTCACTATAGTGCATAATATCCAATACTCGATTGTGATATGTGCCCTATCCTGCATTGACTACAGAGTCATCTGCCATATAACTAATGTTATACATCTCTGTACAAAAATCTTCAAAACTCTGCCCTGAAGAAGCCTCACGGCGAAACGCGCGTCGGCGACTTTGGGTTTTTGTATATCTAGTGGTTTATTCATGTATTAATTCTATCTCTATGTATATGTACAATTGTTCTATTTTTTTATGAATTATATTAAAATTATATTTTTACATTACTTCTCTGGCCTCGATAGTCCGACCTTCAATACTCCTCCACAGTTATTGTTTTTACATTTTTTGATTCCTCATACGGATGTGGCCTATGTGAGTGCAGTTCCTTTGTTTTTTCTTATCCCCCTACTACTCCCCAATCCACCCTGCCCTTCCCCATATCATTCTTGATTTATATTTAATTAGAACTCAAATAGACACAGCCAGAACATCATTGAACTTAAGTTTAACCACTATAGCGGAAAAATATGTTAGATGGAATAAACATAAATACTACACAATGGCAGATAAACCTAACAAATTACTGACAAGAAAACTCATTCCTAGACCATTCAACCCTGCACTTCCTAAACTACGCTTACGTGATTGCCACATCACTCAAAACCCCCAACTTATTATAGAAGAATGTTTCCAATTTTACTCTAAAATATATACAGCCCCTAATTCTTTTGATAATCCCAAAGCAGAAAGTTTTTTTACATGATTTAAACCTTCCAACCATAACTACTGAACATTCAGAAATAATAAAAGAAGAATTTACAATTGATGAAATATTAACGGCCATCAAATCCATAGACCCATCCAAATCCCCAGGACCAGATGGATTCTCTGTTCATTACTACCACAAATATCCTGACATTTTACCCCCACATCTTTGCAAATTTTATAACGACTTAAGAAAAGGTACACATCTTCCTAAACAAGAAAACTCAGCTTTTATCCATGTAATTCTGTCACGTACCTGGTTGGAGGCCGAAATGGCGAGAGGGCTCCCCTTGCGGCTAAGTGCAGTACACCTCTGAGGTTGGGTACAGAGGGTGTAGTGCCCAGAGAAGCACAGGTTGCCAGATGGATCCAGGAGAGAAGAGCTGGTGAGTGCCTGAAGAATACTGGAGAATACAGGAAACACCGCTGGGCTGCAGTCTCTAGGAGTCCTCGGTAACACTTGGCAAGATGTGCACAAGGAGCAACAGTGGAAGCCGGCTGGGGATCAAACACTGTGGATCCAGGCAGGAGATGCAGGTTTGCAGGAATGGAGACAAGCCAAGGTCTGGTGTTGGAAAACAGGCAGGAACAGATAACTGAAGCAATGTCCGTGAAACAAGCCGGGATCAGGTGCTGGAGAAGGTAACAAGTCAGTAAAGCAAGCCAGGGGGTCAAACCAGGAGAGCGGATCAGACAGGTCAGGAACAAGCCGGGTCACAACAGGAAATCCAAACAGTAATAATACAGAGACTCAGGAACTCAGGAAGGCTGACGACAATCCAGCAATTTGGATCAGATAATGGCAGCCTTTTAAAGGCCAGCAGGAGGATCTTCCTGTCACATGATGAGCCTATGGCTCCCATTTCTTCTACTGGCAAGATTGCCAGTACTTCTTCTATGGCCATTTCTTCTACTGGCAAGATTGCCAGTACTTCTACGGACATTTCCCTGACAAATTCCCAAACCAAATAAAGACCATAGCGACTGCTCTAACTATCGACCAATATCATTAATTAACGTTGACCTCAAACTATTAACAAAAATACTAGCCACCCGTATGAACTCATTCATATCAAAATACATACACCCTGACCAGGCAGGATTCATACCTAATCGACAGGCCCAAGACCAAACCAGACGTATCATAGATATTATTTCAGCGTTGAACTCAGGAGGAGCCTTATTATTGTCTTTAGATTTACAAAAAGCATTTGATTCCCTGACCTGGAATTATTTATTCTTTATATTGGAAAAATACGTTTTTTGCCCAAAATTTATTACAGCACTTCAAACGATATATGGAGCCCCTACAGCAAAAATAGTAATGAAAGGTCACAAATCCCCAAATATTAATATAGGTAGAGGTACCCGCCAAGGTTGTCCCCTTTCTCCTTTATTATTTGTTCTAGCACTCGAGCCGTTAGCTATCAAAATAAGGGAACATCCTGACATATTAGGTAATACATGCGGTGATCAAGAACATAAATGCGCTTTGTTCGCACACGATATATACTAATGCGTCTTTCCTCTCCGATCACATCAATTCCAAATCTTAAAGTACTAAATCACTTTACATCATTTACGGCCGTACAAGTTAACCACTCGAAATCACAAGCCCTCAATATACACCCAAATATACTACGTTCCTTATGTGCATCTTTTCCCTTTATTTTAAATAAAGATTCGTCACCCTACCTAGGTATAAATCTAACTCCCACCTTGACCACAAGTATCCCCCCTATATGACAAAATACTGAAGAATCTTCAAAATTGGTACAACAATCTTCCTTCATGGTTCGGCAGATTATACTCAATTAAAATGATAATTTTGCCAAAGATATTATATTTATTTAGATGCCTTCCAATATCTATAATAAATGCTGAGTTGAAAAAATGTCAAGCAAAATGAGGCGGCGTACACACGACCGAGGTTCTCGCTGGAACCAGCGAGAACCTCGCTGGAAGCTGCATTCCAGCGAGGACCTCGGCCGTGTGTACGCTCTCGGCGAGCTTCCCGTCGGGAAGCCCGTCGAGCAGAAATAGAGAGCACGCTCTCTATTTGCTCGACGGCCCGCCTGGAAGAATGGCTGGTTGCCATTCCCGACGGGCGGGTCGCCGATTTCGACGGCCGGCAGGGAATGATGTGTTCTGCCCGTCGAGGTTCTCTGCCGTGTGTACACGGCCTTACTCCAATATATATGGAATGGTAAAAAATCCAGAACAAACAAACTAACATTTTATACTGCTAAAACGAGAGGGGGTTTGGGTGTACCCAATCTGTTTAAATATTTTCAGGCTTCACAATTATCTCAATTGATTTGCTTTCATACCAAAAAATCTAAGCCCATATGGATGAATCTTGAATCCTCTCTATATCCCAACATTAGTCATTTAATGTGGATGAAAACCAGAGACAGACCGACTATACTATGTCCGTCTTTATCCTTTACCCTTCATTTATGGGATAGGCTGTCTGTCTCTCACAAGCTTAAATCCCCCCATACTCCCTTGGCACCAATACTTAATAATTCCTCCTTTACTCCCGGTTTACGCCCACAAGATTTTACATGGTGGACCAATAAAGGGCTGATAAGGATAGCAGACTTATGTGATCCTAAGGGCGTATTAACAGAATCAGTACTAAAGGAACGATTTAACTTACCAAATTCAGAACACCACCGTTATATTCTCGTAAAAAAATTCTTAAAGTGGAAGTAAACCCTTCTATCATTTTCAGCCAAGGAAGCTGCCATCTTGGCCTCTGTTTAATCTTCAACTGCCGTGGTGCTGCACATGTGATCAGTTATGACACCAGCCATTGGATGGTTTGACAGTTTGGTTGAGAGCACAACCAATGTGACAGTTGGCAATCCCGGCATGCCGGAAATGTAACTGCTTTTTGAAACTGTTAAATCGATGGATTTACTTCCGCTTTAATGAAACTGAATCTCAACTCTAATTTGTCATCACTCACCCCAATAGAGAACATTTGTAAATCTTTCGATAGAAACTCAAACCATATACCTTCAATCTACTCTATCTTATCCTTAAATTCTCATAAACTACTTTATATGCAACAATGGGAAAAAGATATTGGCTCTTCCATGGAAATTACACTTTGGAACAAATTAACCCTAAACGCTTCTAAATCAATCATTAACCACTTCGGGTCCGCGCCATTGACAGAATACGTCAACAGCGCGGACCTGAGGTGCCGGGGTCACGTCTTTGGACGTGATTTACTTGTAATTCCCCGCGCGCCACAGGGTGGCGCGCGGCGGGGAAAAACAGTCCCGACGCATCACCGAGGATTCGATGCGTGTATCCGGCGGCCGCGATGTCTGTCAGGTACACGCGATCATCGTTGACAGAGCAGGGACGTGGAGCTCTGTGTGTAAACACAGAGCTCCACGTCCTGTCAGGGAGAGGTGACAGATGCTGTGTCTCTTGTACATAGGGAGACAGCATTGATCACCTCCCCCAGTCACCCCCATCCCCCCACACAGTTAGAACAAACCCAGGCAATACATTTAACCCCTTCCTCACACCCTAGTGCAGGGATCCTCAAACTATGGCCCTCCAGCTGTGTCGGAACTACAAGTCCCATGAGGCATTGTAAAACTCTGACATTCATAGACATGACTAGGGCATGATGGGAATTGTAGTTTCTGAACAGCTGGAGGGCCGTAGTTTGAGGACCCATGCCCTAGTGTTAACCCCTTCAATGCCAGTCACATTTATACAGTAATTAGTGCATATTTATAGCACTGGTCGCTGTATAAATGTGAATGGCGCCAAAAATGTGTCAAAAGTGTCCGATGTGTCCGCCACAATATCGCAGTCCCAATAAAAATCGCAGATTACCGCCATTACTAGTAAAAAAAAAATATAAAAAAAAAAATCATAATTCTGTCCCCTATTTTGTAGGTGCTATAACTTTTGCGCAAAACAGTCACTTATTGTGATTTTTTTTACAAAAATACGTAGAAGAATACGTATCGGCCTTAACTGAGAAAAAAAATATTTAAAAAAAAATAAAAATTGGGATATTTATTATAGCAACAAGTAAAAAATATATATATATTTTTAAATTGTCGCTTTTTTTTGTTTATAACGCAAAAAATAAAAACCGCACGGGCGATCAAATACCACCAAAAGAAAGCTCTATTTGTGGGGAAAAAAAGGACGCCAATTTTGTTTGGGTGCCACGTCGCACGACCGCGCAATTGTCTGTTAAAGCGACGCAGTGCCGGAAGCTGAAATTTCGCCTGGGCACGAAGGGGGTTTATGTGCCCAGTAAGCAAGTGGTTAATACATTGATTGAAGCCAATTATAAAGTCTTGTTGAGATGGTAGATGGTTCCAACTCGAATAGCTTCCTTTGTCCAAGAAGCTTCACCATTATGCTTTTAGAGACTGCAATACTGAAGGAACCATATACCACATATGGTGGACTTGCCAAAAAGTGAAAAGGTTTGGGATACGCACCTACAATTTTATATATTCCTTAACTCATGTGAACCTCATGAAATCACCACTGAATGCGCTATTAGGCTTACAAATAAAAGGAACAGCAAAACAAATGATAAAATTAATCACTTTTATATTTATTGCGGCTAGAATACCCATTGCCAAATCTTGGAAGACATCTACTATCCCTTTTAATTTATTGAAAAACAAACTGTCTAGGGAGCTGTGGTGGCTCAACGTGATTGGCACTGCGCTGACAAGCCATTCACCTCTGCAGCCAAGGGTTCGGATCCCGGTCTCGGCTACATGTGAATTGAGTTTGGTGGTCTCAGCCCGGCTCCCGGTGGGTGTGCTATGCAAGGTACGCCTGTGCTTAGTACGCCCACCCCCCCCCCCCCACAAAAACCACCACACTTGCACGCACACGAAATTGGTTTAACACACACGCACTTTGGCCATGCGGTCTCCTAAAATAAAGAGAGGCGAAGGACCTATGGGGCTGGCTGGGTGGGCTAGGCCCCCTCACTCCCTCATAGGGGGAGTCCCTCTGCCCCATTGGGGTCCCGTTGGGCCCCAGTTGGGCTCCCAAGAGGAGCAGGTAGGGCGGGGTGAGTGGGAGGCCCCCCTTCACACCCGCCATTGCCACCAGGGGCATGGAGAAGGATGGCGATTGCCTCCGGGGGGAGGGTCTGCCTACTCCCAACTCCTGCAGTCCGGCTCCTCTCTCTCGAGTTCACGCACAAAAATACACTTAAAAAAAAAAAAAAAAAAAAAAACTGTCATGGATAATGATTAACAAACGATTATCCGCCCTTAAGGATGATAGAATGGATTGGTTTGAAAGTATATGGGAACCCTGGATTAAATACAATATAATAACCTAAAACTATATAAAATCGATTGATATTTATAATCTATACTTTTAATTTGGGAGTACTCTAATCACCCTTCTTACCCCCTACTTCCACCCCTCCCCCTCCCTTTCTCTCCTCCTATCCCTCTTCCCTTTAATCTTTCCTATTTCATTTACCGTTTATCTAAAAACATCCTATAGGTTAAATAGTCCTTAGGACAATATATTAACTTAATAATCTATTCCGTAATCATTTTTATTAAAATTGTACCTGATTTTCTTATATATATTGTGAGGATGGGACCCTGTCCGGGGTGAGAAATGGCTACTTTACGCCAGATTCTCTAAAGAAACCCATGTTAATGGGTCAGCTGTGTCTTGGGTTTTTTAAGGCTCACCTGAACAGTAATCAGGGCCCCACCCACAGACAGGAAGTCTGGTCCCTGGGAGCCAGGTGAGCTCCCAACTCTCTGAAAGGAGTCAGAGAGAGGCTGCATGGATTGCAGCTAGTGTGTGCAGATCTGCAGGTTGCAGATGCCGCTTTATGTTTGAGCAGCAAGTCGCTGACTAGGAGAAAAGCAAGGATTGAGCTTATCTCTGGGAAACGCTGTGTGTTCTGAGGAACAGAACTTGGGCTTAGGCTAGAGGCCTGAAGCCGTCGGATGCCAGGATTGAAAGCCAGGAGGCTAAGCTCTTTAGTTTGTACAATGCAGCAATGGTGGAAACCTCCTGCGAGGGATGCTATTGCATATGTGAACCTTTTGTGAGTTTTTAAATAAAAGTGGGCTACCAAGCCCTTAAAAACGCACCTGCCACTGGAGTCTGATTCCCCAAATCTTACAATATATATATTCTCCATCTATGTTAATACTTGAATATCAGTTTCACTACAATATTTAACTGTATTGTTATGACTATTTGAAAAATCTTCAATAAAAACATTGAAACACTCAGAAGCACAGTATGCATTGGTTGTAGGACTACAGGTCCCAAGATCCTCTGCTGCCTGGTAGAATTGCCTCTACTATGCTAACAGAAAGAGATGTAACTATCCCAATAATGGGCAATAGGAGGAAAAGGTCAATCATAGTCCCACTGGATAGTGTCCCTGGCTGCATAATAGTTCAGCCAGCACTTGGCTACATATACTATTTTTGATACAGTATATTTGATATATTATAGCAGCCACATTTGTAGATTGATGCAATATACGGTGTATATATATATATATATATATATATATATATATATATATATATATAAAGGGTGGTGATAAATTAGGGAGTACTCGGAATGGTCAGGGGTGGAAAGTGGGGTCCCCCAGGGTTCTGTGCTGGGACCAATCCTGTTTGTTCATAAATGACCTGGAGGATGGGGGTAAACAGTAGACATGTGCACAGCAAAAATGTTTGTATTATTTTGTTCCGTTTCGTATCGTTTTGTAGGTTCTTACCGATTCGTAATTTCGTAAGACGCCCGTTTTCCTGTTCGTTCCCGTTCGTATTTCGAACGACGCAATTATTTCGTATTCCGATCGTTTCGTATTTTGGTTACCATTTAATCTTCGTACATGTGGGATGATTCGTTATTCTGTTTAATGTATTGTTGTTTCTTGTTAGACAATCATTTTCGTGAATTTTCGTCATTTTGTACTTTTGTAAATATATCGCGGGATTCGCGGCACTTTCAACACGCGGCTCATCCATATTAACTATTGTTAAGCCCCATACACTTGGTCAGACGTTTTCCGTTTGTTTTAAAAAAATCCGTTTGTTTGTAAGCTCCATCAGAAAAAAAATTTTGGGTTCAAAAGTCTGGCCAACTGATCTCCCTTCAGACGAAAATCTACGGAAAAGTTTTTTTGGCTTTACTGTACTCGGCAGTCGGCACAAAAGAGAAGCTGATTCACTAACTACACTCACTCACTGCCCATTCAAAAAAACAAATCAAGTACACAAATTTACAAACAGACCAAAAAAAACGGATTTACAAAACACACAAATGAAAATATGAACATACGACTGAAAATACGAACATACGACTGAAAATACGAACAGAAAAAGGATTTAAAATACAGAATGCAAATCATTCGTTATAGATGTCATTTTCGTTTTTTTGCCGTTTCCGTATTGTCGTATTTTCGTAAGATTGTCGGATCGTTCGTTCATATTTGCGCTTGTTCGTTATGCGGCTCATTCGTCATCCCGTCGTTTTCGTATTTTGGTGCTTTCATTTTTTCGTATGTACGAAAATGAACAAATTCGTATGAAAATACATTCGTTACAAACGGGAACACACATATCTAGTAAACAGTGCAATCTCTGTATTTGTGGACAATACTAAGCTAAGCAGGGCAATAACTTCTCTGAAAGATGTGTAAACCTTGCAAGAAGATCTGAACAAATTAATGGGGTGGGGCAACTACGTGGAAAATGAGATTTAATGCAGAAAAATTTAAAATATGCATTTGGGTGGAAAAAATATGAATGCAATCTACTCACTAGGGGGGAATCTTGGATGTAACAAGACCTGGGGGTCCTAGTAGATGATAGGCTTAGCAATGACATGCAATGCCAAGCTGCTGCTAACAAAGCAAACAGATTATTGGCCCATTAACGACTTAAGGACCCTTTCACACCGATCTACGTCAGCAGAAGGGCACGGCTGGGCACACCTGTACATTGCCATTAAGAGCCCAATGACCTGGTCCAAAGCTCCATGACCACGCCCGTGGGACCCGCAGACCCGAAGAATGGGGAGAGGTGAGTGTAAACAAACCTTCCCCGTTCTTCACTGTGGCAATGTCAGTGATCGCCTGTTCCCCGATATAGGAAATGGTGATCAGTGATGTCACACCTACAGCCACGCCCCCCTACAATAAGAATCACTCCCTTAGAGCACACTTAACCCCTTTAGCGCCCCTAGTGGTTAACCCTTTCACTGCCATTTTCACAGTAATCAGTTCATTTTTATAGCACTTTTTGCTGTGAAAATGACAATGGTCCCAAAAATGTGTCAAAAGTGTCCGATGTGTCCGCCATATGAAAAAAATCACTGATCGCCGCCATTAGTACTATCCCTTATTTTGTAAACGCTATAAATTTTGAGCAAACCAATCGATAAACGCTTATTGCTATTTTTTTTTTACCAAAAATATGTAGAAGAATACGTATCGGCCTAAACTGAGGGAAAAACATTTTTTATTAGATCTTTTTGAGGGATATTTATTATAGCAAAAAGTAAAAAAATATAGATTTTTTTTTCAAAATTGTTGCTTTATTTTTGTTTATAGCGCAAAAAGATAAAAACCGCTTAGGTGATAAAATACCACCAAAAGAAAGCTCTATTTGTGGGGAAAAAAAGGACGCCAATTTTGTTTGGGAGCCACGTCGCACGTCCGCGCAATTGTCAGTTAAAGTGACGCAGTGCCGAATCGCAAAAACTGGCCAGGTCCTTTACCTGTATAATGGTCCAGGTTAAAATGACCATTTTCTGGGTTAACAGGCAATGAGGTGTAAAAAAAAATAGTATGGGGGGGGGGGATGGGCACTGCACCGGAGAACATGTATCAATGTAAAATAAATAAATAAATAACATTCGGCCAGGAGCAGTGATTCTTTATTTGCTTGAAGTAAAACATTAAAAACACCCAAATCCTTTAACCACTTCCCGCCCGGCCAATAGCCGATTTACGGCCGGGAAGTGGTTATGAAATCGTGACTAGCCGTTCTCAAACGGCTTAGCGCGATTTCAATGCCGCGCGCGCCCGTAGGGGCGCGCAGCGCGGCGATCGGTGATGCGGGGTGTCAGTCTGACACCCTGCACCTCCGATCTCGGTAACGAGTCTCCGGCGGAGCCTCGTTACCACGTGATCAGCCGTGTCCAATCACGGCTGATCACGATGTAAACAGGAAGAGCCGCCGACGGCTCTTCCTCACTCGCGTCTGACAGGGGGGTTCGCGCTGATTGTTTATCAGCGCAGCCCCCCCCTCAGATCGCCACACGGACCACCAGGGAGTGCCCACACTAGACCACCAGGGTACTTACAAAAAAAAAAAAAGGACAAAAAAAGGACAAAAAAAAAAAGGGCAGTAAAAAAAAAATAATGCCAATCAGTGCCCACACATGGGCACTGATTTGCAACAGGTGATCCATCAGTGCCACCCCTCAGTGATCATCAGTGCCACCCCAGTGTCTGTCAGTGCCAATCCATGCCCAGTGCTCACCTATCAGTGCCCACCTGTGCCACCTATAAGTGCCCACCTGTGCCACCTATCAGTGCCCACCTGTGCCGCCTATGAGTGCCCACCTGTGCCGCCTATGAGTGCCCACCTGTGCCGCCTATGAGTGCCCACCTGTGTCGCCTATGAGTGCCCAGTGCCGCCCATGAGTGCCCATCAGTGCCGCCCATGAGTGCCCATCAGTGCCGCCTATGAGTGCCCATCAGTGCCCCATACCAGCGCCGCCTATCAGTGCCCATCAGTGCTACCTAATCGGCGCCCATCAGAACTACCTCATCGGTGCCCATCAGTGCCACCTCATCGGTGCCCATCAGTGCCACCATATCAGTGCCCGTAATTGAAAGAGAAAACATACTCATTTACAAAAAAATTAACAGAAAAAAATAAAAACGTATTTTTTTTTTCAAAATCTTCGCTCTATTTTTAGTTGTTGCGCAAAAAAAAAAAGCTCTATTTGTGGGGAAAAAGGACGCCAATTTTGTTTGGGTGCAGTGTAGCATGACCGCGCAATTGTCATTCAAATTGCGACAGTGCTGAAAGCTGAAAATTGGCTTGGGCGGGAAGGTGCGTAAGTGCCCGGTATGGAAGTGGTTAACCACTAGCCTACAGCCTGCCGTCATATGACGGTGGGGCACGAACCGTCTCATTCTGGGCAGACGTCATATGATGTCTTCGCCTTTCCGAGCCACTGGGAGGCGTGCGCACCACCGACACACACGCACACCTGCCGCGTCACTGGGGAACCGAGATCCACCTGCTGTCAGGGAGAGGAGACCGATGGTGTGTCCCCAATCAGTCACCTCCCCCAGACAATCCCCTCCCCCACCAGTTAGATTTACTCCCTAGCGTACACATTTAACCCCCTAATGTTAACCCCTTCCCTTCCAGTCACATTTACACAGTAATCAATGCATATTTATAGCACTGTTCGCTGTAATAAATGTGAATGGTCCCAAAATAGTGTCAAAAATGTCCGATGTGTGAGCCACAATATCGCAGTCACGAATCTCACGATAAAAATCACTGATCACCGCCATTACTAGCAAAAAAAATGCTATGAATCTATTCCCTATTTTGTAGCCGCTATACATTTTGCACAAAGCAATCAATAAACGCTTATTGCGATTTTTTAACAAAAAATATGTAGAAGAATACGTATCGGCCAAAACTGAGGAAAAACATTTATTTTTTTTTATATATTTTGGGGGGATATTTATTATAGCAAAAAGTAAAAAATATTGTTTTTTTTTTTTCAAAATTGTTGCTCTTCTTTTGTTTATAGCGCACAAAAAAAACTGCAGAGGTGATCAAATACCACCAAAAGAAAGCTCTGTTTGTGGGAAAAAAATGATAAAAATTTAATTTGGGTACAGTGTTGCATGACCGCGCAATTGTTATTCAAAATGTGACAGCGCTGAAAGCTGAAAAATGGCTTGGGCAGGAAGGGGGTAAGAGTGCTCGGTACTGAGGTGGTTAAATATGAGGCCTCGGGGTGTCCTAATCCTGCCGTTGAAGGAGTGCATCTCTGTAAATGTCAGTGCTGCTGCAGCACTTTATGTACAGCATAAGGAAAAAAGTCTCCAAAATTGCCAGCAAATTAAAGCGGAGGTTCACCCTAAATTTGGACTTTATCTCAATCAAACTGCTAGGCATTAAAAGTAACTAATACGTATTTTTTTTTTTTTTTTTTTACATCCTTACCCCTTTTCTGCTTCTGTTTATGCCCTGTCAATCACAATCCACCGCGGGGAGTGGGCGTGTATGTGTATTCTCCCCCGACGGCGATATGTCTCCTGGGAGTGAGTCCTGACAATCCCAGGAGACGCGCTGTGCTCAAATCGCGCGAGATATCGCCGGTCACGTGACTCGGCAAGCGTGAGGAAACATGTTGTGTCTCGTCACAACGGGGCGGGTCATTATGACGCCGGCCGTTGCGATGGCAACTGTGCAGTGTCGACGGCGCGGCTCGCCGCCAACACTGCACAGTTGCCATCGCAACGGCCGGCGTCATAATGACCCGCCCCGTTGTGACGAGACACAACATGTTTCCTCACGCTTGCCGAGTCACATGACTGGCGAGATCTCGCGCGATTTGAGCACAACGCGTACATCCCGGAAGTATACAGTGGTGGGCTTCAGGAGTGCCCACACACAAGATGAAAACGTCCATCTCTCCGTTTTATAAAACATCCTTTTACTGAAAATCAGGACAATCGTGGCTGCAAAGACAGGACTGGTGAGTGTAACATTAGGTATATTAACAGCGCCCGAATCACAGTAAAAAAAAAATTGTTTTTCCCGCAGAACGACCGCTTTAAGTATTTAGTCCCCACCAATTGTGAAAGTTCTCCCACTTAAAAAGATGAGAGAGGCCTGTAATTGTCATCATAGGTAGACCTCAACTATGAGACAAAATGTGGAAACAAATCCAATCACATTGTCTGATTTGGAAAGAATTTATTTGCAAATTATGGAGGAAAATAAGTATTTGGTCTCCTCTACAAACAAGCAAGATTTCCGGCTCTCACAGACCTGTATCTTCTTCTTTAACCCCTTCAATACCGGGCTTTAAAACCCACCTCCATACCGGGCCTATTCTGGCACTTCTCTACTACATGTACAAATCATCATTTTTTTGCTAGAAAATTACTCAGAACCCCCAAACATTATATATGTTTTTTTAGCAGACACCCTAAGGAATAAAATGGCAGTCATTGCAACTTTTTATCTTGCACAGTAACACCTTTTTTTTTGTAAAACAAATGGTTTCATGGGGGGGATGTCCCCTCCTGACGCTATCATCGTTCTTTTGGTGCGCAGGATCGCCGCCAGAACAAAATGATATCTGAATGATGCCCCTAGGTGCAGGCATCATTCAGATATGACCGCAGAAAGTACAGGACGTCATATGACATCCACCCGGGATAAGAGATCCCCTTTGTGGACGTCATATGATGGAGTGTGGTTTTGAAGTGGTTAAGAGGCTCCTCTGTCCTCCACTCATTACCTGTATTAATGGCACCTGTTTGAACTTGTTATCAGTATAAAAGACACCTGTCCACAACCTCAGTCACACTCCAAACTCCACTATGGTGAAGACCAAAGAGCTGTCCAAGGACACCAGAAACAAAATGGTAGACCTGCACCAGGCTGGGAAGCCTGAATCTGCAATAGGCGAGCAGCTTGGTGTAAAGAAATCAACTGTGGAAGCAATAATTAAAAAATGGAAGACATACAAGACCACTGATAATCTCCCTTGATCTGGGGCTCCATGCAAGATCTCACCCGTGGGGTCCAAATGATCACAAGAACGTGGAGAAAAAATCCCAGAACCACACGGGGGGACCTAGTGAATGACCTGCAGAGAGCTGGTAGCAACGTAACAAAGGCTACCATCTGTAACACACTACGCCTCCAGGGACTCAGATCCTTCAGTGCCAGACGTTTCCCTCTGCTTAAGCCAGTACATGTCCAGGCCCTTCTGAGGTTTGCTAGAGAGCATTTGGATGATTCAGAAGAGGATTGGGAGAATGTCATATGGTCAGATGAAACCACAGTAGAACTGTTTGGTAGAAACACAACTTGTCATGTTTGAAGGAGAAAGAATGCCGAGTTGCAACCGAAGAACACCATACCTACTGTGAAGCATGGGGGTGGCAACATCATGCTTTGGGGCTGTTTCTCTGAAAAAGAAACAAGATGACTGATCCATGTACATGATTGAATGAATGGAGCCATGTATCGTGAGATTTTGACTGCAAACCTCCTCCCATCAGCAAGGGCATTGAAGATAAAACGTGGCTGGATCTTACAGCATGACAATGATCCCAAACACGCCGCCCATCCAACGAAGGTGTGGCTTCGTAAGAAGCATTTCAAGGTCCTGGAGTGGCCTAGCCAGTCTCCAGATCTCAACACCATAGAAAACATTTGAAGGGAGTTGAAAGTTCATGTTGCCTAGCGACAGCCCTAAAACATCACTGCTCTAGAGGAGATCTGCATGGAGGAATGGGCCGACATACCAGCAACAGTGTGTGACAACCTTGTGAAGACTAAGGCCTCGTACACACAAGGGGATATGTCCGCTGAAAACGGTCCGATGGACCGTTTCAGCAGACATCTCCGCTCGTGTGTATGGGCTAGCGGACAGATTTCTCCACCCGACAGATCATGCTTTGAAATCTATCCGGTGGGAATCTGTCCGCCCGACATGTCTGCTGGTTAGTACACTTACCAGCAGACATGTCGTCCCGCACCGCCGCCGCGCCGCTGCCGAATGGATTCGGCGCATGCGCGGAAGTGTTTTACTTCCTGGTGCGGTGACGTAGCGGTGACGTGGCGGCATCAACGTCACCGCCGCGTCACCACGCCGTCCGGCGGCGGGGAATTTGATCCGATGGTGTGTACACGCCATCGGATCAAACTCCTGATCGGACATATCCGATGGAAATGGTCCGCGGACCGTTTTCATCGGATAAGTCCGATCGTGTGTACGAGGCCTTACAGAAAACGTTTGACCTCTGTCATTGCCAACAAAGGATATATAACAAAGTATTGAGATGAACTTTTGATTCTGACCATATACTTATTTTCCTCCATAATTTGCAAATAAATTATTTCCAAATCAGACCATGTGATTGTGTGGATTTGTTACCACATTTTGTCTCTCATAGTTGAGGTCTACCTATGATGACAATTACAGGCCTCTCTCATCTTTTTAAGTGGGAGAACTTGCACAATTGTTGGGGACTAAATACTTTTTTGCCCCACTATACCCCTAAGTTTTCACCAGGCTGACTTACTGTTTTGCTGTGAATAGACTTTATTATGAACATCTCTGAATAGTAGGAGATCATACACACAAGTTCTAGAAAATCAGCACACCCCCCTCCCTCTCTCCTGGAAGAGATGGAACCATCTGCAGGAGCCGTCTATAAGGACATGACATGACTATTTATTAGAAGTCCCAGCATGGCCTGAAGACACAATATTATGAAAGCCCCGTGTATTAAATATATATTGGAGAACACAGACTGTACACCCTCATCAGCAGATACATTTGTAAATTGTAAAATTTGTATATTTTCAGAAAATAATACAGTGAAAATGAAGACAAACTATTATATTTTCTCTGAGTTATACAGAGAGAGCAAAGATGAGAAAAAGAAACTTACTCGAAACACATGGAAAGGCATCTAGAACTATCCAAAGTAGTTCCAAAATCATCTATACTTTTATCGTAATTGCTGAGCAAGTGAGCAGAGACTAATCCTCCAATGATGAAATCTCCCTCCTGGTAATATTCATACTCAAACCTTGGCCTGTGCATATTAAGTCTACAGGCAGACGCTGATCTCCGGGTCAGTACTTCTCCATAGGATGTGATGGGAATGATGAGTATCGGCAGGTAAAAGACACAGAAGACCGGAGAACGTTTCATGTTTACAGCAGGTCCTCTCAGTCACCGGCAGCTCTGCTCAGAAGTAGACGCAATCCCCGGAACTTTATACACATCGGCTGAGACCGACTTACACTACAGAACAAAGATCGGAATAATAGTAACATCAATCTGAAATAATGAATTCTATATCAGACAGTGTAACTGATCGAATAAAGATGGTTTATTATTTTATTTCATATTCAGTACACTTTCAGTATTTCAGAATTTTTAAATATATATTTATGTATTTATACATTTATGTTTTTTTAGGGCTGTGGAAATGTTACTTCCGATGCCAGCAAGCATTGCTGGCATCGGAAGTAACAGACACGCATTGGATGGGAACAAGACAGTGGCATGTCAACAGGTTATTGCGTTGGAGCCACCAAAGGAGACTGTTCTTCATCAACTGAGTGATCCGAATCCACTGACTGAGGTCTTCCAACCTCTATTGCTGAAGGAAACCTGCTTGAAAAGGTCGAAGTCTCCACATTGCCCATTTGACCATAGGAGCTGTGGCCACCATTGTGCTGATTATCTTTAGGCACTGTGAAGCCCTCAGGTGTGAGAAGTCTAGGGCTAGAGAGACATTTTCTTCTGGAAGAGAGATGGTGTTCTCTATGATGTTGAAGTGGGCTCCTTGGTAGATTAGGCACTGGGTCGGCTCTAGCTGACTTTTCTCCCAGTTTAGAAGCCATCCGAACTCTGTAAGTGTGGAAATGATTTGTATAAGCTGTTGTCTGTCCTGAGATAGTACTAACAGGTCGTCCAGGTAATGGTACAGCCAAATCCCTTTCACTCTGATAAGAGACACTACTGCCAACAGAACCTTTGAAAAGACTCTTGGAGAAGTCGTCAATCCAAACGGAAGACATATAAACTGAAAATGCTCTTGTCTGACCTGGAACCGCAGATACGTGTGGATTACCTCTGTCACTGGAACATGAAAGTACGAGTCCTTCAGGTCTATTGAAATTAACCAGTCGCCTGGTTGAACTATCTTCTGGATGGTCGAAAGGGATTCCATCTTGAATTTCTTGTGCCTTATGTATTTGTTGAGAAAAGTAAGGTCTATCACCGGGCGCCAGGAGCCATTCTTTTTCTGTACTAGAAAGAGAGGAGAGTATACTCCCTGGAATTCCTCTCTCTTCGGAACGCGCACCACTGCTCCTTGGTCTTTCAGAGCGTTTACGTATGACAGAAGGACTTGACGTTTTTCTTCTGATCGTGGAAGTGAAGTGGACATTGGTCTGTGGGGAGGAATCTTGGTGAAGAACCATGTGTGGCCTGTGGAAACCATTTTGATGGTCCAATAATCTGAGATCGAGGCCACCCAGATGTGCCGGAAGAGACGTAAGTGAGCCCCTAGCCGACCCGCCTGGGCGGGCCCAATCTCAAAAAGATTTAGCTGGCTCGCGCCCACCGGATGTCTGATTCTTGGCGGATTTTTGAAAGGAAGACTGTCCTCTATTCCAATTCCAGCTTCTCCTGAAATCCCGGCCAGGCTTATAAGAGCGTGCGTCTCTCGAGGGCTCTGTACTGGGTCTATGCTGAGGCCTTCTTTGATTGAATGGGTGCCTATCTTGGGGAAGGAATCCTGACTTCCCACCTGTGGCTTTTGAAATAGCGCTGTCAAGTTTGTTACCGAATAAGGAGGACCCTTCGAAGGGGATTTTACACCATGCCTGCTTGGAGGCTGGGTCAGCCAGCCAGGGACGCAACCATAATGCCCGTTTGGCCGTGACTGAAGACAGCATCGATCTAGCCAAAAGGGCGAATAGGGTCAATAGACGACTCTCCAAAAAGGGCAACTGCCAGTTTGAGTTCTTGTACCGCTGAACCCTGTGCAAGGTCTTCTGAAACACCTTTCAAAACTAAGTCCACATTTGCAACCCAGGCCTTCATGGCCTTAGAGGTAATTGCAAGTGCTAGGGCTGATTTACAGGCCATCCCGGTCAAGCTATAGATTATTTTGAGATCTTAATCAATCTTGCGTTCCAGACCATCTTTAAAAGATACAGAATCCTCTAGCGGAAGGGTAACATGCTTTGCTAGACGCATGACTGCTGCATCAATGAGGAGAGCATTTTCCAAATGCTTTACATCCTCGGCTTTAAAAGGATATAGTCTGGAAGTCTTGTTAAGCATAGAAACCATCTCGTCTCCCTTGCTCCATTCTTCCTCAAAAATGCCCTTCATTTCAGAGGGAAGAGGAAAGTAAGGGCGTTCTTTTCCAAGTTGTTTGAAACGTTTTCTCTGTTTCTCTGGGGCAGCAGTGGTATCCTCCAATTTTAGGGTCTCCTTGACCGCCTTAATTAGTGGGGAGACTAAGGCATAGTCGAAGCCCACAGTATAATCATCTCCCTCCGTCTCGCTATGCGAGGAATCATGGGAGGCATGAGGCTGGAATTGGCCGTGATCCTCCTGGGCCTCGTCAGCCAGGGAGCCAGAAAAGGTGGTGGACTGGCTTCTTGTGTGGGAGGTGTCCAATTCCTTTATGGACGGTTGTACCACATGTTTTACTAGAGACTCAAGATTTTGTTTTTCAGCCTCTTTCTCACCGACCGCTTGGGCATAGCATGAGTCGCATAGCGATTTGCCCTCCGGGACTTTGGTCTTGCATCCCCAACAAGCTCTGTGATCAGAGCGACTATCGCGGTGGTGATCAGAGCGACTATCGCGGTGGTGGTAGCGGTGACTAGAGGAGGAATGGGAGCGTCTCCTATTTTTGGAGGGGGAATGGGAATGTCCCCTGTGGTCATGGGTCCCTGACGGAGTGTCGCATTTGGACCGAGAAGATGAGTGATGGTGTTGTGGTCTGGCAAGGTCCCTGTCCTGTGATTGACGGTCCGATCTAACAGGGCTACAAAAAAAAAGACAATACAGAGGAAGGGGAAGGAAAAAACAACTTCCATAAGCACAATCCCCCATCCCCTCTGCACATACCTTGTGCGAGAGGGCTGGCCACTTGGAGGTGGAGATGTGTCCATGACACTGAGTACCGGGAAGCAGCCCAAAAGAGACAGGAACTCAAGGCTAGGGACAAGCAAGAAGTAATTAAAGCTAAAGAAAAAGGATTTATCTTTTCCCCTTTTTTTTTTCATGTCCCTTTAAGCCAACCATGGGCTTACCTTGTCCCAAGTACTACAGAGGTCCGGGATGCTGCTGTTTTTAACTCCCCACAGGTAGCCCACCTGCTAGGGTTTTCAAATGGCTTTAAATCACCTGCTCCAGGTGACGTCATTGCTTCTATGTCACGCGCATGTGCCGTAGGGCAATCGACACACCGCGCCCGCGTGGCCCCGGACCCCTCCGCCTAGACACGTATGCACGAAACCAAGCCTCGGTATCACCGAGACTATGCGCATGTGCAGATCGATGGCCGCTGTGGGGACCCGGAAGGAATGTAGTGCCCTTGGAACGCAGAAGCGTTCCACACGCCGGAAGACGCAGGCAGCATGGGGATGAAGTACAGACAGGGGATAGCATCCACAAACTAAAACAGCCTGCCATGCACAGTAAAATTAAATGAACTTCAGACCTTACCAGCCAGAATCCCCCAGACGTCCATCCTGGTACTACTAGGCTTCGTCCCTCCACCACAGGGGTATAAATTAGCCATGGAACCGCTCACCCACTCATAGCTGGGCCCTGGGTGCACCGCAGAAAAGTACCGATCCGACGGACATCCAGGACATACACAGAACAATGTGAAGTATGGTCCCTGTGAGGGGGACAGAAAAGGAACACAGTCCAGGAAGGTGAGCTCAAACTTATGGGTAGGGGGTCCTATAGGAGTGGAGAGGAGGCGGGGTTAGCCCACACCTAGTCTGCCATGGAGGCTGTCACAATGAGTTACTATGGTGTTAAAAGTGTTAATAAATTAAGCATCTGTAAATTAAGGAGCTTTCCCTGCACACCCCACACATCCCCGACCACCAGCACCATATACATGTGAGGAGACATGCAGCCAGTGAGACTATCACTGTATACACTAGCCTCTCTGTATACCTCAGCCTGTATTTTGTATACACTAGTCTCAATGTATACCCCAGCCTGTCTTCAATATACCCTAGCCTCTCTGTATACCCCAGCCTCTCTGTATACCCCAGCCTGTCTTTGGTATACACTGGCCTCACTATATACCCCAGTCTGCCTTCTGTATAAACTAGCCTATCTGTAAACCCTAGCCTCTCTGTAAACCCCAACCTATCTTTATTCACTAGTCACACTGTATACACTAGCCAATTTGTATACCCCAGCTTGTATTATGTATACACTAGCCTCTCTGTATACCCTAGTGTCTCTGTTTACCACAGCCTTCTGTATACACTGGCCTCTCTATATACACTATTCTGTCTTCTGTATACACTAGCCTCTGTATACCCTAGCCTCTATGTATACCCCAGCCTTTTTTTGTATACACTAGTCTGACAGTATACCCAAGCCTGTCTTCTGTATACCCCAGCCTGTCTTCTGTATAACATAGCATCTTTGTATACCCCAGCATGTCTTCTGTAAAAACTAGCTTCTCTGTATACCACAGCCTGTCTTCACTACACAAGTCTCTCTCTATACACCAGCCTCTCTGTATAGACTAGACTCTCTGTATACCCCAGCATGTCTTCTGTATACCCTAGCCTCTCTGTATACCCCAACCTGTCTTCTGTATACCTCAGCCTGTCTTCTGTATACACTAGCCTCTCTGTATACCCAAGCCTATATTCTGAATACCCCAGCCTGTCTTCTGTATACACTAGCCTCATTGTATACACTAGCCTCTCTGTATACCCCAGCCTGTCTTCTGTATACACTAGCCTCTCTGTATACCCCAGCCTGTCTTCCTTATAGACTAGCCTTTCTGTATGCCCTAGCCTCGCTGTATACCCCAGCCTGTCTTCTGTATACCCCAGCCTGTCTTCTGTATACACTGTACTCTCTGTATACCCAAGTCTATCTTCTCTATACACTAGCCTCTCTGTATGCCCTAGCCTCTCTGTATACTAAAGCCTGTCTTCTGTATACACTGGTCTCATTGTATACACTAGCCTCTCTGTATACCCCAGCCTTTCTTCTGTATACACTAGTCTCATTGTATACACTAGCCTCTCTGTATACCCCAGCCTGTCTTCCTTATACACTAGCCTTTCTGTATACCCTAGCCTCGCTGTATACCCCAGCCTGTCTTCTGTATACCCCAGCCTGTCTTCTGTATACACTGTACTCTCTGTATACCCAAGTCTATCTTCTCTATACACTAGCCTCTCTGTATGCCCTAGCCTCTCTGTATACCAAAGCCTGTCTTCTGTATACACTGGTCTCATTGTATACACTAGCCTCTCTGTATACCACAACCTGTCTTCTGTATACCATAGCCTCTCTGTATACCCCAGCCAGTATTCTGTATACACTAGGCTCTCTGTATACCCAAGCCTGTCTTCTGTATACACTAGTCGTATTGTATACACTAGCCTCTCTGTATACCCTAGCCTGTCTTCTGTACACACTAGCCTTTCTGTATACAATAGGCTCTCTGTATACCCCAGCCTGTCTTCTGTATACACAAGCCTCTCTGTATACCCCAGCCTTTTTTCTGTATACACTAGCCTCTCTTTATTCCCCAGGATGTCTTCTGTATACCCTAGCCTGTCTTCTGTATACACTGGTCTCATTGTATACACTAGCCTCTCTGTATACCACAACCTGTCTTCTGTATACCTAGCCTCTCTGTATACCCCAGCCAGTATTCTGTATACACTAGGCTCTCTGTATACCCTAGCCTGTCTCTGTATACCCCAGTCTGTCTTCTGTATACACTAGCCTCTCTGTATACCCCAGCCTGTCTTCTGTACACACTAGCCTTTCTGTATACCCTAGCCTCTCTGTATACCCCAGCCTGTCTTCTGTATACACTAGCCTCTCTGTATACCCCAGCCTTTTTTCTGTATACACTAGCCTCTCTTTATGTATACCCTACTCGCTGTAGCCTTCTGCATCTTTATACCCTAGCTTCTCTATCTTTATACCCATACCCCAGTCTGTATATACCCCAGCCTGTACACACTAGCCTTAGCCTCTCTGTATACCCCAGCCTGTCTTCTGTATACACTAGCCTTTTTCTGTATACACTAGCCTATCTTTATACCCCAGCCCATCGTCTGTATACACTGTCTACTCTGTATACCCCAGCCTGTCTTCTGTATACACTAGCCTCTCTGTATACCCAAAATAGTCTTCTGTATACACTAGTCTCATTGTATACACTAGCCTCTCTGTATACCCCAGCTTGTCTTCTGTATACCCTAGCCGTTCTGTATACCCCAGCCTGTTTTCTGTATACACCAGCCTCTCTGTATACCCTAGCCTCTCTGTATACCCCAGCCTTGTCTTTTGTATACACTGGCCCCTCTGTATACCCCAGCCTATCATCTGCATACCCTGGCCTCTCTGTATACCCTAGCATGTCTTCTGTATACACTAGCCTCTCTGTATACTCCAGCCTCTCTGTATAAGCCAACCTGTTTTCTGTATACCCTAGCCTCTCTGTATAACCCTGCCTGTCTTATGTATACACTAGTCTCATTGTATACACTAGCCTCTCTGTATACCCTATCCTGGTTTCTCTATACTGTTGCCTCTCTGTATACCCCAGCCTGTCTTCTGTATACACTGTCCTCTCTGTATAACCTAGCCTGTCTTCTGTATACACTAGCCTGTCTGTATACCCCAACCTGTCTTCTGTATACACTAATCTCACTGTATACCCCAGCCTGTCTTCTGTATACCCTATCCTCTCTGTATTCCCCTGACTGTCTTCTGTTTACCCTAGCATGTCTGTATACCCCAGCCTGTCTTTCATAAACACTAGTCTCACTGTATACACTAGCCTCTCTGGATACCCCAGCCTGTCAAATGTACACACTAGACTCTCTGTATACCCCAGCCTGACTTCTGTATACACTGGCCTTTCTATATATCCAAGTCTGTCTTCAGAATACACTAGCCTCTCTGTATACCCTATCCTGGCTTCTCTATACTGTTGCCTCTCTGTATACCCCAGCCTGTCTTCTGTATACACTGTCCTCTATGTATACCCCAACCTGTCTTCTGTATACACTAATCTCACTGTATACCCCAGCCTGTCCTCTGTATACGCTAGACTCTCTGTATACCCCAGCTTGTCTTCTGTATACCCTAGCCTCTCTGAATAGCCCAGCCTGTCTTCTGTATACCCTAGCCTCTCTGTATTCCCCTGACTGTCTTCTGTTTACCCTAGCATGTCTGTATACCCCAGCCTGTCTTTCATAAACACTAGTCTCACTGTATACACTAGCCTCTCTGGATACCCCAGCCTGTCAAATGTACACACTAAACTCTCTGTATACCCCAGCCTGACTTCTGTATACACTGGCCTTTCTATATATCCCAGTGTCTTCAGAATACACTAGCCTCACGGTATACCCCAGACTGTCTTCTATACACTAGTCCCATTGTATACACTAGCCTCTCTGTATACCCATGCTTGTCTTCTGTATACCCTAGCTTCTCTGTATACCCCAGCCTGTTTTCTGTATAAACTAGCCTCTCCGTATACCACAGACTGTCTTCTGTACACACTAGTCTCTCTGTATACTCTAACCTCTCTGTATACCCCAGCCTGTCTTCTGTACACACTAGCCTCTCTGTATACCCCAGCCTCTATTCTGTACACACCAGTGGTGGCTGGTGAAGTTTTAGGATGGGGGGGCGCAAGACCCGCCCCTCCACATTTGGCCCCTCCCACTTATCATAAGCCACACCCATCATAGAATCCACCCACTCCGTCCCCTGTATTCCACTTGCTTCCACTCATAGTGTCAGGAGTATACAGCTCAGCATCACAGCACAGAGTATATAGCCCCAGCATCACAAATCATGGTATATAGCGCAGCCTTACAGATCGGCGCAATCAAAAACTAAAAAATTACACTGTTAGTAATTACCAGAGACTGCAGACATACTGCACAAGATTACCAGAGACTGTGGACATACTGCGCAAGATTACCAGAGACTGCCGATATACTGCACAAGATTACCAGAGACTGCAGACAGTGAGGGAGGTACACCCCCAGCACTGTACTCTGTGTATGGAATGGATACATTACACCCCCCCAGCACTGTACTCTGTGTATGGGATGGATACATTACACCCCCAGCACTGTACTCTGTGTATGGGATGGATACATTACACCCCCCCAGCACTGTACTCTGTGTATAGGATGGATACATTACACCCCCCCCCAGCACTGTACTCTGTGTATGGGATGGATACATTACACCCCCAGCACTGTACTCTGTGTATAGGATGGATACATTACACCCCCCCCCCAGCACTGTACTCTGTGTATGGGATGGATACATTACACCCCCAGCACTGTACTCTGTGTATAGGATGGATACATTACACCCCCCCCCCCCAGCACTGTACTCTGTGTATGGGATGGATACATTACACCCCCAGCACTGTACTCTGTGTAAAGGATGGGTACATTACACCCCCCCCAGCACTGTACTCTGTATAGGATGAATACATTACACCCCCAGCACTGTACTCTGTTCCCATACACAGAGTACAGTGCTGGGGGGGGTGTAATGTATCCATCCCATACACAGAGTACAGTGCTGGGGGTGTAATGTATCCATCCCATATACAGAGTACAGTGCTGGGGGGGGGATGTAATGTATCCATCCCATACTGGATACATTACACCCCCAGCACTGTACTCTGTGTATGGGATGTCAGAGAAGTGATCTCTCGCTGGTTACATTGTAATCTATGACTTGTATATGGAGGAGAACGTACGAGAGATGAGGCTGACTGGCATCTTTTGGTACATTACGTTACGTACATTATTATGTAAGCATCAGAGCCCCCCCCCCCCCCCGTTACATCATAAGTTGCACGGAGGCCGCCCCATTACATCAGAGGCTGCACGGAGGCCCCCCATTACTTTAGAGGCTGCATGGAGGCCCCCCATTACATCAGAGGCTGCACGGAGGCCCCCCATTACATCAGAGGCTGCACATAGGCCCCACATTACATCAGAGGCTGCACAGAGGCCCCCCATTACATCAGAGGCTGCACAGAGGCTCCCCCATTACATCAGAGGCTGCACAGAGGCTTCCCCATTACATCAGAGGCTGCATAGAGGCCCCTTAATACATCAGAGGCTCCCCCATTACATCAGAGGCTGCACAGAGGCTCCCCCATTACAACAGAGGCCCCCCATTACATCACAGGTTGCACAGAGGCTCCCCCATTACAACAGAGGCCCCCCATTACATCAGAGGCTGCACAGAGGCTGCACAGAGGCTCCCCCATTACAACAGAGGCCCCCCATTACATCAGAGGCTGAACAGAGGCTCCCCCTATTACATCAGAGGCTGCACAGAGGCTCCCCCATTACAACAGAGGCCCCCCCCATTACATCAGAGGCTGCACAGCAGCAGCAAACCCCCCCCCCCCCCCCTCCGCTGTTGCTGGTGGGGGAGAGAGAGAGAGAGAGAGTGCATTCACTCCATTTAGGCTTCACCCGGCAAGCTCATGCTGCTGGAAGCTCCCCCTCCTCCCTTTCCCACACTACTGCTGCTCTGGAGCTGAGTGAAGGGGAAGGGACTCAAAGCGAATTGCTGGCCGTGTGTGTGGGGGGGGGGGCGCTGCTGACACGGGTGTTGGCTGGGCTGGCTGGCTGACAGCTGCGGGGGTCAGTGGTGCGGCGGAGCTGGCACTGGCAGGCAACACTTACCTTCTGGATAGCGCCTCTCCTCCATGTCGCTCCAGAATACCGGATGTGATGTACTGGCAGTGGCACTGCCCCCTGACCCCTCCTCCGGTCCACCTGCTGCTCCAATCCCATGACAGCTAGTGGGCATGCTAGCAAATCACAGGACAGTGGGAGTGTGTGTGGGCGCACAGCTTGCGCCCTGCACATGCCCTAAACATGGGCAAATCAGCTTCCCTGCCTGCAGTCAGCTGATTGCAGGCTGAGAAGCTTCCCATAGACCGCCGCATGTCCGGCGCCTGGTCACTCTTAAAGTTTTTTTTTTACAATTTTTTTTTTTTACAGCTTGGGGGGGGGCGGCGCCCGAGCGCCCCCTATGGACGGGCCGCCACTGGTACACACTAGTCTCTCTGTATACACTAGCCTCTCTGTATACCCCAGCCCTTCTTCTGTATACACCAACCTGTCTGTATACACAAGCCTCTCTGTATACCTCAGCATGTCTTCTGTTTACCCCAGCCTCTCTGTATACCCCAGTCTGTCTTTTGTATACACTGGCATCTCTGTATAACCTAGCATGTCTTCTGTATACACTAGCTTCTCTGTATACCCCAGCATCTATGTATACCCCAGCCTGTCTTTTGTATACACTAGTCTCACTGTATACCCCAGCCTGTCTTCTGTATACCCCAGCCTGTCTTCTGTATACCCTAGCTTCTCTGTATTCCCCATCTTATGTTTACCCTAGCATGTCTGTATACCCCAGCCTGTCTACTGTATACACTAGTCTCACTGTATACACTAGCCTCTCTGTATACCCCAGCCTGTCTAATGTCCACACTAGCCTCTCTGTATACCCTAGCCTTTTTGTATACCACAGCCTGACTTCTGTATACACTGGCCTCTCTATATATCCCAGTCTTTCTCCTGTATACACCAACCTGTCTGTATACACTAGCCTCTCTGAATACCCCAGAATGTCTCCTGTTTACCCTAGCCTTTCTGTATACTCCAGCCTGTCTTCTGTATACCCCAGTCTGTCTTCTGTATACACTAGCCTCTATGTATACCCAAGCCTATCTTCTGTATACATCAACTTGTCTTCTGTATACACTCTCCTCTTTGTATACCCCAGCCTGTCTTCTGTTTAGTGAGTGAGTGAGTGAAAAACTTATATAGCCCAGCACATGCAAACTAAATTGCCTCTGGGCGCTCGTTGTTCCTTTCTCCTTTGTCATCAAAAGAGATGAGTTTTAATCTTTTTTCTAAAGGCAAAGTGGTTCTCCTCCAACCGAATGCTGGTTGGTAAAGCGTTCCATAGTCTGGGGCCTTGGACCGCAAATCTTCTTTCTCCTTTGGACTTATATCTGGCTTTGGGTATCTGGAGCAGATTTTGGTTGGTGGATCACAGAATGCGATTAGAGTTGTGAGCTTTTAGTTTTTCGCATAGATATTGGGGGGCCTTCCCATGAAGGCACTTATGCGTCAGACAGAGTGCTTTAAAACCACTTCTAACACTGTGCGTTTTTCAGAAGTGAAAGGTCCCAATTTCACAATTTGTGATCGGTTTCCCAAGAAAGAGGAGAACCAAGATGGATCACCTTCCGCGACTCTGGCTACTTCAGCTAGCCGAGTCAGTAATAGTTTGTGGTCTACCGTGTCGAAAGCAGCGCTTAGGTTCAACAGTACTAGAAGCAGGGATGTATTTAGGTTTTGTGCTGCCCTAGGCCTGACTAAACTCATGCACCCCCTAATTTAAATACGACCCACACCTTCCTGTCAAGGCCACACCCCTTGCAGTTTAAGACCCACCCTGAAATTTTCAATTGGGGACACTAGTTCTGATGGCCTGGGGGGGGGGGAATGGATTCCCTTAATTTTCATAGATATCCTCTCACTTCCTGTTTGGCTATGGGACAGGAAGTGAAGGAAAATCTCTGCAATGGGACAAGGATGGTAAAAAATTTGAAACGACGCCCCCCCTCCAACCGCCCACATACTGGAGTGCCGAAGATTTATGGGGGCGCTAAACTAATTTGCAAGCCAGTGGAGACACTGTCTGTGCTGCCCCCCTGAAAAGTGCTGCCCTAGGCCTGGGCCTTGTTGGCCTAGGCCAGGATACAGCATTGACTAGAAGACAAAATTCTCCTTTGTCTGCGTCCTCAAAGGCGTCATCCCATATTTGGAGTAATGCTGTTTCTGTCCCGTGACCGGGACGGAAACCCGATTGAAAAGGATCGAGCAAGTTGTGGGCGTCTAGAGGCTGTTGCAGCTGTTGTACCACTACTTTCTCCATTACCTTGGAGAGGACATTTAGGCCTGTTATGTGACAACAGTGTTTTGGGTCTTTGGGGCCGAGGGAGTTTTTTTTTTTTTAATCGGTTTGATTATACCTTGTTTTAGGCGGGTGGGCACTATACCTTCCTTGAATGACTGGTTTATAAGCTGCGTGATGGGCGGTGCCAGAATATCGGCACATTCCTTCAGCAGTTTGGTGGGGATGATATCATTCGGTGCTGTGCTATTACGCAAGGAATCGATTAGGTTTTTTGTGGCCTTGATGGAAATGGGTTTTAAAGTGAATTTTGTTGATTGCGGCGAGTTTATGTGGGTATTGGGAGTATGATTGAGGGGGGGGGGGGGGTGTTAATGGGAGTTCTGTTTTGCTGAATGCTTTCACAGATTCTTTCAATTTTGTTAATGAAATAATCTGATAATTCATTGCAGAATTCCTGTGTGTCCGAGTTGGGGGCTTTAAGACAAAGAGGATTCATGGTCTGGCTGACTAAATGAAAGAGTTTGCGGGGGCGGTTGAGGGCATTAGTAATGATATCGGAGAAATGATTTTTTTTGGCTTTAAAGATTTATTTTTTGGTATTTTTTTTGTTATTTCCTTATAGATGGTATAGTTTCCCTCTGAAGAGTTTATTTTCCAGGCTGCTTCCGCTCTTCTGCGTTCTTGCTTTAGCAACGATAGCTGGTCGTTAAACCAGCTGGCGTTGTTTTTCCGGATGCAGCTTTTGCGTTTGGGCGCTACTAAGTCAGCTGACTGCAGTAGAGTTGTGTTTATGGCATCCAGTGTTTCTGTGGCTGTTTGATGTAGTTGGATTGTTTTTATTTTGTTCCCTAAAGTAGTTTTGAAGAGCTCTGAATAGAGCTTCTTCTGTGATCTCGTCCAGTGCGTTGCCACTGGTTTTACGGTTTTTGTTAAGGGGGAGTTTTTGGCAATAGTGAATTTAATTGCATGGTGGTCTGTCCATGGCAATGGTTAGTTTTTCAGAATATTAATTTCCAGATCTTGTCTGAAAATTAGATCAAGCGTGTGACCGAAAGTATGTGTGGGCCCACATACTAGTTGCTGCAGACCTAATCCTTCCAATTGGTCAATGCAGGTGTCGGCAACGGGATCCTGTGAGGAGTTGGCCCAGAGGTTGAAATCCCAGAGCAGCAAAAGGGGTTTGCTGTTTAGGGTGTAAGTGGAAATGAATTCTGTCAAAGGTGAGAGAAGCTGCGATTTTGGACCCGGTGGTCTATAGCAGAGTAGAATACGGACGGTCTCCTGGGGATTAGTTTGTAGTTGCAGAGTGAGGGATTCCATGAATGGAAGTGGCTGGTTTAGTGATCGAGAGGTGAGTCTTGTGGATCACCACCAGTCCTCCTCCTCTTTGCCCCACTCTGTTTTCTGTTATAATGTGATAGTTTTCAGGGACCAGTTCTCCTAGAATGGTGTTACAGTCGGCTGTGAGCCAGCTCTCTGTGATAAAGAGGCAGTCTAAATCATTTTGTAGAATGAAATCATGGATTTTTTGATGATGTTTTACTGCCGATCTTGAATTGACCAAGGCGCATGATATGGGCTTAGGTTGGGGTAGATGTGTGTAGTTTTTAACTGTCGATCGTCTATTGATTAACAGTTGTTCATTCCTTAGGCCCCATACACACGAGCAGACAGATTTGTTCAAATCGGTCGGACAGACCGATTTGAACAAATCTGTCTGCTGGGGACGTATTGGTTTGATCGCTGTACACACGATCAAACCAAAATCCCCGCTGGCAGACGGCGCGCTGACATGGCGGTGACGTTGACGCCGCCACGTCACCGCACCAGGAAGAAAAACACTTTGACGCGTGTGCGAGAAGACATGTCTGCTGGTTAGCGTACTAACCAGCAGACATGTCGGGCGGACGGGTTCCCAGCCGACAGATTTGAAAGCATGCTTTCAAATCTGTCGGCTGGCCAAATCCGTCTGCTCGCCCGTACACACGATTGAATCTGTCTGCTGGGACGGTCGGGCCGACCGTTTCCAGCAGATAGATTTGATCGTGTGTACGCGGCCTTAGAGTTTTTTTGGTGACGGCTGGTAATATAGAGGTGAATTGCTTTAGGCCCCAAATGATTTCTGCAGAGTATCTAAGATTTGATATAATTGGAGAAAGACACAGGGGGGGGGGGGTGATTTTGATCGGGGGTGATTGATGATAATGGGAAGGGAGATATAGTTACATAGTTAGTCAGGTTGAAAAAAGACACAAGTCCATCGAGTTGAACCGTAAAAAAATAAACAAACAAAATAAAAAAACACAGTACATCACATAAACCCAACTCCATACCCACAGTTGATCCAGAGGAAGGCAAGCGGGTTCCCCACTCTTCAACCTTCCCTCCCTGTTTGATCCAGAGGAAGGCAAAAAACCCTTAGCCGTGCAATACCAATCTGCAGTGGCAAGGGAAAAAATTCCTTCCTGATCCCACACAGGTGATCGGCGAACCCAGGATCAAGCACTAATGGGTATGGTTCCTGGGTTGAGGTGCTGGACTGAGGATTGGGGCACCAGAATGGGGGTTACGTCTCAGCAGTATCAGAGTTGCTGCTGGGTGTAGCAAGATGGCCGCCGGCCCGGACTAGGCCCGATCCGGGGCCGTGTGGCTACTAGGTCGTGGCTGAAGCCACGGACTTTCCTAGTTGTGATCGCCGTGAAAACTTGCGGCGGAATTGAACGGGCCGAGGTGGAGGCGGCGGGGATCCAGTGATCGTGGCTGGGAGTATGGGGGTGGGCCGGAGCGGCGGCTTATCCTGAAAAGGACGGCCAGCGAACTTGCCCAAGGGGAGGTGGACAGGGGGTTAGATAGGCCTGAGAGCCCCGGGCCTTACCTTGCCAATGATTAGCTGGTGGAGAGGGAGGCCCAGGGGAGAGGAGAAGCAGTGTCCAGCTGGATCCTGGATATTGGGTACAGGGGGTAGGTGAGCCTGCCTGCCTGGAGCTATGGGAATGCACGTCCTACTCCTAGGAGCTTGCCCCTGATCGAGAGCTCCTGTTGCTAATCCGTAGATCCACTAGATTACACTAGACCAGGGGTGGCCAACCAGTGGCCCGGGGGCCACATGTGGCCGCGGAGCCCTCTAATGTGGCCCGCGACCTCCTGCTCTGGAATGGCAGGTTGACAAGCCTAGATCGCAGGTTGCACTGTGTCAGCAGGGAGATCAATGTGCCAGGGCCATATATATGTAGAGAGACACACACAAATGCGTTTTTGAGCTTTAGGGTACACACCCTAATACAACAGGCTGTGTACACCTATGGTCATGTGGCCTTTGACTTTTTGTATGGATGCTGAGTGCTTCTTCCAGGACTTGACTATTGCTTGTTTAGCTGCCAAGAAAAGCAACATGGCCAATCGTCATTGTGAAGCACTGGGATTGGGAAATGAAGAAAGGCATATTTAGACTACTTAGAGGTGACGAGATGATACAGGGCCAAAAGTACCAAAAGGAGAGCAGTCTTGAACAGGACCACCATGTGTGTAGTACATCCCCACGCTCGCCACAACCTTGGAAACATCTGTCAGAGTAGTTTGAGTTTTGTCAAGGCTATTTTGGTTGGAAGGGCCCTTCTCGTGTTGTTTGCAGCTTAGTTTGAGGGTTTGAGACAATCATAAGGGCCTGCCGGTTCTCTTTGAACTCCCAATTGTAAGCCTTGCAGTTACACCAAGTCTTTTGGTAGGTTTATGACACTTTGAGATAGTCAGCAGCAAAGGTAGAGAATCGAATACTTCTATTAGGTGGGATTTTCTAGGCAACAATAATCTTATTGTTGCCTAGAAAATCCCACCTAATAGAGGTATTCGATTCTCTACTGATCAAGTGATGATGGCAACATCATGCCACCACACATGAGCCAACCTCTTTCACGTCAGCAGCAAAGGTAGGCCAGCTGGCTGATTCTTTTGTGAAGTTCTAGTATGTAGGGAACCATAGGGACCCCAGTATCAGGCAGCTGGTCATCCCATTACTTGTTTTTCGTAGAGTCAAGGGGCCTTTAAACCTCCCATACAACAGCTCAAATGGGAAGAAACTGGTTGATTCCTGGGGGTACCTCATGCTATGAGAAGGACAGGCAGGGTAGATATTGCTCCCAAATCTGGCTTCTTGTCTATAAAAAGGCACAATGCATGGCCTTTAGGGTCCTGTTAAAATGCCTACACGGTCCGTTAATTTAGGGTGATGTGGGGTAGTCCAGATGGCCCACAGGTGTTCCAGAAAGACTGAACAAGATCAGACATGAACTGCATCCCTTGTTTCAACAGGATTTCAATCTACAATGGTCAGCACAGCACTTTACAGTTTTGAATTATAAAGTAAAGAATAAGGCGCTATACATGTTCATGTGAAAAACTGCCACAAAGAAAAAACAATGCATCAAACTTAAATGTGCACATAAATGAAAAGATAAGCAGGCATGAAGTCCATAAGTGAATAAATCCCAACACCAAAATGGAATGCTCTGAGATAAAACTTCTAGATCTCCCACCACGAGTGCTCAGTATGAAGATGGCCACTCACCAGAGCTGTTTGACCCGTTTTTACAGGATGGTCAAAAAACACTTTGGGAACACCAAATTGGTTCCGCTAATGGCATAAATTTATTCCAATGTCCACTCAGGAAGGGGCTAGAATGTAAAAAATAAAGTAAAAACAGCAGCAGTAATGGTAGTTACACTCACATGTTGTAGTGCCTGGCCTGGCACTAGATGTAAACATTGTGTGAGTCAGCTGATCCCTGGGGGTGGCGTGCATTCCACGTCTCGCTCCGAAGGGCAAAGCCTGATGTGGGGTACCCACACAAACAGGGCTGGTGCAAGGATTTTTGACACCCTAGGCGAAGCCTCATTTTGCGCCCCCCCCTCCATTCGCTCCTCCTCTCACTGAGATTTTTGCTGTGTCTCTTCACCTATACTTCATACTGACCTGGCCCAAAGACAACTAGAGGATGGCACCAGCTCACTTCCTCACGCTATCTATGGTCCACAGGTTAGAGGAGTATACAGAGAGGCTGTGTAACTGCCTGTCTGTACGAGCGACGGATATAGGGTTGCCTCCTTTTCTGCAAGCCAAACCCGAACACTTTTGCGGCGCACGCCAATTTTATGTAGTACATACTATAGGATTGATAAATACCTGGGACACCTTGTGGGTTAACTCAAAGAGAGTAGTAATCAGAATGGACGGTGTCAGAAGAACAGTGGACGGTGTCAGAAGAACAGTGGACGGTGTCAGAAGAACAGTGGACGGTGTCAGAAGAACAGTGGACGGTGTCAGAAGAACAGTGGACGGTGTCAGTAGAACAGTGGACAGTGTCAGTAGAACAGTGGACGGTGTCAGTAGAACAGTGGACGGTGTCAGTAGAACAGTGGACGGTGTCAGTAGAACAGTGGACGGTGTCAGTAGAACAGTGGACGGTGTCAGTAGAACAGTGGACGGTGTCAGTAGAACAGTGGACGGTGTCAGTAGAACAGTGGACGGTGTCAGTAGAACAGTGGACGGTGTCAGTAGAACAGTGGACGGTGTCAGTAGAACAGTGGACAGTGTCAGTAGGGCAGAGGGCGGTGTCAGTAGGGCAGAGGGCGGTGTCAGTAGGGCAGAGGGCGGTGTCAGTAGGGCAGAGGGCGGTGTCAGTAGGGCAGAGGGCGGTGTCAGTAGGGCAGTGGATGCTGTCAGTAGGGCAGTGGATGCTGTCAGTAGGGCAGAGGGCGGTGTCAGTAGGGCAGTGTTAGTACAGCAGTGGATGGTGTCAGTAGGGCAGAGGGCGGTGTCAGTAGAGCAGTGGATGGTGTCAGTAGAGCAGAGGGCGGTGTCAGTAGAGCAGTGGATGGTGTCAGTAGGGCAGAGGGCGGTGTCAGTAGGGCAGTGGATGCTGTCAGTAGGGTAGTGGATGCTGTCAGTAGGGCAGAGGGCGGTGTCAGTAGAGCAGTGGATGGTAGCAGTAGGGCAGAGGGCGGTGTCAGTAGGGCAGAGGGCGGTGTCAGTAGGGCAGATTAAATATCAGACAGTGCCTGTGCCCCCCCCCCCCCAATAGAAACCTCTATTAAAGCGGGACAACAAAAAAACCCTTACCTTCCAGGAGCCACTGCAAAGATTTGTGTGTGAACCTGTTAGGGGCGCAGTCTGTAATATCATGCTTTCTCCTGCAAAAGCGTCCCAGTCCTCTAAGTGGCCCTCTATTCACTGTCTCTGGTGGCGCCGGTGGCTGGGTGGGAGAGAGAGCACAGACAGTGCTGTATGACCCAGCTGCAGGATATTCGCCCCGCTGGAGCGGAGGAAGAAGGGGGGTGCACGTTGTTTGGGGGTAGCTGACAAAGAGGGGGTGTGACAGAGAGGAGGGAGGGGGGGTTGACAGAGAGGAGGGAGGGGGTGACAGAGAGGAGGGAGGGGGGTGACAGAGTAGGAGGGGGGGTTACAGAGAGGAGGGTGACAGAGGAGGAGGGGGGGTGACGACAGAGGAGGATGGGGTGACGACAGAGGAGGATGGGGTGACGACAGAGGAGGATGGGGTGTTACAGAGAGGGGGGTGACAGAGGAGGAGGAGGGGGGTGACAGAGGAGGAGGGGGGTTACAGAGAAGGAGGAGGTTGACAGAGGAGGAGGGGGGTGACAGAGGAGGAGGGGGGTTACAGAGGAGGAGGGGGTGACAGGGGAGGAGGGGGGTTACAGAGTGGGGGGGTGACAGAGGAGAAGGGGGGGTGACAGAGAAGGAGGGGGGTTACAGAGGAGGAGGGGGGTGACAGAGGAGGAGGGGGGTGACAGAGGAGGAGGGGGGTGACAGAGGAGGAGGGGGGTTACAGAGGAGGAGGGGGGTTACAGAGGAGGAGGGGGGTGACAGAGGAGGAGGGGGTGACAGAGGAGGAGGGGGGTGACAGAAGAGGAGGGGGGTGACAGAGGAGGAGGGGGGTGACAGAGGAGGAGGGGGGTGACAGAGGAGGAGGGGGTGACAGAGGAGAAGGGGGGTTACAGAGGAGGAGGGGGGTGACAGAGGAGGAGGGGGGTTACAGAGGAGGAGGGGGGTGACAGAGGAGGAGGGGGGTGACAGAGGAGGAGGGGGGTTACAGAGGAGGAGGGGGGTTACAGAGGAGGAGGGGGGTGACAGAGGAGGAGGGGGTGACAGAGGAGGAGGGGGGTGACAGAAGAGGAGGGGGGTGACAGAGGAGGAGGGGGGTGACAGAGGAGAAGGGGGGTTACAGAGGAGGAGGGGGTGACAGAGGAGGAGGGGGGTTACAGAGGAGGAGGGGGGTGACAGAGGAGGAGGGGGGTGACAGAGGAGAAGGGGGGTTACAGAGGAGGAGGGGGTGACAGAGGAGGAGGGGGGTTACAGAGGAGGAGGGGGGTGACAGAGGAGGAGGGGGGTTACAGAGGAGGAGGGGGGTTACAGAGGAGGAGGGGTTGACAGAGGAGGAGGGGGTGACAGAGGAGGAGGGGGGTTACAGAGGAGGAGGGGGGTGACAGAAGAGGAGGGGGGTGACAGAGGAGGAGGGGGTGACAGAGGAGAAGGGGGGTTACAAAGGAGAAGGGGGGTGATTGACAGGAAGGGGGCTGACTGCCGCTGACAGAGCAGTGGAGAGCGACCTTAGGAGATAGCACAGGGGTAGCTGGCGGGGGTTGTCTGACAGGGGGGGGGAGTAGCTGAGTAAACTGAAACTGACAGAGAAGGGCAGATTAAAAAGATACCTCAGTGAGGAGACATATCAGAGCACACGCCAGGCAAGGGGCGGGACTACGGGCGGCCGCGATCAACCACAGTCACACTCCAGCCCAGCTCCAATCACGGACCCTCGTATCTCGTGTGCACCGCCCGCAAGTGACCTATTCAGCCAATTACAGGCTAAATAGGTATGCCTGCTGCTCGCCGCACTTCCGGCCGGCTGCTGCTCAAAGTCCCAGCTCTCTCCCCTCATGTTCTCACTGCCGCTGCTGATGTCTTTAACGGCGCAACCACCCCCTAGCCTGGCGGCTGGCGCCATAAAGCATGTTTAAAAAAAAATGCCGATCCTGGAGGTATTTTACTCCGAATCCGCACTCCCCAGCGAGTGGCTTGGGATCCGGATTTTGGCGCTTCCCCTACCCTGGTGCTCTAGGCAGCCGCCTGACTTGCCTATGCCTAGCGCCGGCCCTGCACACAAAAGCAAGCAGGAAGTGGCGTGACATCACTTCCTGAAGAGCCAATCACGGTGAAACATATGTTGGAGCAGAGGATCTATAATTTCCGGGTCCATATTTGATACCCCACATTAGGCTTTACCCTTCGGAGCGAGACTTGGAACACACACCACCCCCAGGGATCAGCTGACTCACACAGTTTAGTGATTTGTTCACTTTAAAGGGGGCAGTCATTGGTTTATATGTTCTTATCCCCACAAGGCACCATTTTTTGGTAAATATTTACACTTTACAGTTTTGCTGGGGCCCAAGGATGTCGATAGCTACCTGCTGGAATGGCTCATCAATAATGGGCAAGGGCTTTAGTAGGGCTCAATGGCCACTGGTCTTCCCACAATGCTGACAGATATCGCAGGTGTGACAGTAGTGAGACACCTATGAGGGACATCTCGGACCAAAAGAAGTCCTGGGCTAGCCTCTTTCTGTTCATAGCTTTCCTGATACACTGGGTCTGAAATTACTGAGGCATCAGCTGTTTGGCAATGGTTTGTGGTGCACCCTCTGAAACTGTCTCTATGATTCAGTACAGCAACCCATTTTCCAGCTCCTTTTTTGTGTTTCTTGCCTCTTCAGCCCTTCCCTTGTCCAGAAACTTGTCAGAGTGGGGTCAGTGACTAAGGCGGCGTACACACGACCGAGAAAGTCGACGGGCAAAACACATTGTTTTCCCCGTCGAGTTCCTAGTTCGGCAGTTAAAAAACTCGTCGAGCCAAATTTTCCCATTACCCAACAAGGAAATAGAGAACATGCTCTCTTTTTGGCTCGAGGAGTTTCCCGACGGGTTTCTCGGCGAAAAGTGTACACACGACCGGTTTTCTCGGCAGAATACGTTTCCCATCGAGTTTCTTGCTGGATTCTGCCGAGAAAACCGGTTGTGTGTACGCCGCCTAAGTCCTCCTTATACTGGTCCCAATCTCTGTTAACCCCACTAGCAGCAAAAGCCAAAGAGTTCCATCCATTGGCTGAGGGTCACCGTCTCTCTTGGTGGCTTCTTGGTGGGCTTGACTCCATGTGACTGCTCCAACAAAATGGCACCCCATAGTCCTCCCATCACTCACATTGCAGCGTTTAGGCCTCAGCCCACAATCCAGATTGAAAGTCACGAACCAGAGCTGAGATGGAATGCATCAGGGCACACAACTTGTGGGTCCACAATAGTGAGGAAAGCCCCTGAGTCTTGAAATCTAATGGCGTTCTGTCCATCTACAGTGACCTCTTGCATGTGTTTCCCTTGGGGTATCGAGGTAGGGACACTGACAGGTTGTAGGCCAAATACTTTTAGCCATGTAGCTTTGGGGAGGTACTCTAGTCTGGAGGGTATGGAGGCAGGTAGAGTAGCTTGAGAGATCTGGGCTTAGGGTTCTCTTTTTTAGCTGGGCAGCTGTCCAATTTTTCCACAGCCAAAAAAGTGTCTCTCTGTGGTAGGTAGGGATGAGCCGAACACCCCCCGGTTGCGGTTCGCATCAGAACCTTCGAACTGACCGAACGTTTGCGCGAACTGTAGAAACCCATTGAAGTCTATGGGACTCGAACGTTCAAAATCAAAAATGCTAATTTTAAAGGCTAATATGCAAATTATTGTCCTAAAACGGGTTTGGGGACCCGGGTCTTGCCCCAGGGAACATGTATCAATGCAAAAAAAAAGTTTGAAAAACGGATGTTTATTCGGGAGCAGTGATTTTATTGTAGCGCCTGTGTACATTCAGTCTAGGTGATATCTTAAATCTAGAGGGGGATGAGAGAGTTATGTAGCTCTCATCCATGTGATTTGTGTAAATTCAGCTCCTGTTATAGCTGGGCTGTGCTGTTAGTTCATTCTGTGTTCCTGAGGTGCCTTTCCACCCTGGGGCGGCAAGTGGCAGCAGTAGAGTCCAGGTTGGAGCGCCTTCTTGCCAGCAGCCAATCAGAAGGGTTTTTCCCTCGACAGGGAATGCTGGGGGAGGGTACTTCTGGAGAGACACCATTTTGGGCAGGGGAGTTTGTGGATGGATCCGGGTGCGGCACCCACCTTCAGGGTGTGCGCACATCACGGGCCCCCGGTTATATGGCCTACCAGGCCGGGGCGCACGTGCCACGCGTTGTTCTTGGTTCCGGGACTATGTTGGCCCGGAGCGACTGAAGCTGCGATGGGACCCAGTGACTTATTGGGTCCCCCACCTCTTACATGAAGATTCCAAGCGAGTTTTGCTGTTCGGTGGGGAGTCAGGCTGAGGAGAGCCAGGAGGCAGGCGATCCAATAGGGCCTAGACAAGCCATCGGGGATCGAGGTGACTGGACACTGGGAGTTTGTCTAATGGCAACCTGTCAGTCGGTAACCATTTGAGGAAAGCTACCTGTGGGAGAATCAGGCATCAATAGTCTTGAGAAGGATTCACCTCACAAATTGTGTTCTAAAGCAAAGGGCCTGTGGCAGAGGTCTCACTCCTATTTCTATTTCAGTCAAGTCTGTGTTAGAGAAGTGTTTTTTTTCTGAAGATTCTCAGTGATATTCTGGCTGCCAGTTCTGTGAGAGAGACTGTCCAGGTATGCTGTACCCACTCCGGCTGGAGTGGCGATGAATTTAAAGTCCCATTTGGAAGCAGGAATTTTTTCCATCTGCAATTTCTCCATTCCACACATCTTTTATTCTATCTAACCTAAGTTCACTGTTTGCCGTGTTGGACAAGAATGAAAGCATAAGAAAAGACACCGGCTGTTTGGACATTCCTTCATTGTTCTCATCATCATCATACCCCTAGACATTCATACAGGTAACACGCCATCCCAAATCTATCCAGCGGCTCCTGAGGGTGTTACCTTAGCAACGGAACCCAGAGTTTATTTCTGCTATTGAGAGCAAGGAATTGTTGCGATGTTAAACTGTGTGGGGAAGAAGGAGTTAACCTCAGGTAGTGGGAGTCTGGGCGCACGTGCCATAAAGCCATGTGTACCTGCAACCTGCCCAGACATGTTCTTCAGGTGGGAGGAGTTACCCACCCCTGCGTGAGACGTAGGGCAAAGTTTCGCGCCAAACCAACAGAGTGATTGCCCGCCTACAAGAGAGAGACACGTGAAACATGTCTGTTCCTCCAAAGCCGTTCGAAAGATTGAGGCCTTCGATGTCCACCATTGGAGCTCAACCAAGGCCTGCTACTGCCGGAGTACCCCTCACCGATACTGGGATCTGAATGCGGACCCATGGAAGATTTGTCTTGTTTTCTACCGGAGGCTTGGAGGCCTTGGGACTGTCTTGTCCCCGTTGCTTGTGGCTTGCTGTTCGGCTCCTGCCCTTCGCCCGGTGCAAAAAGTGCCGGGCCTATTTGTTTCAAATTAAGCCACCAACCAAAGCTCCCTGGGAGTACAGGGTGGACTGGCTTTCCGGTACTGTGACCGTGGAGGAGGAGGCCCCATGGCCGACACCCTCCCCATCTGTGTAGATCATAGAAACCGGAGGCCATTGATGTTGAAGTTGTGACCGTCTCATCCGTGCTGACCCTGCTATCGGCTACCTCACCATCCATAAGCGTTATGGATGAGACTGAATCTAAAGACTGTGGGCCAGATTCTCTAAAGAGATACTCCGGTGTATCATAGGAAACACCGTCGTATCTCTGTTTTTTTTACTGGGTATCTATGCGTGTGATTCCTAGAATCACTTACGCATAGATACAGTGAAGAACCGACAGGTGTAAAACAATTACACAGTCGGATCATAGATGTAATGACATCGCTGGCCGCTAGGTGGCCTTTACGATGATTTCTCATTTGCGTATGCAAATGAGCCTAATCCGACGATTCCCGAACATTTTTACGCCGCCCCATCGTCGTTTACGTCGTTTCCGTAAGCGTAAACCTACCCCTGCTATATGAGGGGTAGGTTTACGAAGTTCCGTCGTTGCCATGTTAAGTATGGCGTCGGGTCAGCGTCGTCTTTTTCCGTCAGTTACGTTGTTTTACTAAGTCATTTGCGAATAGGGATATACGTAAACGACGCTCACGTCGGCTTCATTCATTTTTTCCGACGTGAGCTGGAGCATGCGCACTGGGCTATTTTTGAGGCCGGCGCATGCGCAGTTCGATCAACGCGGGGGCGCGCTTAATTTAAATACAAGCCGCCCCCTTTGAATTACGGCACTTGCTCAGTTAAATTGCGGCGGCGTAGTGTAAATGGCTTACGCTACGCCAGCGGGAAATGTATGGGAATCTGGCCCTGTGTGTCCGCTGCAACCAGTACGCAGACCGATGCCGTATCGGAGGCCACCTCTACTAACGTGGTCTCCATTTGGCATGCTATCGCTGCAAAGGGCCCCGCACAGGCTTCCCGCGGCTGCGGTCTAGGCCTACCTGCCCGCTTACCGGACTTGTCTACTGCCCCGGCCGGGGCGTGTAAGTGCGCCCGTGACACTGACTTTGTTTTTCTTTGTCTAAATTACAGTTTTGAGTAATGTTTAAAGGAGTGGAGCCCTGGCAGGTACATTTTCAATGATCGTGTGGTTCTCAAGTGTCCCGGGTGGGTAGATCAAGTATTCTCTATTACTGCTGTCAACTCTCACGGGGATAAAATTCTCCTGCCAGATCCACGATTTTATAAATAGGCCTCATGCCTTTATTTTCATCTTTATTGCTGCTTTTGAAGAGGAAACAGACAGAAAAAAAAAGAAAAAAAAAACACAGACAGAAGAAAAACAGAGTTTTTGCCCCTATCCATTTTATGTTTTCATCTCCCTGGATCCACATTTTGGTGCATGTGCAGAACTTCGGGGGGCTTGATCAGTTAGTTCAGATAGGTTCTTGGCGGTTTCTTCACAGCATCTGGAAAAAGGAAGGAAAAGAGGATGCCATGTTCTACCTTTCTCTTCTTATGCTTTATGTACTAAAATGAACAAGTACTGCCGCTTGTAGTACCAGCACGCTGACCACTAGGGGCAGTGTGCTGCAGTTTTTTTCCTTCTCCTACTATTGCAGAGACTATTGTACATAATTGCTTATTTTTTTCTTTTTCCTTTTCCCTACAACTTAGGGACATGTCTAGCACTTACTGATAACTCTTTGGGAGGAAGGGAGATTTCATCCTCTGGCCAGAGGGTGCAGTTTCCACTCCGACCTTAGTAATAATATTTAATATTTTATTGCTAATACATGTGTGAATATTGTTCCTTTTTGGTTGTGTATGTTCTCTCATTTCTGTATTGCAGGATTGTTGACCTACTATCAACGCTGTCGGAGAATGGGGCAGAATAGATAGATAGGAATGTGTAATGTCATAGTTCTTACTGTAAATATTTGTACAAAAATATTGTGTAAATCTTAAAGTTTTATATTCTTTCCTATTTTCTTTCTGTTGCTGCCCTGCCGACTCAGGGCTGGCATTCAGGCTTGAATGCCTTTATTAGGACACTGGAGACAGTGCCAAATTCAGCGGGGGGGAGTGTGTAGCGCCTGTGTACTTTCAGTCCAGGTGCTATCTTAAATCTAGAAGGGGATGAGAGAGTTAGCTCTCATCCATGTGATTTGTGCAAATTCAGCTCCTGTTATAGCTGGGCTGAGCTGTCAGTTCATTCTGTGTTCCTGAGGTGCCTTTCCACCCCGAGACGGCAGATGGCAGCAGTAGAGTCCAGGTTGGAGCGCCTCTTGCCAGCAGCCAATCAGAAGGTTTTTTCCTTGCGGGGCATGCTGGGGGAGGGTACTTCTGGAGAGATGCCATTTTGGGCGGGGGAGTTTGTGGATGGATCCGGGTGCGGCACCCACCTTCAGTATGTGCGCACATCACAGGCCCCGGAGATATGGCCTACCAGGCCAGGGTGCACGTTTCACGCATTGTTCTTGGTTTCCGGGACTATGTTGGCCTGGAGCGACTGAAGCTACGATGGGACCCAGTAACTTATTGGGTCCCCCACTTCGGTGGGGAGTCAGTCTGAGGAGAGCCAGGAGGCAGGTGATCCAATAGGGCCTAGACAGGCCATTGGGGATTGAGGTGACCGGACACTGGGAGTTTGTCTAATGGCAACCAGTCAGTCGGTAACCATTTGAGGAAAGCTACCTGAGGGAGATTCAGGCATCAATAGCCTTGAGAAGGATTCACCTCACGAATTGTGTTCTAAAGCAAAGGGTCTGTGGCAGAGGTCTCACTCCTATTTCTATTTCAGTCAAGTCTGTGTCAGAGACGTGTTTTTTTTCTGAAGATTCTCAGTGATATTCTGGCTGCCAGTTCTGTGAGAGAGACTGTCCAGGTACGCTGTACCCACTCCGGCTGGAGTGGCGACGAATTTAAAGTCCTATTTGGACGCAGGATTGTTTCTGTCGTTAATAGGCCTGAGTCTGCAATTTCTCCATTCCACACATCTTTATTCTATCTAACCTAAGTTCACTGTTTGCCGAGTTGGGCAAGAATAAAAGCACAAGAAAAGACACCGGCTGTTTGGATATTCCTTCATTGTTATCATCATCATCATACCCCTAGACATTCATACAGGTAACACGCCATCCCAAATCTATCCAGCGGCTCCTGAGGGGGTTGCGCTAATTTAATAATGCTTAAAGTGTTTTTTTTTTATATTCCTTTAAATATCGTACCTGCTGGGTGTCTATATTATGCCTGGCAAGGGTTGTGGGGATGAGACCCTTGTCCCCATCAACATGGAGACAATGTGCTTTGGGGGGCACCCCAAAGCACCCTCCCAATGTTGAGGGCTCGTGCGGTTCAGGAGAGGGGGGGCGCACTCTGTCCCCCCCTCTTTTCTGCGGCCAGCCAGGTCAACATGCTCGGATAAGGGGTCTGGTGTGGATTTTAGGGGGAACTCCACGCCATTTTTTTTTATTTGACGGCGGGGTTCCCCTAATATCCATACCAGACCTAAAGGGTCTGGTTATTGAATTTGCGGGGACTCCGAACTCCGAACCCGGACCCGAACTTTTACCAATTATTCGGGTTCGGGTCAGAGTTCGGAAAAAACCCAAAGTCCGTACCGAACCCGAACTTTACAGTTCGGGTTCGCTCAACCCTACTTGCGGCTTTAATGTGATGTCTGGTCCCTGCAATATGGATGAAAATCATTGAGAAAAATAGAATGGTCATTACCAGCTCTTTTGGCCCTATATACTTTGAACAGCAGTATACATTTGGTGCAAACAAGACCTGGACTGTAGATTTGTTGTTAAGTAGAATCTGTTTGTAATTTTGAACTGGTGCATTTTTAAAGTGTAGCTCCAGCCAAAAAATCTGTTTTTAAGCTTTTTGAAAAACATAGAGAAGGGTTATTACCCCTGTAACATTTGTTTTGCTGTCTGTGCACATCTGTTCAAAAGATTTTACCTCACTTTCATTCCCAATGACAAATGTTTTTTTGAAAACATATTTTTTTTAGTGAAACAAGGATTGGTGATAAAGCATCAGTGGACAGGAGACACCTCTTACAGAAGAGAATTTCCCTTCCTAGGGGTAGATTTCCACTCACTTCCTGTTGTCTCCTTCCGTTTGCAAGTAGGAGTCGTTTGTAAGTCGGATGTTTGAAAGTAGGGGCCTGCCGTATATACTGATTAGAAATTTGACCCTTAGGTGTTGGTGTTGCCACAACACTGGAAAGCCCTGCTGTGAACAATTATATCAAGAATTGTAATTACATGCCATTGTTGAACAGTAGTAGAAAAATTGGGCCTTTGTTGGTGGTGTCACAACACTGTAAGCCCTCACAGTTACTCTTGGTGGGCACAGGAATGGGCCCTGCTGTGAAATATTAGATCAAGAATTGTAATTACATGCCCCTGTTGAAAAGGGGCAGACAAATTGGGCCTTAGGCACTGGTTCCACAACACAGCAACCCCTTACAGATACTCTAGTTGGAGCGCAGGAATGAGCCCTGCTGCAAAGTATTGCATCAAAAATTGTAATAACACGCCTTAACAGGGGCAGAAAAAATGGGCCTTAGCCACTGGTGGCGGTGTCCAGAATCAAAAATGTTCTTACAAGCTTTCAGCATGATCATTGAGGAGGAAAAGGATAGTCACTCAGCATAACAGGAGAGTCACACAGCATGACAGGATAGTCACTCAGCATCCGCATTGGCAGTCTTGAAGGGATCTGACATTTCCCAAAAAATATTCAGTTACATCAGCATTAGGTGCTTGGTAGCTGGTGGTGATCCAAGCCTGATTCATTTTTATGAAGGTCAGTCGATCAACCTAATCAGTGGAGAGGTGCACCCTGTGATCGGTTACAAAGCCTCCAGAAGCACTGAATGTGTGTTCCGAAAGAACGCTGGATGCAGGACAGACCAGTAGCTCAATTGCGTACTGTGCAAGCTCTGGCCAGTGATCCATCCTCAAGATCCAGTAACCCAGAGGATTTTCGGTGGGAAAGGTGTCCAAGTCTGATCTTGCCCCTAGGTATTCCTGCACCATGTAAAACAGATGCTGGCGATAGTTGCTGGAATCAGTCATACCTTGGGGCTATGGACTAAAAAATTGTCTGAATGCATCGGTCAGACGGCCACCTTCTCCAGCGCTCCTTCTTTGACTGATCGAAGCCTCAGCAACACGTTGTCTAGGACCAGTAATTTGTAACCTCCCAGGCTCTGGGACCGCGTTGCACAGACCTTTCTGCAAGGCCTCCCGAAGATGTTTAATCTTATGCTCCCTCTGCGCCTGCAAGACAAGGTCCACAACCTTACCCTTGTAACATGGATCAAGAAGGGTTGCCAGCCAGTAATGATCCCTTTCCTTGATAGCATGAATACGAGGATCCTTCCGCAGGCTTTGCAGGATCAGGGAGGCCATGCAGCGTAGGTTTGCTGAGGCATTCGGTCCGGAGTCCTCTGGGTCACTCAGGACGACATGATCCGCAGCCACCTCCTCCCAGCCACATACAAGTCCATGGGTTTCTTGGGACTGTAATTGATTCCTTGAAGACTGCTGCTGATACTGAGTGTTAGGCTCCAACTCCATGCTGACACAATCCTCCTCTTCCTTCTCCTCCTCATCCTCTTTCTGTGTGATAGGCGGGCAAGCAGGAACACTGTCTGGATAAAGGGGGCCTTGAGAGGTAAGGAAGTCCTCCTCTTCCTCCCTCTATTCTACCTCAAGGGCCCTGTCCATTATTCCACTCCACTCCAACAGGTGGATAATAGGGACAGTGTCACTGATGCATGCACTGTCATTGCTCACTGTCCTCGTGGCCCCCTCAAATGGTGACAGGACAGTGCATGCCTTCTCTATCATGGCCCACTGGCGTGGGGGAAAAACCAAGCTCCCCTTACCCTGTGTTGGGGCCATATTGGCACAGATACTCATTGATGGCCCTCTGCTGTGTGTGCAGCCGCTGCAGCATGGCAAACGTAGAGTTCCATCTGGTGGGAATGTCACAGATTAGGCGGTTCTTGAGGCAGGTTGTATTCCTTTTGGAGGTCAGCCAGCCAAGCACTGGCATTATATTACCATCGGAAATGCACACAGAGTTTCCTGGCCTGCTTCAGGACATCCTGTAAGCCCTGGTACCTGCCCAAGAACCGCTGCACCACCAAGTTAAGGACGTGAGCAAAACAGGGCATGTGGGTCAGTTGTCCCTGTCAGAGAGCGGAGAGGAGGTTGGTGCCATTGTCACAAACCACCATTCCTGGCTTAAGCTGGCATGGTGTCAACCACCTCTAAACCTGCCACTGCAGAGCTGACAGAACCTATGCCCCAGTGTGGCTCCTGTCCCCCAAGCACACCAGCTGAAGCACCGCATGGCATCTTTTTGCCTGCGTAGCCCCTTGAATGCCTACAGAGCACCGCTGGTTCTGAGGACAAATCAGCACAGGAAGAGGCCACAGAGGAAGAAGAAGAGGAGGGGTGGAGGAGAGAGGTGTGTTACAATCACCAGTAGTAGCATTTTGGAGGCGTGATGGCGGAACAACCTCCAACACTACTGTACCTTGTCCTGCATCCTTCCCAGCTGCCAGCAGAGTCACCCAATGCACCGTGAAAGATAGGTAACTGCTATTGCATATTGCCTGCTGGACCATGAGTCAGCGGTAATATGCACCTTACCGCTGACTGCCCTGTCCAGCGAGGCATGGACATTGCCTTCCACATGCCGGTAGAGAGACAAAATTGCCTTCCGTGAGAAAAAGTGGTGTTTGGGAACCTGCCATTGAGGTTCCGCACATTCCACAAACTCGCTAAAGGGGGCAGAGTCTAACCAACTCAAAAGGCAGCAGTTGAAGTGGTAGCAATTTACCTTAGCTAGCATTCAACCGCTGGGCATGTGGATGGCTGGGAGCGAACTTCTTTTGGCGCTGCAGCAGCTCTGCCAGGGAAATTTTCCTAGTACAATCCCACGTCGGTGTAACAATAGTAGATTGCCTGCAAGTACTGGGCTGTGACACACCTAATTCTACACCTTCAGTTCTATCAGTGCATGCTTCAGAAAGGACTGAGGGTCTAGTGGGGTTGGAGATCCCAGCTGATGAGGAGCAAGGAGAGGTCCGCTTTGTTCTTTGGTGTTGGTCTTTGAGGTACGCTTGCCAACAAACTGCATGGCAGGTCGACATATGTCTGGTCAAGCATGTGGTGCCCAAGCGGGTGATGTTTTGGCCACACGAGATATGCTTGCAACATAAGTTGCATATAGCAGCGGTGCAATCTGATGCACTCGTCTCAAAAAAGGCTCACACCAAAGAACTTTTGGAATAACACAGAGAGACAGCAGTGCCCTGCACATGTGGAGCTCTGCGGTGTGATGCAGTCAGTGCTGTCTTTAAGCTGGCCCCTGGAGGGCATCCTGCCTTGTTGGAGATGTGCCTCCTCCTCCTCTCTCCTATCAGGCACCCACGTGGAGTCAGTGACCTCATCATCCCCTCCCTCATCACTGTAGCAAATCTAGCAGTATGCTGCAGCTGGGGGAACATGACTGCCAGATTGCTGTCCATCTTGGGCACCCCCTCTCTCTGGGCTCACGTTACTGCCTTCCTCTAGCTGGGTACCATCATCTGAGCCTTCAAAACGCTGCACATCTTCCTGCAGCATGTACCCAACACTGTAGTCAAACAGTTTGGGGGACTCCTCAAGAGGACATGGTGGGGCTAGGGAAGGAGTTACTGATGCCATTGAGCAGAGGGAAAAGGCTGCGTTGGCAGCTGCTTTGCCAGACAAAGTACCCTGAGCCTGGGTGAGAGAGGATGAGGAGGATGAGGAGGGCTTGGTCATCCACTCTACCAAGTGTTTGGCATGTTGCCGCTCAACATGGCCAACATGGCCAGTTGCCGAAAAAAATGATGAGCGTGTCCCACGGTCACATACTGATGAGGATGCACCGTGTCCACGACCAGCACTCTACACACAGAGCCTGCTTGCCTTCTTTCATCGGCTCGTTACTCTCTGCCTCTCTTTGTTGTCCTTCCAGACATACTAATAATGGCCTGCAGGGAGATGTAGCTCCACAAAAACTGACAATGCAGATCCCTGCCTGTGGTATTAATATGAGGACACGAGCAATTGTATTCACGTAGCTTTAGGTGCACACTGTGCAGAGGACACAGTACACAAAGTGAAAATACTTGCAGATACCTGCCTGTGGTATTAATATGAGAACACTAGCAATTGTATTCACGTAGCTTTTAGGTGCACACTGTGCTGAAGACACAGTAGACCAAGTGAAAATACTTGCAGATCCCTGCCTGAGGTATTAATTTGAGAACACCAGCAATTGTATTCACGTAGCTTTAGGTGCACACTGTGCAGAGGACACAGTACTCCAAATGAAAATACTTGCAGATCCCTGCCTGTGGTATTCATATGAGAACAGCAGTGGTATTCATATGAGAACAGCAATTGTATTCACGTAGCTTTAGGTGCACACTGTGCAGAGGACACAGTACACCAAGTGAAAATACTTGCTGATCACTGCCTATAGTATTAATATGAGAACACAAGCAATTGTATTCACGTAGCTTTTGGTGCACAATGTGCAGAGGACACAGTACACCAAGTGAAAATACTGCAGCTAGCACAATCACCTGCTTGCTTGTCAGTATATTAAGAAGAGCATTCAGGAACGGATCTAGCTAAACTCAATACAGTGTATAAATATATATCCAACACCTGGGATGCATATATATCCTCTACACACTGTAACTAACTAACTCTTCTGCCTGCTCTATCTAACTTTATTGAAATGACACTGTCTCTCTCTCTCTTTCTGTCTCTATCTTTAACCACTTCCACAACACACTACACAAGGCCGACTTCCAGGCAGCCTTATATAGTGTGGGGCGTGTACTAAATACCCTAAAGGTATAATTGTCCAAAGCCACCGTGGCTTTGGCCAAATATGACTCTCCATTTTTTGCGTGCTGTGATTGGCCAAAGCATGCGGGTCATAGTGCATGCTTGGCCAATCATCAGCCAGCAATGCACTGCGATGACGCAGTGAATTATGGGCCGTGACGCGCCACTCGTATTTGGCACGAACGGCCCATAACGTTCGCAATTCGACGAAGGAGCGAACATACGATGTTCGAGTCGAACATGAGGCTCCTCCCTAATGGTAGGCCTCATGGCTCACTGCAGGAGGGCAGAATTGTGTGAGAGCCTTGGTTGAGGGTATAGCATTGTCTGGAGACTCATCTGGTGGAGAGGATGCAAGACTGGGGATCCTGGAAGATTAGTGTCAAGAGCGTGTAACACTCCTGATTCTTGAGAGCTGCTGGTCTTATTCCAGCATCCTGGTTTTGGTTGTGATACATTCTCCCTGTCTGTTTGCCCACCTGATTGATGTGGCCAGTCTCTAGGTGGAGACCAGCTCTAATTTAAAGCGGAGTTCCGCCCAAAAGTGGAACTTCTGCTTTAAGCACTCCTCGCCCCCTTACATGCCACATTTGGCATGTCATTTTGTTTGGATGGGAGTGGGGGCTTCGGTAAGAGTGTCCCACTTCCTTTTTCTGCCCAGGGACCGCCTCTGTGACGTTTCTTCTCACCTTAGGTGGCCCCTTCCTTTAGGCGATCTCCAGGGACATGTGACAGGTCCCAGGAAATCGCCTGTCCACTCATAGCTTGTGGTATTTAGCTTGTAACACGAGCTCCAAGCTCCCTGTTTTTTCTGCTCTGCCGATTGTATATCCCTGTTTATGACCTCAGTCCACGAGTCCTGCATGGCCACGGAGCTTGCGATAGGGTCAGGAGCACGCCGGCGGCGGTGCATGCGTTACCACACGGCGGCAAATTAAAGGGGACGTACCTGTACGCCCATTTGCTTGCCCATGCCATTCTGATGACGTACAGTAAAACCTTGGTTTGAGAGTAACTTGGTTTGAGAGAGTTTTGCAAGACAAGCAAAATGTTTAATACATTTTGCCTTGATATACAAGCGATGTCTTGATATAAGAGTAGCGTCATGTCACAACTGAGTATAAAAAAGAAGAGAGCCAAGTGTAGTAATATGGTTACATTTAATGAAGGTACAACATTTAGCAACTTATTGCTACACTTAGAGGTGCCTCTCTTCTCTTTTATACCCTGTAAAAAAATGCTTTGCTATACAAGTGCTTTGGATTACAAGCATGTTTCTGGAACGAATTATGCTTGCAAACCAAGGTTTTACTGTATATGTGTGTACGTTGGTCCTTAAGCTGTAAATGATCATGGTATCACTGTGCTTGATTGGCCAGCAAGCTCACCTGACCTAAACCCCATAGAGAATCTGTGGAGGTATTGTCAAGAGGAAGATGAGAGACACCAGACCCAACAACGCAAAAAAGCTAAAGGCCGCTATCAACCTGGGCTTCCATAACACCTCAGCAGTGCCACAGGCTGATCGCCTCCATGCCACGACCAATGCTGTATCCTGGCCCAGGCCTAGGGCAGCACTTTTCAGGGGGGCAGCACAGACAGTTAGTTTAGTGCCCCCATAAATCGTCGGCACTCCAGTATGTGGGCGGTTGGAGGGGGGGGCATCGCTTCAAATTTTTTACCATCCCTGTCCCATTGCAGAGATTTTCCTTCACTTCCTGTCCCATAGCCAAACAGGGAGTGAGAGGATATCTATGCAAATTAAGGGAATCCATCCCCCCCCCAGGCCATCAGAACTAGTGTCCCCAATTGAAAATTTCAGGGTGGGTCTTAAACTGCAAGGGGTGTGGCCTTGACAGGAAGGGGTGGGTCGTATTTAAATTAGGGGGTGCATGAGTTTAGTCAGGCCTAGGGCAGCACAAAACCTAAATACATCCCTGGCCACGACGCATTAATGCTGTAATATTCATGCAAAATGAGTCCCGACCGAAAATTTTGTTTATACTATACTATACATGGACATACTTTTCAGTATTACATTTTTTTTTATTGGTCTTATGTAATATTCTCATTTTCTGAGATACTGAATTCTGAATTGCTGAAAGTGTACTGAATGTGAAATATAAGAATAAACCAACTTTATTAGATGAGTTACACTTTCTTAAATAGATGTTATATTTACAGATTGATGTTACTATTTTTCCGTTCTTTGTTCTGTAGTGTAAGTCGGTCTCAGCCGATGTGTATAAAGTTCCGGGGATTGCTTCTACTTCTGGGCAGAGCTGCCGGTGACTGAGAGGATCTTCTGTGTGCCATGAAATGTTCTCCGATCTTCTGTGTCTTTTACCTGCCGATACTCCTCCTTCCCATCACATCCTATGGAGTAGTACTGACCAGGAGATCAGCGTCTGCTTGTAGACTCGGTAGCATAAAGCCAAAGTTTGAGTATGAATATTACCAGAAGGGAGATGTCATCATTGGAGGATTATTCTCCGCTCACTTGCTCAGCGAATTTCATCCAAAAGCTAAACAAGTCAAAACTGGTTCGGGTGGTTCTAAACACTTTTATTTCTGTAACGAGTAAGTTTATTTTTCTCACCTCTCTCTCTGTATAATGCAACAAAGATACATAGAATGTTTTGTCTTCATTATCACTGTATTGTTTTATGAAAATGTACAAATGTATCTGCTGATGTTTTATATATTGTCTCCTTATTAGAATCCAGTCTGTGTTTCTCCAATATACATTTAATACACGGGGCTTCCATAATATTGTGTCTTCAGTAGACATGCGCACACTGAACTAATTTGTTTTAGTCCGAAAAATACATTTATTTAGTTCGGAAACATGGAATGACCTACGGGCAAGTCATGGACTTTAACGGCACTATAGGCTGGTAAGGATACAGTCATAGACAAGTAGAGGTTTTCTTAAAAAAGAGATTTACGAGTCACAGCATTGTACTTACCATCTCGTAGACCTCAAGTCCACTGTTCCTCTATTCCTCTCAGGATATTCTATTATGCAAATAATTGGAGGCTATACCTCCGCAAGACTTTTTGTGTTATTAAGTCTTTATAATTGAAACTATATAATCCTATGCTGATGTCGAGGGACCACGACAATGCTGCTAAGTTTGTTTGTCTTTATATAGTTCTTAGCGAATTTAGTTTTTTATTAATTATTTAATTTTTGTAATAAATTTATTTTTTAAGAAAACCTCTACATCTATGACTGTATCCTTACCAGTCTATAGTGCCTTTAAAGTCCATGACTTGCCCATAGGTCATTCCATGTTTCCGAATCAATTAAGGACATGGCACGCGTATCACCTTAATGTATCCACATGCCCACTACATGTGGTGATACATTTCAATCCCCTTTTTTTTAGATTTATTTAGTTACTCCTAAAATTCATTTTTATTTATTTTGTTTTGTTAAAAAATGCATTCGTCCAAAAATCCGAATTAACTAATGTCGAATCTGTCATTGAAGGCTTATATCTTCTGTTGAATGTTCTAAGTAGATACGACGCAGCAGCTAAACTGTACAACGCCGCAATCATACATTTCCGGTCCATTGTTCCGCCTACAAGTTATAGAAGAATTCTAATGTTGTATGACACTAGTAATAATTATATTTATTAATTATTATTACTAGTCAACCAACATTCACATTTTTCTATAGCCTATGGGCCGAGCATTTGATCGGAAATGTACAATTGCGGCGTCGTACCGTTTAGCTGCTTGTCGAATCTTCTTAGAACTTTCGACAGACACCATAAGCCTTCAAGGACAGATTCAACATTTGTATGTTTTTCGCTGCTTAGTCGAATCTTCGTCATTCAGATTTAAGAAAGAGATTCAAGGTACACACACCATAGGATGGACTATGGGTGACCTACGGTACTGCAGTGCCACGTCCTGAGAAGTTGGATAGAAAGATTTGTTGTTTGAAAGAATGGACTTTCTAGGCACCAATCATTAACAAAAAATAAATTTTAATTGATGTAACGCCAAAACATATACTTTGGTGTTAGAATCAACGTAACAGTACAGAATTATAAAATTACATTAAAAGCACACGTTATTGATCACAGAATACTTTGTATGTGAACAAACAAAAAACAAATTAATAAAACCAAAATGAGTCCAATGTAGGCATCAACGTTAGTTGGTGACTACTGCGGATATAGGTAACAGTGAACATAAGCTCTACATGTTTCGCAGTTTTAGTGCTTCTTCGGGAGCTATAGATTTTCTAAAAAGAGAAAAAAGGGGGGAAACAACATTATTGGTTTACAAACATGGTTTCATATAATGTCAAATATTTGTACATAGCGCCAGATTATATCATCTGTGCACGTAAAGCACCATAGTAGAGGTGCAGGGGTGACCAAATTGCCATGGTGCCATCAAGAGATGACACAGTGAGAGGCCAACGACGGGGCATCTTGATGGCACCATGGCAATTTGGTCACCCCTGCACCTCTACTATGGTGCTTTACGTGCACAAATGATATAATCTGGCGCTATGTACAAATATTTGACATTATATGAAACCATGTTTGTAAACCAATAATGTTTTTTCCCCCCTTCTTTCTCTTCGTCATAAATGTCGAATGGTCTCCCCCAACACTGTCTCTATAAATGTTGAATCTTTCCTCTCTATGTAGAATAATCGAGAGTTAGGGCCATTTCACACTGGTGCGTTTTTGCCGCGCTTTTGCCGCGTTTTCGCGCTAAAAATAGCGCTATTAAAATGCCCCCCATGCACCCCTCCATTGAAATGAATTAAAAACGCGGTAAAAACGCTGTAGAAACGCGGTAAAATCGCGGTGTTTTGCCGCGATTTTAATCGCGGAAAAAACACTGAGATTTTACCACGATTTTACCGCGTTTTAACGCGTTTTTACCGCGTTTTTAATTCATTTCAATGGAGGGGTGCATGGGGGGCGTTTTAATAGTGCTATTTTTAGCGCGAAAACGCGGCAAAAACGCGGCAAAAACGAACCAGTGTGAAATGGCCCTTAAGGTTAGGCACATTCAACCACAGGTTCGATAGACACCGATTGTTATTGTCAGCGTCATGTCGAATCTCCTATCTATATCCAACTGTTGTAGCAACGAAAACGAAAATAAAGTATTTTTTTATGTCGGATTTTGGATTCTGAGCGTTCGTTTTCATTTGTTAAAACAATAACAAAAATACCCGAACTTCAGATGAAAATGCATTCGGATGAAAACAAATGCACATGTCTAGTCTTCAGGCCATGCTGAGATTTCTGATAAATAGTCATGTCATGTCCTTATAGACGGCTCCTGCAGATGGTTCCATCTCTTCCAGGAGAGAGGGAGGGGGGTGTGCTGACTTTCTTTAACTTGTGTGTATGATCTCCTACTATTCAGGGATGTTCACAATAAAGCATAGCAGGAAGTCAGCCTGGTGAAAACAATTACTGAATAGCATTTACTCAGTATGCAACACTGTATCCAAATGAAAAATTCTATTTTTATTTTTATTTATTTTTTGAGACAGATAGAGCTTTCTTTTGGTGGTATATAATCACCACTTTCTTTTGCTATAGAAATGAAAAAAAAAATGCTGAAATAAAAAAAAAATAGTTTTCTTTGTTTTCATTATAACATTTTGCAAATAAATAACAGTTCTTCATAACTGTAGGCCAAAATTAATTCTGCTAGCTTTTTTTTTTTTTTGTAGAAAATAACCCAAATCAGTGTATATTATTTAGTATTTGTGGAACTTATAGAGTCTGCAAACTATGGCGTATTATATATATATTTGAAAATTGATCAGTCCTGATAAAATGACTACCTGTATCATTTCATGAGGCCCTAAAATGGCAAGATAATACAAATCCCCCCCCCCCCCCAAATGGCACCTTTTTGGAAAGTAGACAGTCTGAGATAATTAGTAAGAGGTGTAGTGATTTTTTTTCAAGTTGTAATTTTTGAAAAAATTTGGGGGAAAAATAGGAAAGTTAACCACTTGCCTAGCAGGGCATTTCTGACATGTAAAAATCATAATTTCTTTGCTAGAAAATTACACAAAAACCCCTAAACAGTACATATGTTTTTTTGTTTTTTTTAGCAGAGATGTAATGTAATGTAAATGTATTAATGGTATTTGTGCAGCCATTTTTCAAACATGTTTTTTTTTTTTTGGAAAAAATTATGCAATTTGCACTGTACATTTAATTTTCTGGTATTTTTATCATTTTGTATCACTAACTGAACACTCACCAGTTGTTTGTAGTGGTATGTTCACTACTAAGTTTCTGCGTTTTGTTTATTCATTGACTTATGTCTGCGTTCGCTTCCACGAGCGAGCACGCGGGACAGGGGCGCTCTAAAAAAAAAAATATATATATATTGTTAATTTTACTTTTATTTTTCTAGTTTGATGCTTTAAAAAAAAAAAAAAAAAATGATCACTGTTTTCCTATTGCAAGGAATTTAAATATCCCTTGTAATAGGAATAGTACATGACAGGTTCTCTTTACAGTGAGATCTGGGGTCAGCAAGTCTCCAGATGTCACCTCTAGGCTGGGAAGCCAGAAGTAAAAAAAAAAAAAACACAGCATAATAGGTACAGTATACCTAAAATGACATCCCAAAACACATTCTGCTACTCCTCCTGGGTATGATGATACCACATGAGACTTTGCTTCCGTGAGCGAGCACACAGGGACAGGGGGGGGGGGGGGGGCTTTAAAAATGATTGTTAATTCTACCTTTATTTTTCTAGTTTGATGCTTTCTTTTTAAAACATTTTGATCACTTTTTTCCTATTACAAGGAAAGCCTGAAGTAAAAAAAAAAAATGTAACTTCCCAGCCCCAGTGGCAATTTCTCATAACATCACGCCAGGCCTCCGAGCGATCATAGTGACTTCGGGGACCATTTGGCCCACCAGAAATCTCTATGGTCAACATCCACCGTCGGTTGGTTCCTTCTGCGGTTCGCCAATGGCAGGGTCAAAGATGGAAGAAGCACCAAAGGGAGGCAGGAGATGGGGGATGTCCCCTCCCGCCGCCTATAAGAACGATCAAGTGGCCTGAACAGCCACTATGATTGTCCTTATGGTGTAGGGAATCGCAGACTGAAAAAGAATATATCTGAATAATGCCTGTAACTGCAGGAATCATTCAGATATCAGCGCACAAAGCCGTCAACGTCATATGACATTGGGCAGGTGGGAAGCGATCAATGAAATGTGTTTTTCCATAAAGTTGGCAGTTTATTTATTTTTTGGCACACAGCATAGGTACAGTATACCTAAAATGACACCCCAAAACACATTCTGCTACTCCTCCTGGGTAGGACGATACCACATGAGACTTTTTTTTACAGCTTAGCCACATAGAAAGGCCCAAAATCCAATGAGCACCTTCAGGCATTCCACGTCCTGTCAGGGAGAGAGGAGACCGATCTGTGTCCCTTGTACATAGGGACACAGCATCGGTCACCTCCCCCAGTCAGTCCCCTCCCCCCACACAGTTAGAACACACCCAGGGAATACATTTAACCCCTTCCTCGCCCCCTAGTGTTAACCCCTTCAATGCCAATCACATTTATACAGTAATTAGTGCATTTTTATAGCACTGACCGCAATATAAATGTGAATGGTCCCAAAAATGTGTCAAAAGTGTCCGATGTGTCCGCCATAATGTCGCAGTCCCAATAAAAAAATCGCAGATCGCCGCCATTACTTGTAAAAAAAAATCATAATTCTGTCCCCTATTTTGTAAGCGCTATAACTTTTGCGCAAACCAGTCGCTTATTGCTTTTTTTTAAAAAATATGTAGAAGAATACGTATAGGCCTTAACCGACAAAAAAAAAAAAATTGGGATATTTATTATAGCAACAAGTACATTTTATTTATTTTTTTAATTGTCGCTCTTTTTTTGTTTATAGCGCAAAAAATAAAAACCATAGAGGTGATCAAGTACCACCAAAATAAAGCTCTATTTGTGGGAAAAAAATGACGCCAATTTTGTTTGGGAGCCACTTAGCACGACCGCGCAATTATCAGTTAAAGCGACGCAGTGCCGGAAGCTGAAATTTTGCCTAGGCACAAAGGGGGTTTATGTGCCCAGTAAGCAAGTGGTTAAAAGGCAAACATCTTAAAGCGGAGGTTCCGGCTTTAAAAAAAATAAAAATAAAAAGTCAGCAGCTACTAACACTGTAGCTGCTGACTTTTAATAAGGACACTTACCCGTCCTGGAGTCCAGCGACGTCGGCAGCAGAAGATGAGCGATCGCTTGTCTCTCTGCTGCCCCCACCACCATCCTCGCTGAGGAAATCAGGAAGTGAAGCGTTGTGGCTTCACTGCCCCGATTCCCTACTGCGCATGTGCGAGCTACGCGGTGCTACGTGAATGGACGATGTCTCTTGGGACACACACAAGATCCCAGAGGACACCGTTCCTCCATTCCCCAGGAACCAGGAGGAGAAGAAAGAAGATGGACCGCAGATAAGGAAGTGGCAGATTAGGATGATCTGCCTAGCAACACGCACTTTAGATATGTATAAAAACATTTTCTTTTCTTTTTTTGCAGCATTTTTTTCTTTTTCTTTTTTTCTGGGTGGAGCTCCGCTTTAAGGTATCTTTTAAAAGCACTGTGAGTCTTCTAAAGACTTTGCAGTTTTGCAAAAAAAACATTTTGGAAAATTATGAATTTAATATTTTTTTTTTTTTGTTACAAAACATTATCAATTAATAAGATGTTACACAGCATATACATACTTAAAATTACACCTCAAAATATATTCTGCTACTCCTCCTAAGTATGGAGATACCACATGTGTGATGCCACATACACACGATCGGTTTTCCCTTCAGAAAAAGTCAGATGAGAGCTTTTGGTCGGGAATCCAGACCGTGTGTATGCTCCATCAGACTTTTTCCAACAGAAAAACTACTGGAAAAAGATAGAGAGCAGGATCTCTATTTTCCTAACGGAAAAACTGTTCGTCTCTATGGAATTTCCAACGGGGGAAAAAAACATGCATGCTCGAAAACAATTTGACGCACGCATTGAACTTCTTTTTCACGCCTCGTCGTAGTGTTGCACGTCAACGCGTTCTTAACACTGGAAAGTTCAGGGAACTTTTGTGTGACCGTGTGTGTGCACGACAAGCTTGTGCGGAATTCCATCGGAAAAAACATCCAACTTTTTTCCGAAGGGGAAACCGATGGTGTGTACGGGGCATTAGACTTTTTTTTTTACAGCTTAGCCACATAGACAGGCCCAAAATCCAATGAGCACCTTCAGGCATTCTAGAGACATAAATTACACATCTAATTTCCTGGCTACCTAACACATGTTTGGAGGCCTGGAGCACCGGGACAGTGGAAAGACCCACAAAAGTACCACATTTTAGAAGGCAAACATCTTAAGGTATCTTTTAAAAGGTATTGTGAGTCTTCTAAAGACTTTGCCGTTTTTGCAATACAATTTTGGAAAATGACGAAGGATAATTAAAAAGTTTTTTTTTATTTTTTATTAACCACTTAAGCCCCGGACCAATATGCTGGTAAATGCCCAAAGGTGTTTTTACAATTCGGCACTGCGTCGCTTTAACTGACAATTGCGCGGTCGTGCGACGTGGCTTCCAAACAAAATTGGCGCCCTTTTTTCCCCACAAATAGAGCTTTCTTTTGGTGGTATTTGATCACCTCTGCGTTTTTTATTTGTTGCGCTATAAACAAAAATAGAGCGACAATTTTGAAAAAAATGCAATATTTTTTACTTTTTGCTGTAATAAATATCCCCCAAAAACATATATAGAATGTTTTCCTCAGTTTAGGCCGATACGTATTCTTCTACCTATTTTTGGTAAAAAAAAAAAAAATCGCAATAAGCGTTTATCGATTGGTTTGCGCAAAATTTATAGCGTTTACAAAATAGGGGATAGTTGTATTGCATTTTTATTATATATATATATTTTTTTTTTTCGTGACTGCGACATTATGGCGGACACATTGGACAATTTTGACACATTTTTGGGACCATTCTCATTTTCACAGCAAAAAATGCATTTAAATTGCATTGGATTTGTGTGTGTTTACAACTGTAGGGGGTTGTGGCTGTAGGTCTGACGTCATCGATCGAGTCTCCCTATAAAAGGGATCACATGATCGATGCAGCCGCCACAGTGAAGCACGGGGAAGCCGTGTTTACATACGGCTCTCCCCCGTTCTTCAGCTCCGGGGACCGATCGCGAGCGGGCTGCTAGAATCGAATAGCCGCACCCTCGTCCCGGACCCCTGGCCCGCGCAAAGGCAGGGACGTAAATTTACATCCATCTGCCTGTACGTGCCCTTCTGTGGACGTATATGTACATGCGGCGGTCGGGAAGTGGTTAAAACATTGTCAATTAATAAGATGTTTCTAACACACATCATAGACATACTTAAAGGGTTGTAAAGGTAATTTATTTTCCTAAATATCTTCCTTTACCTTAGTGCAGTCCTCCTTCACTCACCTCATCCTTCCATTTTACTTTTAAATGTCCTTATTTCTTCTGAGAAATCCTCACTTTCTAATCTTCTGCCTGTAACTCTACACAGTAATGCGAGGCTTTCTCCCTGGTGTGGAGTGTCATGCTCACCCCCTCCCTTGGACTACAGGAGAGTCAGGAGGCCACTAACGCACAGCTCTTTTCTGTATCTGCAACGTAGAGAGCGTCCTGACTCTCCTGTAGTCCAAGGGAGTCCATAATCCCTTTAGCGCCGACCGTACGCACATATGCGGCCTCAGTACTGGTATTATGCTTGCATATTTAGGCATCCTCCCGGTACCGTTATTTTAGAACAGGTGGTCGGCTCTTTCGGGATAAAAACCGATGTGGCTAAACGCCGCTTGGCTGTTATGGCAAAGGGATGGGAGGTGGACGTCCCCCCCCTTCCGCCGCTCTTCCCGGGCCTCCCTTCCCACTGGGAAACCCAAGCAATGATCCGCCACTTCCACCGGCTAGAGAGAGACTGAAACAGGGAAGCAACGTCACTTCCGGTTTACTCGGCTGCCAATGGCGCAGTTTAACCACTTCAGCCCCGGACCATATTGCAGGTCAAAGATCAGGCCATTTTTTGCGATTCGGCACTGCGTCGCTTTAACTGACAATTGCGCGGTCGTACGACGTGGTTTCCAAACAAAATTGGCGTCCTTTTTTTCCCACAAATAGAGCTTTCTTTTGGTGGTATTTGATCACCTCTGCGGTTTTTATTTTTTGCGCTATAAACAAAAATAGAGCGTCAATTTTGAAAAAAAATTATATTCTTTACTTTTTGCTATAATAAATATCCCCGAAAATATATAAAAAAAATGTTTTTCCTCAGTTTAGGCCGATACGTATTTTTCTATTTTTTTTTCGTAAAAAAATCGCAATAAGCGTTTATTGATTGGTTTGCGCAAAAGTTATAGCGTTTACAAAATAGGGGATAGTTTTATGGCATTTTTATGAATTTTTTTTTTTTACTAGTGATGGCAGGGATCAGTGATTTTTATCGGTACTGCGACATTATGGCGGACACTTTTGACACATTTTTGGGACCATTGGCATTTTTATAGCGATCAGTTCTATAAAAATGCATTGATTACTATAATATTACTATATAAGATTACTATAATAAAAACACTAATGGGCAAGTAAAGTGTTTATTATGTTCCCTGGGTGTGTTCTAACTGTAGGGGGGGTGACCTCACTAGGGGAAATGACTGATCGCCGGTCATACATTGTATGAACAGACAGTCAGGCATTTCCCCCCCCCCTGACTGAACCGGTAGCTGTGTGTTTACACACACTGCTCCCGGTCCTCGCTCTGTAGCGAGTGATCGTGGGTGCCAAGCGGTGATCGCGACCGCCGGGCAAGCCAGTGGCGTATCCAAAAAAAAGTCGCTCCCGCACTGAAAAAAAAAAAAACACCCGTCCTCTTGTGGTCGACTCTAGGCCACTCGCGGCCGTCTCCCGCATTAACATAGTCCCCGAGGGCCGGCGCCGGCACGGCACTTACTAATGGCGACTTAGCTGTGGAGGGAAGCGACAGGCGCGCGCCCCATGACGTCGGATTACTGGGAGGGGTCCATGTAGAGAGCAGCAGGGTAACTGTCTGAGGCTCCGCCTACCCTCCTCTGCATGGACGGTGTCCTGTCTGCATCATCTTATCTCTGGAGCAGGGTATGTGACGTCACATGACGAGGAGAAGCAACGAGTCGTGGGAGAATGCAGGAGAATCCACAGGCAGCAACAAAGATTAGCACTGCAATCTTAGTGTAATAAAGCGATTTGTGTAACAAGCTCATTAAACAGTCCACATTCAGGGAAAGTTCATGTAGTACAAACTTTACAGTACATGAACTTTCACTGAATGTGGACTGTTTAATGAGCAGGGCGGACTGACCCATCGGGCACTTGAGCACTGCCCAAGGGCCTGCAGCCATTAGGGGGGCCCCATAAGAGGCTCTGCAACACAGTCTAGCATGGGTAGCGGCTGCATAAAGACTTCTCATGGCGCACTGCTCCCTACCAACCCCTCCTTCTCTCCCATCCACCCTAGGTGATTGTACATGACATCACCCAAGATGGACAAGAAGAGAGGAGGGGGCGGCGGAAACAGCGCACTGTAAGGGGTCTTATTATTACAGGCATCAGGTGAGGCTGTGTACTTTTTGTATTCTTTACAGGAGTCTAAAGACACCAGGGGGGAGGGGAAGCCAGTAGAGATGTAGGGGGCCTGGGCCCCAACAAGACCACAGGAGGCCTCATGATACTCTCCTGGTCCCCCCATGTGTCCCCACCCATACACAGTGTCCTCCCCTCTCCTGTGTCTCCTGTCCACACTGCATCCCTCTCTGTCCCTCTGTCTGTCCCAGGCTTTCCTCTGTCCTCATCACACTGCGTCCCTCTCTGTCCCCGGCGTCCCTCCCTGTCCCCAGCGTCCCTCCTTGTCCCCGGCGTCCCTCCCTGTCCCCGGCGTCCCTCCCTGTCCCCGGCGTCCCTCCCTGTCCCCGGCTTCCCTCTCTGTCCCTCTGTCTGTCCCAGGCGTTCCTCTGTCCTCATCACACTGCGTCCCTCTCTTTTAGACCACCGATCCCTCCATAAAGAGTACCTGTCACCACCTATTACTGTCACAAGGGATGTTTACATTCATTGGGAGTGGGACAGCAATAAACAGACAATGTAAAAAAAAAAAAAAAAAAAAAAGAAGAAGAAGAAAAAGAATAATTAAAGTGCTGCGGTCCCCGCGAGCTCGTGCAGCAAAGAAAACGCATGCATAAGGCTGTATTCACACCTAGGCGTTTTGTCGCCCTACGCCCGCCTGAAATACGCTGGAGGAGCGAATTAACATTGTCGGCTATGGAGATGGTTCACATCTCTACGCCGAACGCCGAAACGCCGTACGCCTGAAGCTCAAAACAAGTCCCGGACCCTTTTTTTCAGGCGTCTTCGGCGTCCGGGCATAGCCGACAATGTAAAATTCACCCCTCCAGCAAAAAACAAAGCGCATTTTGTCGCCGCAAATCGCGGGGACAAAAACGCCTATTTCATGTCGCCGCAATACGCCGCATACCGCCTACGCCTAGGTGTGAATGCAGCCTAAGTTGCGCCTGCATATGTTAACAGTGTTCAAAATCACACACAGGTAAGGTATCGCCACGATCATCAGAGTGAGAGCAATAATTCTAGCACTAGACCTCCTGTGTAAGGCTGGGTTCACACTACGATTTTCCCATCCATCAGCCGCATACGATTTATATGAAAAAACGTATGCGGCTGAAACTGATTGAACCGTACGTAAACGTATGCGTTTATAAAACGTATACAGTTTCAAAAAGTGCGTACGGTTCCATCCGGTTTTGATTAAAAAAACGCATAAGTTTTTGGAATTAGTGTCATTTAATAAAAAAAGATTTTCTTGTTTTGAAAAGGCGCATGCGCAGACGAAAAACGCATACGGTTTATACGTATGGAACCGCACATATGTGCGTTTTCCATTGACTTTAATGTTAAAAAAAACGTATGCGTTTGCCATACGGTTTCAAAAACTGACTCAAAACCGTGGTCGAACACGGTTTTGTGTACTGTTAAAAAACGTTTTGCCAGCAAATCGTACGCACCCGGATGCATTTGAGTGCATACGATTTGCAATGCATTGTCTATGTATGCGTTTTCCTGTACGGGCCCGTACGTTTTCAAAACTGAAATCGTATGCGGCTGACGGACGGGAAAATCGTAGTGTGAACCCAGCCTAACTCTAACCTGGTAACCGCTATTTTTTTTAAAAAGCATCGCCTATGGAGATTTTAAAGCGGATGTCCGCTGAAAAAATAATATTGAAAGCCAGCAGCTACAAATACTGCAGCTGCTGACTTTTAATATTAGGACACTTACCTGTCCTGGAGTCCAGTGTTGTCCGCAGTCTGATCGCTCGTCACTCTGCTGCCCCCGCCATCCTCAGTGAGGGAACCAGGAAGTGAAGCGCTCCGGCTTCACTGCCCTAGTTCCCTATGGCGCATGCGCGAGTCACGCTACGCCTGTCGATTGGCTCCTGCTGTGTACTGGGAGCTGAGTGTTCCCAGCACACAATGGGGGGACGGGAGGCGACATCATGCCCGCAGTCTGCCCGAGACTGTGTGGCCAGAAGTGGGTGCAAATACCTGTCTTTAGACAGGTATCTGCACCCCCCCCTCCCCCCTGAAAAGTGTCAAATGTGACACCGAAGGGGGGGAGGGTTCCGATCAGCGGGAGTTCCACTTTAGGGTGGAGCTCCGCTTTAAGGTACCGTAGTTTGTCGCCATTCAACCAGTGTGCGCAATTTCGAATTATAACATGTTGGGTATCTATTTACTCGGCGTAACATCATCTTTTACAATACAAAATTGGGCTAACTTTAATGTTTATTTTTTATTCATGAAAGTGTATCTTTTCCCCCAAAATTGGCGTTTTGAAAGGCAGCTGTGCATATATTACGTGACATAAAAATAATGCAACAATCGCCTCTAGGGTCTCTGCTAATATATATATAGATAGATAGATATATAGATAGTGGGCCAGATTCAGATACAAAAATGTATCTTTCCGGCGGCGTAGCGTTTCCTCTTTACACTACGCCGCCGCAAATATTATGGGCAAGTGCCTTATTCAGAAAGCACTTACTCCATAATATGCGGCGGCGTAGCGTAAAGTGCACGGCGGAAGGCCGCGCAATTCAAATTGCTGAAGTGGGGGCGTTCCCAGTGCGCATGCGCGAAATGACGTCGTTTTTTGTCAATGTAAACGACATGAACGTAACTAACGTCGAGCCCCATTCCCGAACGATTTACGCAAACGACGCAACCAACGTACAATTCGCCGCTGTCCCGACGTCCATACTTAACATTACTTAACATACTTAACATTGGCTTAACATTGGCTACGCCTCCTATAGCAGGGGTAACCTTACGCTGCTATAACGCTAACGCAAACTACGTAAACTACGGCGCACCGCCACAAGTACGTTCAGGAATCGGTGTAAATAGCTCATTTGCATAATTTACGCAAAAAACGCCATAAGCGCCACCTAGCGGCTAGCGTAAATATGCAACTAAGATACGACGGTGTAAGCGACTTACGCCGCTCGTATCTTAAAAGAAAGATCTAATTTTCTGTATAGCAAAAAAAGATACGCCGGCTATTCTTAGTATTTATGCGGCGATACGCTGACGTAAATTCTTTTTGAATCCGGCCCATAATGTTTGGGTGTGACAAGTAATTTTCCAGAAAAAAATCTGGATTTTTAACTTGCAAGCAACAAATGTCAAAAATAGTCTTATGCCGTGTACACATGACCGTTTTTTTTTTTTCATGTCATTAGCCGCTTAAGGACCGCCGCATGTACATTTACGTTGGCAGAATGGCACGGACAGACACATCAACGTACCTGTAGGTGGCTGCCTTAACGTGGGTCGGGGGTCCGATCGGGACCCCCCCCCCCCCGATACATGCGGCGGTTCCGTAGGCTGTAGGAGCAATCTGTGCTGAGGGGGCGGCTGTTCGTTTTTGTCCGCCCCCTCCGGATCGCTCTCAGCCAATGCGCGCGCTCCCCCTGTCACTTCCTGCTCCTGTGTAAACACAGGAAGAGGGAAGTGATGTGATCTCTCCTCTCCGCGTTTTTTTTAAACCGCCGCTGAGGAGAGATCACATTACATAGTAAGTCTGCACAACACTACACTGACACACACTAACACATAGGCACATTAACCCCTTGCGATCACCCCCCCTCCCCCTGTCACAGTGTCACTGATTGCAGTGATCATATACAGTGCAGACAATAAGTATTTGAACACCCTGCTATTTTGCAAGTTCTCCCACTTGGAAATCATGGAGTGGTCTGAAATTGTCATCGTAGGTGCATGTGCACTGTGAGAGACATAATCAAAAAAAAAAATTCCAGAAATCACAATTTATGAATTTTTAACTATTTATTTGTATGATACAGCTGCAAAGAAGTATTTGAACACCTGTCTATCAGCTAGAATTCTGACCCTCAAAGACCTGTTAGTCTGCCTTTAAAATGTCCACCTCCACTCCATTTATTATCCTAAATTAGATGCACCTGTTTGAGGTCATTAGCTGCATAAAGACACCTGTCCACCCCATACAATCAGTAAGAATCCAACTACTAACATGGCCAAGACCAAAGAGCTGTCCAAAGACACTAGAGACAAAATTGTACACCTCCACAAGGCTGGAAAGGGCTACGGGGAAATTGCCAAGCAGCTTGGTGAAAAAAGGTCCACTGTTGGAGCAATCATTAGAAAATGGAAGAAGCTAAACATGACTGTCAATCTCCCTCGGACTGGGGCTCCATTCAAAATCTCACCTTGTGGGGTCTCAATGATCCTAAGAAAGGTGAGAAATCAGCCTAGGACTACACGGGAGGAGCTGGTCAATGACCTGAAAAGAGCTGGGACCACCGTTTCCAAGGTTACTGTTGGTAATACACTAAGACATCATGGTTTGAAATCATGCATGGCACGGAAGGTTCCCCTGCTTAAACCAGCACATGTCAAGGCCCGTCTTAAGTTTGCCAATGACCATTTGGATGATCCAGAGGAGTCATGGGAGAAAGTCATGTGGTCAGATGAGACCAAAATAGAACTTTTTGGTCATAATTCCACTAACCGTGTTTGGAGGAAGAAGAATGATGAGTACCATCCCAAGAACACCATCCCTACTGTGAAGCATGGGGGTGGTAGCATCATGCTTTGGGGGTGTTTTTCTGCACATGGGACAGGGCGACTGCACTGTATTAAGGAGAGGATGACCGGGGCCATGTATTGCGAGATTTTGGGCAACGACCGCCTTCCCTCAGTTAGAGCTTTGAAGATGGGTCGAGGCTGGGTCTTCCAACATGACAATGACCCGAAGCACACAGCCAGGATAACCAAGGAGTGGCTCTGTAAGAAGCATATCAAGGTTCTGGCGTGGCCTAGCCAGTCTCCAGACCTAAACCCAATAGAGAATCTCTGGAGGGAGCTCAAACTCTGTGTTTCTCAGCGACAGCCCAGAAACCTGACTGATCTAGAGAAGATCTGTGTGGAGGAGTGGGCCAAAATCCCTCCTCCAGTGTGTGCAAACCTGGTGAAAAACTACAGGAAACATTTGACCTCTGTAATTGCAAACAAAGGCTACTGTACCAAATATTAACATTGATTTTCTCAGGTGTTCAAATACTTATTTGCAGCTGTATCATACAAATAAATAGTTAAAAAAATCATACATTGTGATTTCTGGAATTTTTTTTTTGATTATGTCTCTCACAGTGGACATGCACCTACGATAACAATTTCAGACCCCTCCATGATTTCCAAGTGGGAAAACTTGCAAAATAGCAGGGTGTTCAAATACTTATTTCTGCACTGTATGTACTGATCACTGCATTTAGTGTCAGTGTGACAGTGTGACAGGCAGTTAGTGTTAGTTCCAGGGTAGCCCCCGTACCCCCCCTAATAAAGTTTTAACCCCTTGATCACCGCCCTAGTTAACCCTTTCACTCCCTATTGCCAGTGTCACTAAGCGATCATTTTTCTGATCGCTGTATTAGTGTCGCTGTTCCCGCTAGGTAGCTATTATTTTTTTTATTGCGATTTTTTTTTTACTAAAGACATGTGGCTAAATAAATGTTGGCTTAAATGTTTGACTAAAATTTAGTTTATTTGATTTTTCTTATAACAAAAAGTAAAAAATATTGATTTTTTTTCAAAAATGCCACTCTATTTTTGTATATAGCGCAAAAAATAAAAATCGCAGGAGGTAATCAAATACCACCAAAAGAAAGCTCTTTTGTGGGAAGAAAAGAACGCAAATTTTGTTTGGGAGCCACGTCGCACGACTGCGCAATTGTCTGTTAAAGCGACGCAGTGCCGAATTGTAAAAACCCCTTGGGTCATTTACCAGCGTATTGGTCCGGTCCTTAAGTGGTTAAAAAGGATGGTGTCAGGGCTCCAGAGCATTTTTCACAATGTAAAAAATGGGCATTAGAAATTTGGAACATGCTCAAATTTTTCACGTTGTTTTTAACGTTGTCATTTCCAACGTTGTAAAAAATGGTCCTGTGTGGGCTTTAACAACGTGCAAAAAACATGCATGGTCAGAAGCAAGTTATGAGACGGGAGCGCTTGTTCTGGTAAAACTGGCGTTCATAATGGAGATCGCACATTCATCACGTTGTAACAGACTGAAAAGCGCGAATCGTCTTTTACTAACACGGATTCAGCAAAAGCAGCCCCAAGGGTGGCGTCATCCGCATGAAACTTCCCCTTTATAGTGCCGGCGTACGTGTTGTACGTCACCGCGCTTTGCTAGAGCATTAAAAACTTAATTTTTTACAACCCGAAAAACGGTTGTGTGTACGCGGCATACGTCATGAAAGGGTTAAATATCCCAGGAAAAGAAGACTATATCCAATTTGAATCCACTCCAATCACCAATGAGACATGTAATGCAAAGCCCCTACTGAGGAAGTTCTGAGGTTTGGACGTAACGCGCGTATAGGGCGGGGTTTTCACGTACATGGTGTCATCACACGATCATCTCTGCATCAAAGGTTCTTTGATTGCATATGACAGACACAGGATTCATGATTAGCAATGCCTATAGCGCCATTTTTGTAAGTTTAATACTATACCTTTTTCTAAATAAATGTGAAGTTTTAAACGGAGAGCACTTGATTGGTGTGCTTTTTCTTCCTGCAATGGTCCATAAATTAATTTAAAAAAAGCGCCTGTGATAAATAAATAAAAATCAATGGAAGTAAAATTGGGAGTAAAATTGTGGGTTTCTGCCTGGATGTCCTATGAATATGGTAATTATAGGGGCTCCTGAATTTGAAGGTAGTCACACGGGGTTTAAAGGTGCCTTTGTGACAGCAATATGGGCCGTAATCCTTGGTGGACTTTCACTTGGGTGAATTGCACTCCTAGTGCTAGCCATGTCACAGGGAGGTATTGAGCTACTAGTAGTAGCCTGCTGCTCCTCAGGCCGTGTACACACGACCGAGGTTCTCGCTGGAAACTGCATTCCAGCGAGGACCTCGGCCGTGTGTACGCTCTCGGCGAGCTTCCCGTCGGGAAGCCCGTCGAGCAGAAATAGAGAGCATGTTCTCTATTTGCTCGACGGCCCGCCTGGAAGAATGGCTGGTTGCCATTCCCGACGGGCGGGTCGCCGATTTCGACGGCCGGCAGGGAACCTCGATGGGCGGAACGATGTGTTCTGCCCGTCGAGGTTCTCTGCCGTGTGTACACGGCCTCAGAGTGCCTCATCCTTTTTGTTGGAACCCTTTCTTCTTCCGAATCAGATACTGAACTGCGGCTGTCTACAGATTCACATTCAGTCCTCGCTACTCGCATCTGTCATACTCAGAACTTGGAACGCCTCTTCACTGGTGTAGATATTTTTTTAAATAGGCATCAATAGGCTTCAACCCTGCACCCCCAGCAAACCTCTTCCAGCACTTTTAATCCAGCACTGCTCTCTTCTGCTCTTCATGCACTCTCTTCCAAAAGCTCTCACCTCAGCACATCCTGCATACTGCTCATCCATCCCCTCTTTTGCATCCTCCTTCCAGCACTGCTCACCTCTACACCCCCTGTACTCATCTTCCAGCACTGCTCTCCTCTGCACCTCCTGTACCCATCTTCCAGCAGTGCTCACCTCTGCACCTCCTGTATCATTCTTCCAGCACTGCTCACCTCTGCACCTCCTGTACCCCTCTTCCAGCACTGCTCACCTCTGCACCTCCTGTACCCATCTTCCAGCACTGCTCACCTCTGCACCTCCTGCATCCCTCTTCCAGCACTGCTCACCTCTGCACCTCCTGCACCCTCCTTCCAGCACTGCTCACCTCTGCACCTCCTGCATCCCTCTTCCAGCACTGCTCACCTCTGCACCTCCTGCACACTCCTTCCAGCACTGATCACCTCTACACCTCCTGCACCCTCCTTCCTGCACTGATCACCTCTGCACTTCCTGCACCCCTCTTCCAGCACTGCTCACATCTGCACCTCCTGCACCCCTCTTCTAGCACTGTTCACATCTGCCCCTTTTCTAGCACTGCTCACGTCTGCACCTCCTGCACCCTTCTTCCAGCACTGCTCACATCTGCACCTCCTGCACCCCACTTCTAGCACTGCTCACCTCTGCCCCTCTTCTAGCACTGCTCACGTCTGCACCTCCTGCACCCCTCTTCTAGCACTGCTAGCCTATGCACCTCCTGCACCAGGCATGGACTGGCCATAGGGACTACAGGGAGTTTCCCGGTGGGCCGGTGGCTCAGTGGGCCGGTTTCAGTGACAGCCTGTCAAAGTAATGGCTGCGCAGCTCGCTCTCCACTTCATGCAGTGATGTGAGAAGAATGAGGAAAATACAGAGGAGAATAAGTGAAATAATAAAAGAGGTGAGTGAGGACTCCTTTATGTTATGCTACTTATGTTTTTTGCACAGTTGCGTATAGTTTATATACTGTTTTTGTTCTTGTTTGCAAACATAAAGTGGGCCGGTCTGGATAAAGTCCAGGGCCAAATTTTGGTCTCAGTCCATCCCTGTCCTGCACCCTCCTTCCAGCACTGATCACCTCTGCACCTCCTGCACCCTCCTTCCTGCACTGTTGACCTCTGCACCCTCTTCTAGCGCTGCTCACCTCTGCACTTCCTGCACCCTTCTTCCAGCACTGCTCACCTCTGCACCTCCTGCATCCCTCTTCCAGCACTGCTCACCTCTGCACCTCCTGCACCCTCCTTCCAGCACTGATCACCTCTGCACCTCCTGCATCCCTCTTCCAGCACTGCTCACCTCTGCACCTCCTGCACCCTCCTTCCAGCACTGATCACCTCTACACCTCCTGCACCCTCCTTCCAGCACTGATCACCTCTGCACTTCCTGCACCCCTCTTCCAGCACTGCTCACATCTGCACCTCCTGCACCCCTCTTCTAGCACTGTTCACATCTGCCCCTTTTCTAGCACTGCTCACGTCTGCACCTCCTGCACCCTTCTTCCAGCACTGCTCACATCTGCACCTCCTGCACCCCACTTCTAGCACTGCTCACCTCTGCCCCTCTTCTAGCACTGCTCACGTCTGCACCTCCTGCACCCCTCTTCTAGCACTGCTAGCCTATGCACCTCTGCCCCTCTTCCAGCACTGATCACCTCTGCACCTCCTGCACCCTCCTTCCTGCACTGTTGACCTCTGCACCCTCTTCTAGCGCTGCTCACCTCTGCACTTCCTGCACCCTTCTTCCAGCACTGCTCACCTCTGCACCTCCTGCATCCCTCTTCCAGCACTGCTCACCTCTGCACCTCCTGCACCCTCCTTCCAGCACTGATCACCTCTGCACCTCCTGCACCCTCCTTCCAGCACTGATCACCTCTGCACCCTCTTCTAGCACTGCTCACCTCTGCACTTCCTGCACCCTTCTTCCAGCACTGCTCACATCTGCACCTCCTGCACACCTCTTCTAGCACTGCTCACCTCTGCCCCTCTTCTAGCACTGCTCACGTCTGCACCTCCTGCACCCCTCTTCTAGCACTGCTAGCCTATGCACCTTCTGCACCCCTCTTCCAACACTGCTCATCTCTGCACCTCCTGCACCCCGTTTCCAGCACCGCTCACCTCAGCACCTCCGGACCTGCACCCTTCTTCCAGCACTGCTCACCTTGGCACCCCCTGCACCCTTCTTCCAGCACTGCTCACCTCTGCACCATTCTTCTAGTACTGCTCACCTCTGCACCTCCTGCACCCCTCTTCCAGCACTTTTAATCCATCACTGCTCTCTTCTTCTCCTTATGCACTCTCTTCCAAAATGTCTCACCTCTGCACCTCCTGCACACTGCTCATCCATTCCCTCTCCTGCACTGCTCTTCTAGTACTGCTCACCTCTGCATCTCCTGAACCCCTCTTCCAGCACTGCTCAACTCTGCCGCTTTCTTTCAGCACTGCTCATTTTTGAACCTCCAACACCCCTCTTCCAGCACTGCTCACCTCTGCACCTCCTGCACCCATAGCTGTGTGCAGCCTATTGCATTAGGGTGTGCACCCCCTAGGAATAGGGCAATGGACAGTGTCAGTAGAACAGTGGACTATGTCAAAAGGGCAGAGACGGGTGTCAGTTTTATATTTTTTTATTATTACATTTTATTATTTTTTACAGTATCTTCAGTTTTTACAATATTATTTTAATTTTTTTAAATGTATTTTTTGGAGCCCCATGGGGGTCTATGTGAGATATCAGGGGTCTAAATAGACCCCTGATGTCTTGCTTTTGAGACAGGCAAAGGGACTGAGGACATAGATTCCCCAGTCCCTTTCTCTGCAACCAAGTAACAGGGGGAATCTGCCCAGCACAGGGTGATTGGGGTGTGCCCACACCCTGTGCGCACACCTATGCCTGCACCCCTCTTCCAGCACTGCTGAACTCTGGACCTGCTGCACCCCTATTTCAGCACTGTTCATCCCTGCATCCCCCAGGTCACTGAGCAATATAGATTTCCAAATTTTGTTAAAGTTACCATGTTTTTCAGATGTCATTAGCAGTTTAATGTTTGTAATTTATGTTGTCTGAAATTGCCTTATATTTTTAATTATTATGGTTTGATAACCTCTCAATTATTCTGCAGTATTGACATTGAAGAGTACAAAAGCATCTTGGCGATGATGGTAGGCGTCTATCAGATTAACCAGTTCCCCGAATTTCTGCCCAATATTACCCTGGGCTATCATATATTTAATACATGTAATGATCCAATGAAAACATTGGGATATGCCACAAGAATATTGTCTGGAGGAAAGGAAGCTCCTAACTATTACTGTAAAGGACGCGGAGAAGTGGCTGCTTTTATTGGTGACAGCTCATTCCATACAAATCAGGCGTTGGCCCAGTTACTTGGTCTGTATCGGTATACACAGGTAAGTGATCTCTTCAGTATATTATGTATGGAACATGGAGGGTCCAATAGATGGCCTAGTACAGTCTAGGTGGGTTTTTTGTAGCTTTCTATTTCTATGAGTGCAGGTAAAAAATCCACAGAACCTTGTAACTTGTGAAATAATTCAGTGACCATTATCCACAAGTCCCACTGGGCCCCAACACTTTACTTAAACACTTAAGGACTGCCGCATGTACATTTACGTCGGCAGAATGGCGCGGACAGGCACATCAACGTACCTGGCTGCCTTGACGTGGGTCTGGGGTCCGATCGGGACCCCCCCGGTACATGCGACGGTCCCGGTGGCTGTAGGAGCGATCCGTGCTGAGGGGGTATGGGTTCGTTTGTGTCCGCCCCCTCCGGATCGCTCCCAGCCAATCCGCGCGCTCCCCTGCAGTGTCATTTCCTCCTCCTGTGTAAACACAGGAAGGGGGAAGTGATGTGATCTCTGCTCTCGGCGGTATTTTCAACCGCCGCTGAGGAGAGATCACATAGTAAGTCTGCACAACACTACACTGACACCAGTACACACAGGCACACCCTTGCGATCACCCCCCCCCCCCTGTCACAATGTCACTGAATGCAGTGATCATATATGTATGATCACTGTATTTAGTGTCAGTGTGACAGGCAGTTAGTGTTAGGTTCAGGGTAGCCCCCGTACCCCCCCTAATAAAGTTTTAACCCCTTGATCACCGCCCTAGTTAACCCTTTCACTGGAAGAAGGTGAGGAATCGCGCTAGACGTAAGATAATGCCTAATAATAGCACAATAGCACAATAGCACAATGTGTTATCAAAAAACAAAAAGTGGTATGAAATGCAAAACCTAAATGGTGTTGATAAAGCCCACAAAATAAAATAATATATATACTAAAAAGAACCTGATGAGTCAAACGTGAACAGAAAGAGTTAAAGTCCTCTGTGTTGGTCTGTGGTTCTTCTGTGAAGCCAGTGATGTTGAATTTATACAAGCGAGATGCTAGAAAACCAATGTCCCGTTATAGGTCACGACACTCTTGCACTTGTAGATATCAATGCGTAGCAGTAACTCCAAAGAAAAGAGAAAAAAAACATTCATAGTGTGATACCGTTGAAGATTGTAAATACTATCCACCCGTGAAGAATAGCTATATTGTAGACATGGTGCAGTGGCAACCCTTCACCTAGGAACACAGTACACACTGACCCTTACCAGATGGAGTGACCCTTTGAGGGTCAAAAACAGCCTTAAGGATGATATATATAAACTTCGCTCTAAATCCTCTTGATGGTGTTTTCCTCAATGAAAAAACAACAACAAAAAAGGCTTTTCATAGTGTAGACTGCATGAAAATGGGACACAATCACCCGTGGAGGAAGACAACAAAGAGCTGTGAGGAAGAAAAGTGCTGGTACCACCACCGAAGAACACACTGACCCTTACCAGACAATAAGATCCACTCTAGGATCAATATAGGCAGCAAAACGGTGGATACACTGTTCTCAACACATCAGAAACCAATCCTCGATACGTCACAGCATGAAAGCAAAGAAAAACTAAAATAGTGTAAATCCATAAAAAAATTTATTCTAAAAAGCCAAAGGAATGCACTTACAAACAAATGCAGATTCGAGGCGTATAGTAAAAGATGCCGGCCGGCTTGTGGAACGCGTACGTCCCCTCGTGTAGTTGCGATGACGTGGAAACGTCTCCTCCCAACGTTTCGTCTTCACAAAAGACTTGGTCACGGGATAAGGACGACGCCCCACGTCATCGCATAAAAACCCTCAGCAGGCGGAGTCAGTTTCACATGGACGTGGCCCCGCCATTTTGGAGAAGGGACAAAGTAAGGGAAAAGATCGTTTCAACAGATATTCCCTATCCAAAAAAAACGGTCAATACGAAAATAAAAAAACAGATACACTAATTACATATAGGTAGCCGCTGTCTACCATATGATAGTGCGGGAACAAAGACGAATAATATAAAAGGCTCGCAAACCACTGTACTTATTAAAATGGCACTGGGGCTTGACGCACTACTACAGAAAAAGAACACCATGGAAACGTCACCAAAAGGGCTAAGTTACCATGTGGAACTGACTCAACGCCACTAATACAGTATAAACCTAACAAACAATACTGAACAATACGTTTGTACTTAAACAAGTAGGTTTACCATATGACCCAGGATATATCACATAACAACTGAAACGTAAGTGTTCACATCAATAATATCTAGAGACCATATTGCCCGATGTGGCCACAATGTGTCACTTAAAGGCAACAATGGGGCACATCTGAATAATAGTCAAAAAATGAAATTATGACAATTACTAAATAATTACAATCAAAGAAAATTATTTTATAATAAGTACACCCCATATATCCTTATAGGCCTTACAGATAAAGAGCTTCCTGGGGGATAATTAATATAACACACTACATAGTACAAGCCAAAAATGGCAAGGTAGAGTGAAGAATGCATACATTGATATGACAATTGCTAAATAATTACAGTCAAAGAAAATTATTTTATAATAAATACACCCCATACACCCATCATAGGCCTTACAGATAAAGAGCTTCATGGGGGGTAATTAACATATCACCCTACATAGTACAGGCCAAGGTTGGCAAAGTAGAGTGAAAAATATATACAATGCTATGGCAAGGGGACTCAGCAAGTTATTGATAATCCAACATGGTACCTCAAGAATTGTCGATGAAGCAATTGACATCCACTTCTATGTTGAGGCCATGTGGTTCAAAACATCTGAGAGTGTGGATCCATGTCATCTCAGAGCGGGAAATACTCCTAACGAGATCACTTCCTCTCCAATGGGCTTGGTATTTGTCGATCCCCACAAAAATGGTGCCCTTTGGATCCTTATTATGTGTAATAAGGAAATGTTTAGAGACCGAATGGTCAGGGAACCCACTACATATATTAGTCAAGTGTTCGTTTAGGCGTATGTGAAGTGGACGTTTAGTCCTACCCACATATTGTAGCCCGCACGGGCACTGGATCATATAGATGACTCCCACTGTAGAGCACGTTATGAAGGATTTAATCTGGTGAACCTTAGTGGAGTATCTAGAACAAAAACTAGTGGTTCTCCTGGGGGTATGGTCACTGACCATACATACCCTACAGCGTCCACATTTAAAAAAACCTTTTAGGCCAGATGAAAACATGGATAGGGTCTATAAAGCACATTTTGAATAAACACTGGCATGTGCTTAAGAACGATAGAATTTTGAATGACATCTTGCCTGATAAGCCTCAGGTAGTATTTAGGGGTGCCACTTCATTAAGGAGCAAATTGGCACCTAATGTTCTGGATCCACCCAAGACCCTATCCATGTTTTCATCTGGCCTAAAAGGTTTTTTTAAATGTGGACGCTGTAGGGTATGTATGGTCAGTGACCATACCCCCAGGAGAACCACTAGTTTTTGTTCTAGATACTCCACTAAGGTTCACCAGATTAAATCCTTCATAACGTGCTCTACAGTGGGAGTCATCTATATGATCCAGTGCCCGTGCGGGCTACAATATGTGGGTAGGACTAAACGTCCACTTCACATACGCCTAAACGAACACTTGACTAATATATGTAGTGGGTTCCCTGACCATTCGGTCTCTAAACATTTCCTTATTACACATAATAAGGATCCAAAGGGCACCATTTTTGTGGGGATCGACAAATACCAAGCCCATTGGAGAGGAAGTGATCTCGTTAGGAGTATTTCCCGCTCTGAGATGACATGGATCCACACTCTCAGATGTTTTGAACCACATGGCCTCAACATAGAAGTGGATGTCAATTGCTTCATCGACAATTCTTGAGGTACCATGTTGGATTATCAATAACTTGCTGAGTCCCCTTGCCATAGCATTGTATATATTTTTCACTCTACTTTGCCAACCTTGGCCTGTACTATGTAGGGTGATATGTTAATTACCCCCCATGAAGCTCTTTATCTGTAAGGCCTATGATGGGTGTATGGGGTGTATTTATTATAAAATAATTTTCTTTGACTGTAATTATTTAGCAATTGTCATATCAATGTATGCATTCTTCACTCTACCTTGCCATTTTTGGCTTGTACTATGTAGTGTGTTATATTAATTATCCCCCAGGAAGCTCTTTATCTGTAAGGCCTATAAGGATATATGGGGTGTACTTATTATAAAATAATTTTCTTTGATTGTAATTATTTAGTAATTGTCATAATTTCATTTTTTGACTATTATTCAGATGTGCCCCATTGTTGCCTTTAAGTGACACATTGTGGCCACATCGGGCAATATGGTCTCTAGATATTATTGATGTGAACACTTACGTTTCAGTTGTTATGTGATATATCCTGGGTCATATGGTAAACCTACTTGTTTAAGTACAAACGTATTGTTCAGTATTGTTTGTTAGGTTTATACTGTATTAGTGGCGTTGAGTCAGTTCCACATGGTAACTTAGCCCTTTTGGTGACGTTTCCATGGTGTTCTTTTTCTGTAGTAGTGCGTCAAGCCCCAGTGCCATTTTAATAAGTACAGTGGTTTGCGAGCCTTTTATATTATTCGTCTTTGTTCCCGCACTATCATATGGTAGACAGCGGCTACCTATATGTAATTAGTGTATCTGTTTTTTTATTTTCGTATTGACCGTTTTTTTTGGATAGGGAATATCTGTTGAAACGATCTTTTCCCTTACTTTGTCCCTTCTCCAAAATGGCGGGGCCACGTCCATGTGAAACTGACTCCGCCTGCTGAGGGTTTTTATGCGATGACGTGGGGCGTCGTCCTTATCCCGTGACCAAGTCTTTTGTGAAGACGAAACGTTGGGAGGAGACGTTTCCACGTCATCGCAACTACACGAGGGGACGTACGCGTTCCACAAGCCGGCCGGCATCTTTTACTATACGCCTCGAATCTGCATTTGTTTGTAAGTGCATTCCTTTGGCTTTTTAGAATAAATTTTTTTATGGATTTACACTATTTTAGTTTTTCTTTGCTTTCATGCTGTGACGTATCGAGGATTGGTTTCTGATGTGTTGAGAACAGTGTATCCACCGTTTTGCTGCCTATATTGATCCTAGAGTGGATCTTATTGTCTGGTAAGGGTCAGTGTGTTCTTCGGTGGTGGTACCAGCACTTTTCTTCCTCACAGCTCTTTGTTGTCTTCCTCCACGGGTGATTGTGTCCCATTTTCATGCAGTCTACACTATGAAAAGCCTTTTTTGTTGTTGTTTTTTCATTGAGGAAAACACCATCAAGAGGATTTAGAGCGAAGTTTATATATATCATCCTTAAGGCTGTTTTTGACCCTCAAAGGGTCACTCCATCTGGTAAGGGTCAGTGTGTACTGTGTTCCTAGGTGAAGGGTTGCCACTGCACCATGTCTACAATATAGCTATTCTTCACGGGTGGATAGTATTTACAATCTTCAACGGTATCACACTATGAATGTTTTTTTTCTCTTTTCTTTGGAGTTACTGCTACGCATTGATATCTACAAGTGCAAGAGTGTCGTGACCTATAACGGGACATTGGTTTTCTAGCATCTCGCTTGTATAAATTCAACATCACTGGCTTCACAGAAGAACCACAGACCAACACAGAGGACTTTAACTCTTTCTGTTCACGTTTGACTCATCAGGTTCTTTTTAGTATATATATTATTTTATTTTGTGGGCTTTATCAACACCATTTAGGTTTTGCATTTCATACCACTTTTTGTTTTTTGATAACACATTGTGCTATTGTGCTATTGTGCTATTATTAGGCATTATCTTACGTCTAGCGCGATTCCTCACCTTCTTCCAGTCTATTTTATGTTGTATAACATTTTTGAATCGCAGCTTGTTTATTTTTGTATATTAGGTACGCGCAATTTTCTTTCCATTTTTCATTAACCCTTTCACTCCCTATTGCCAGCGTCACTAAGCGATCATTTTTCTGATCACTGTATTAGTGTCGCTGTTCCCGCTAGGTAGCTATTTTTTTTTTTATTGTGATTTTTTTTTTACTAAAGACATGTGGCTAAATACATTTTGGCCTAAATGTTTGACTAAAATTTAGTTTGTTTGATTTTTCTTATAACAAAAAGTAAAAAATATAGTTTTTTTTCAAAAATGTCGCTTTATTTTTGTATATAGCGCAAAAAATAAAAATTGCAGAGGCGATCAAATACCACCAAAAGAAAGCTCTATTTGTGGGAAGAAAAGGACGCAAATTTTGTTTGGGAGTCACGTCGCACGACTGCGCAATTGTCTGTTAAAGCGTCGCAGTGCCGAATTGTAAAAACCCCTTGGGTCATTTAGCAGCATATTGGTCCGGTCCTTAACCTCTAGCCGACCGCCCACCGTAATTATACCATAAAACTAATTGTCAGTTAAAGCGACGCAGTGCCGAATCACAAAAAGTGCTCTGGTCATTGGGCAGCAATATGGTCCAGAGGTTAAGTGGTTAAAGTGGATGTAAACCCCCAAAAAAAAATTTTTGATGTCACAATGTAGAGTATAAGATTTTCTATCATCTGTGCCCAGTCTAGCAACACAGAGTTAATCCAGATCTGAGAAATCCTCTTCTAATGTTCAGTGCAAATTAACAGAATTCCAGATAAAGGGCCAGACTCTCATACATTTTCGCTGCCGTAGCGTAAGCTATTTACACTACGCCGCCGCAGCTTAACAGAGCAAGTGCTGTATTCTCCATTCACTTGCCCCGTAGTTTGCGGCGGCGTAGTGTAAATGGCCCAGCGTAAGGCCACGTAATTCAAAGGGGGCGGCTTGTATTTAAATTAAGCGCGCCCCTGCGTTAATCGAACTGCGCATGCGCCGGCCGAGGAAAAAGCCCAGTGGGCATGCTCCAGCTCACGTCGGAAAGCGTCGTTGAAACCGACGTCAAAACGACGTGATCGTCTTAGTAAAACGACGTAACCGACGGAAAAAGCCGACGCTGACCCGACGCCATACTTAACATGGCATCCGACGGCACCCGACGGTACTGCGTAAGGTTACCCCACATATTAGCAGGGGTAACCTTACGCGTACAAAAACGATGTTAGCGACGACGGGGCGGCGTAAAAGCGCTCGGGAGGGGGCGTGGCCTGGACATGGCTGAGTGAGGCTGCTTTACATCTGAGCTCCAGGCCTGATCCCCCAATTTTGAGCCAAAAAACGCCTTTAGACCGGCATGAACCCCACTAAACGATACGGGACCAGAGCAGCATCCAAAGGAACCCCATCGGGGAAGGTTTCGGGTGAAATCCAAAAATACTTTAAGGCCTTACAAGACTCCCCGGACCCGGGCCTACTGGAGACACGAGGCCCCACGCGGGAATCGGTTGAAGACCCGCACCCACACTTACCAGACCCCAGTGGTTCAAAGGACGGACTCGAGTATACTCGGGAACCCCCAGAAGACCCACCCCGGGAAGAGATGTTGGCCTTACAATCCCCGGAGCCGGCTGGCTTGGATCCGGACATCAAGGCCCTACTTCAGGCCTTGCCTACTAGGCTGGACATTGAGACCCTAATATTGAAGTTGGAGGAGACACACAGACGAGACATTCAGGAGGTGAGAGGAGAGGTCTCCACACTTACCGACCGGGTGGCTTCTGGCGAGGAATCGGTGTCATCCCTGGCGGACCGCGTGGCAGCTCTGGAGCAGTCCCGGGACCAGCATCGTGAGGCGGCCATTACACTACAGCTCCACCTGGAGGACGTGGAGGACAGAAGCCGTCGTAACAACCTGCGGGTCCGCGGTGTACCAGGGACGCGGAGGACGTGAGTGCGAGGGTGACCGGCATCTTCCACGTGGTGCTAGGAGACCCGGGGGCATTAATCGTCCTGGATAGAGCGCATAGAGCGCTCGGGCCTAGACCGTCAGACCAGGACAGACCGCGGGACATAGTGTGCCGCCTGCACCGCTACAGCCAAAAGGAAGATATCCTCCGCAGAGCCTGGGACCTGGGGGACATCGAAGTGGACGGAGCGCAGGCCCGCATCATGCCCGACCTCTCCAGAGCGACCCTCTCTTGGATCTCGCCAGGCAAACGGGACATACGTACCGCTGGGGATAGCCACTGGCGGTTACCTTCCGGAAGGAAGCGGAGGCCTTCACCCTCCGGTGCACCTCAGATCTTCCGGTTCATGGACACGGAGCCCATTCAAGTCCCGGACTGGCTACAATTCTTCCCCCGCCCGACCGGGAGGTCCGGCCCACCGGCCTACAGAGGACCCAGGGTCCCACGCCCGCAGAGGGGCAGACGGCGCCGCAACTCAGCACGAGAAGGAGCGGCATGGGAGTAAGCCGTAGGCCGCATGCCCAGACCACCCGCCTCTGCTGATATATCATCCCGGCTATATGTGAAACCCCCCTCGGTCTCTTATGCCGCCCCTCCCCCCCCCGGGTTTGCTTTTCTGGGACGCCCGGTGATAGATGACCGCTTCACAGGATCCCAGACGGAGGGATCTCCCCCCCTCCCCTTCCAGTCCCGTTTGTGGCCGCCCCGCTTGCAAGTCATTGCCTTTAGGGGGCGCCTTGCGGGCCCCCCCCTCCCCCACTTGATACTCCGGGGTACTGCTTTCTCCCCCCTGGATCACTCGGCTGAGTGAATCCCCCCGGACGAGGGTGAGGCCCCCGCTGATGGACGTTGCTCCCCCCCCTACACACAGGATGGATCCTCTGGTGACTCAGCCCGGTTATTCCAACAGCCCCGCAGACACTGAGACTGCTGCTACTTTCCCCTCCCTGCATGCAGAGAACCTGGCAGTGACGTACGGTCCTATGGACATGGACCTCAGGTTTGTCAAGATCTCATACAATAGGGGGCACGGGACTTGTTGCTGGGGGGTGGCGCGGGAACCGGGGGGCTTGGGGAGGTCTCGGGTGGGGGTGCCCCCGGAGGGGGAGCCCCGATTTATACGTGGGGGGCCCCTCCCTCCGGGGCACATGTCCCTGAGTTGCAGCGGCTGCTGCTCATACACGGAGGACTGGGGGTTGGATGCCGAGGACACCCCGAACGATCCCACACTGGCAGGCGGAAGTCTGGGGGGGATAATTATTAACCATTTGGTGGGGGTGGGGGGCTGGGTCTGCTTGATAGGTTGGCCCTTAGACTCAGGAGGAGGTTATTTATAAAACTGGGCCGGCCACACCCCTGGGTCTCTAAATTTGCTCTCTCTGCACTGAATATGCCTTATTATGTTGTATGCATTTCCATTGCACTTTTTGCTGCTAGTACTTTTGTTATTGTTGTTTATAATGTTTAAAGTCGGTCCAAGTTATGTTTTGTCATTATATACAGGTGTTGGCGGGGGAGAGGGTCGGGAGCTCGTCTCCTAAACCTGTCTAGTTCATCTCCCCCAATTAGGACTGCGCTCGATACCTGGGAATACCCCAGAGAGCGCTTATAGCTGATTTCAGCTGTTTTAGTAGAAGCTCCTCGGAGGCCCAACCTGGTGCCTACCCTTTGAGCTCCTTTCTCTTTCCTCTACCTATACCTATCCCTTCCCTCTCCTTTTCCTACCCCCCTGCCCCCTCCTCTCCCTCCGACACTTCCTCCTCCCCCACCCCGCTTCCACATACTACGGAGACAGATCGGGTGAACCCGCTTAGACGTTTCTGACTGCCCCCCCCCCCCTACGCTGCGCGAGCATGGATGTGTTAACGGTGACATCATTTAATGTTAAGGGCCTAAACACCCCCGAAAAAAGGCGCATGCTGATGCAAGACATGCGGCGCCTGGGAGCAGATGTTGTGCTCCTCCAGGAGACGCACTTTAAGAAATCAAACTTACCTCTCCTGACCAACAGATTTTACCCCACAACACACCATTCTCAGTACACGGAGGCTAAAAGTAGGGGAGTCTCTATACTGATCTCTGCGAGGGTGCCTTGGACACCCCTAGCGGTCCAGTCAGACAAAGAGGGACGTTTCCTCTTCCTGAAGGGTAGAATAGGAGATAAGACGGTGACATTTGCCAACCTATACGCCCCCAATGCTCAACAGGGCGTTTTCCTGCGGAAAACCCTGGTACAGCTCCAACGGTTCGTGGAAGGACACTTAATACTGGGAGGCGACCTGAACGTATCCCTAATCCCGACAGAGGACACATCCTCCGGGAAGACCTCCCTGACCCGTGATACGCGTAAACGTATCGACGCTGCCCTACGGTCAATGCAATTGATAGACGCCTGGCGTCTCACGCACCCGGGAGAAAGGGACTATACCTTTTTCTCCAAGCCTCACCGAACATATTCGAGGATTGACTACTTCCTCTTACCACATGGGCAATTAGATGCGATTCAGAACATAGACATTGGCTCAATTACGTGGTCCGACCACGCCCCAATCACCTTGAAGTATTCCATTTCTGATCTAAACGGAGGTCAGAGACCATTATGGCGGCTTAACGAAGGCCTTCTACAAAATGAAGAGGTTACGACAGACGTCACCACGGAACTGGGACATTACTTCTCCACTAATAGCTCCCCAGACAGCGACGTGGGCGTGGTGTGGGAGGCACACAAGGCGGTGATTCGGGGAGTGCTTATCAAGCACGGTTCGAGGCTAAAGAAGGACCGCTCGGCGCAATTAGACTCGCTTCTAACTAGGCTGCAGGCACTAGAGACCACACATAAAGTGACTCCGAGTAGGCAGATAGGGGCAGAACTGGATGTACTTCGCTCCAAGGTCACGGACCTCCTTCATTTTAAGGCCAAAGCGGCGCTTCAGACCTGCCGTCGCTACACCTACGAATTGGGTAATAAATGCGGCAAGCTGCTTGCTAACACACTGCGCTCCAGTCGACTGGCCTCATATATTCCACATGTACTATCCCCAGGAGGGCAGAAACACTCCACTCCACAGCAGATTTCACGCGAATTTAGACAGTTTTATAGCTCCCTTTACAACCTAGCCAGACCCCCTAATTCGAAGGAATCACTCCAAGACTATATCTCCACGTCCCAGATGCCCTCACTACCTACTGAGATCAGAGACAGCCTAGAGGACCCCATTACACTTTCAGAGATTCAACTGGCACTGAAGAGCGCCAAACCAGAAAAAGCCCCAGGCCCCGATGGCCTTACTATAGGGTATTACAAGACCTTATTACCGTTACTGGGTCAACACATGATGAGGCTGTTCAATGAGTTAGGCTCGGGGAAATCCTTCCACGCTACCACACTTCAGGCCCAAATTTCGGTAATTTTAAAAGAGGGTAAAGACCCGGCTAGCTGCGGGAGTTATCGACCTATTTCCCTCCTCAATACGGACCTAAAATTGTTCACCAAAATCCTGGCATCCAGACTTCAGAAACATCTTCCGAGTCTGATACATTTAGATCAGGTGGGCTTTGTGCCCATGAGGGAGGCCCGGGACAACACTATCAAGGTGCTTAACCTCCTGCACATAGTATCAACTAGTAAAACACCCAGTCTGTTTGTAGGGACAGATTTCGAAAAGGCGTTTGATCGGGTGGACTGGCAGTTTCTGATGTCTACCTTGGAACACATAGGTTTGGGGGATAAAATGAAGAACTGGGTGTCAGCGGTGTACAATGGACCAACAGCATGGGTGAGGGCCAATGGAATACTGTCAGATTTATTCCCAATAACTAATGGGACGAGACAGGGCTGCCCCCTGTCACCTCTCCTATTCGCACTATCACTGGAGCCTTTCCTGTGCCATGTACGCCTAAACCCTGCCATCAAAGGCATACTTACCACAAAAGCGCAATACAAAGTCTCTGCATATGCAGATGATCTGCTTTTCACCCTTACTGACCCCGAAACCTCCCTTCCGGCCCTTTTCCGGGAATTTGCTACTTATGGTAGGCTCTCCAATTTAAAAATCAATTTGACAAAGTCAGAGGCCATGGGCATAGGGATCCCACAGAGACAGCTCGCCCAACTTAAGACTGGGTTTAACCTGAAATGGACGGCAGTTGCACTGAAGTATTTGGGGACGTACATCCCCCCCTCATTCTCACACCTCTATCAACTGAACTTCCCCCCCCTCCTGACAGAGGTTCGGAAGTTACTGACTCAGTGGACTGGAGGACTGCACTCTTCGGTGGGTAGGTGCAACATCTTAAAAATGATGATCCTGCCAACAAACGCAGGTCGAGCAGAGCCAGGTCAGAACCCCCTTACACCGGGCTCCGTGGTGCTCGGCCTCGCTTCCTCCAGAGACCAGGCGCCACCCAGTGGTAGGGAACACGATTAAGATTTGTGCAGATCTCTTTGCCCGGTTCTCCCTGGCCTCCAGAGACTCCCCCCTTAGACCAATCATCGGACACCCGCTCTTCGGACCCGGCCTCCAGGACCGGAGGTTTCTTGACCTCGGAAGAGCTGGTCTCCTCCAGGCCTCCCACTTTAGCGCGGGGGGGAGATGGAGAACGGCAGCGGAATTGACGGACCCGGACGGCGCCTACCGCCTTGACTTTTTGAGAGCGAATCAGTTGAACCATTTTTTGAATAGCATCCCGGCCCCCCTGGTTGGACAGGTGCCACTGACAGAGTTGGAGGAACTGTGCGAGGAGACTGGAGTGCTCCCTCACGCTCTCTCCCGGCTATATGCTATGCTGATTGCCCCCCCTGGGGACTACCAGATCCCGGCCCTGGCAAAGTGGGAAAGGGACCTGAATACGCGGTTCTCGCCCACCCAAAAACAGACCATGATCCGTTTCGCACACAGGTCATCTCTGTGTGCGAGGACTCAAGAGACGAATTACAAGGTCCTGACTCGTTGGTATAGGACCCCAGATCTCCTGAATAGACTATTTCCCAACACACCTGACACCTGCTGGAGGTGCCAGCAAGATAAGGGAACCCTGCTGCATGTGTTTTGGTCCTGCCCGCGGATCAGGGGCTTCTGGGGAGAGGTGCGCCGGATCAGCCAAAAATTTACAGGGCACACAGTGCCGGATGACCCGGCCTACTTTCTCCTGCAGGTGACCAATATACCACCAGGTGCCTAGAAGAAATCAGTGGTGCGCCATCTTCTGGACGTGCCTCTCCGGTGGAAGTCCCCTCACCCGCTGACTATTGCCCTCTGGCTGAATAGAGTAGACGAGATCAGTCAAATGGAAGACTTGATCCTCTCCAGCCAACGGCGTCAGGAGATATACTCTGAGACATGGCAGCTGTACAACCTTTTTAAGTACTCAGACGAAGGTCAGAGTCTCAGAGTCTCAGAGAGATCGACAGCCCGACATTGTCCCAACCGCAGGTGTAGTACCTGCTCATTGGACAAGCTGAATGTCCGGGAACGGACTAGATGCATCCTACACCCTTAGAGGCGCCTTACACTGAACCTGCTCACGCAACCCCCCCCCCTCTCACCTCCCCCCCATCCATCTTTCACTGTTCCCCCCTTCACTCCCTTCTATTCTACTCTCCCACTTCTACTCTATTTCGCTTACTGGAAACGGAAAATGGATCTGGAGGCTAGTCTGACCGGACTTCACCACCGGAGTACGAGTTGTTAACGCTTAACCCAGCTGGACATATCCTCACCGGGGCTCAGCTATACTTTTCTCTGTACTGAAATGCAATGTATGTGATTATGGATCTACATGTATATCTGTACCGGTTTACAAGATTTACTGTCTTTGTTGTTATTGTTGTATATTTGCGGTCCGCGAGGACTGGCCTTTTTGATGATGATAAATATAAAAAAATAAAAAAATTAAAAAAAGCGTTCGGGAATCGGAGTAGTAGCCTCATTTGCATAGGCAAATGAGAAAACAACGTAAAGGCCACCTAGTGGCCGGAGTTTTCATTACATCTACGATCCGCAAGTGTAATTGTATTACACTTGTCGGATCTTCACGCGTATCTATGCCAAAGTGATTCTAGGAATCACTCGCATAGATACCCGGGTAAAAAAAATGGCGATACGATGGGGTATCTGACATACCCCATCGTAGCGCCTCTGAGAATCTGGCCCAAAAACGTTATATTTAAAAAATTATAAAGTCTGTTTCTCTGTTTTTGCTTTCAGTGACAGGTTATTTACATATCTAGCTTGGACATGTTTATCATAACATGAGGTGATCCAAAGTTCATTGTACAGTGCGGAAAATAAGTATTTGAACACCCTGCTATTTTGCAAGTTCTCCCACTTGGAAATCATGGAGGGGTCTGAAATTGTCATCGTAGGTGCATGTCCACTGTGAGAGACATAATCAAAAAAAAAAAAATTCCAGAAATCACAATGTATGATTTTTTTAACTATTTATTTGTATGATACAGCTGCAAAGAAGTATTTGAACACCTGAGAAAATCAATGTTAATATTTGGTACAGTCGCCTTTGCTTGCAATTACAGAGGTCAAACGTTTCTTGTAGTTTTTCACCAGGTTTGCACACTGGAGGAGGGATTTTGGCCCACTCCTCCACACAGATCTTCTCTAGATCAGTCAGGTTTCTGGGCTGTCGCTGAGAAACACGGAGTTTGAGCTCCCTCCAAAGATTCTCTATTGGGTTTAGGTCTGGAGACTGGCTAGGCCACGCCAGAACCTTGATATGCTTCTTACAGAGCCACTCCTTGGTTATCCTGGCTGTGTGCTTCGGGTCATTGTCATGTTGGAAGACCCAGCCTCGACCCATCTTCAAAGCTCTAACTGAGGGAAGGAGGTTGTTGCCCAAAATCTCGCAATACATGGCCCCGGTCATCCCCCCCTAATACAGTGCAGTCGCCCTGTCCCATGTGCAGAAAAACACCCCCAAAGCATGATGCTACCACCCCCATGCTTCACAGTAGGGATGGTGTTCTTGGGATGGTACTCATCATTCTTCTTCCTCCAAACACGGTTAGTGGAATTATGACCAAAAAGTTCTATTTTGGTCTCATCTGACCATATGACTTTCTCCCATGACTCCTCTGGATCATCCAAATGGTCATTGGCAAACTTAAGACGGGCCTTGACATGTGCTGGTTTAACCACTTCCATACCAGGCACTTACGCACCTTCCCGCCCAAGCCAATTTTCAGCTTTCAGCACTGTCGCAATTTGAATGACAATTGCGCGGTCATGCTACACTGCACCCAAACAAAATTGGCGTCCTTTTTTCCCCACAAATAGAGCTTTCTTTTGGTGGTATGTGATCACCTCTGCGTTTTTTTTTTTTGTGCAACAACTAAAAATAGAGCGAAGATTTTGAAAAAAAAATAAAGTTTTTATTTTTTTCTGTTAATTTTTTTGTAAATGAGTATGTTTTCTCTTTCAATTATGGGCACTGATATGGTGGCACTGATGGGCACCGATGAGGTGGCACTGATGGGCACCGATGAGGTAGTTCTGATGGGCACCGATTAGGTAGCACTGATGGGCACTGATAGGCGGCGCTGGTATTGGGCACTGATGGGCACTCATGGGCGGCACTGATGGGCACTCATGGGCGGCACTGATGGGCACTCATAGGCAGCACTGGGCACTCATAGGCAGCACAGATGGGCACTCATAGGCGGCACAGGTGGGCACTCATAAGCGGCACAGGTGGGCACTCATAGGTGGCACAGGTGGGCACTGATAGGCGGCACAGGTGGGCACTGATAGGCGGGCACTGGGCATGGATTGGCACTGTGGGGTGGCACTGACAGACACTGGGGTGGCACTGATGATCACTGAGGGGTGGCACTGATGGATCAATGTTGCCAATCAGTGCCCATGTGTGGGCACTGATTGGCATCATTTTTTTTACTGCCCCCCTTTTTTTTTTTGTCATTTTCTTTTTTTGTCATTTTTTTTTTTTTTTTTGTCATTTTTTTTTGTCATTTTTTTTTTGTATTTTTTTGGTATTTTTTTTATTTCCCTGGTGGTCTAGTGTGGCGATCCGAGGGGGGGCTGCGCTGATAAACAATCAGCGCGAACCCCCCCTGTCAGGAGAGCCGCTGATCGGCTCTCCTGTACTCGCGTCTGTCAGACTCTGTCTGTCGGCGGCTCTTCCTGTTTACATCATGATCAGCCGTGATTGGACACGGCTGATCACGTGGTAACGAGGCTCCGCCGGAGACTCGTTACCGAGATCGGAGGTGCAGGGTGTCAGACTGACACCCCGCATCACCGATCGCCGCGCTGCGCGCCCGCACGGGCGCGTGCGGCATGAAATCATGCAGGCCGTTTGAGAACGGCCTGTCACGATTTCATAACCACTTCCCGGCCGTAAATCGGCTATTGGCCGGGCGGGAAGTGGTTAAGCAGGGGAACCTTCCGTGCCATGCATGATTTCAAACCATGACGTCTTAGTGTATTACCAACAGTAACCTTGAAAACGGTGGTCCCAGCTCTTTTCAGGTCATTGACCAGCTCCTCCCGTGTAGTCCTGGGCTGATTTCTCACCTTTCTTAGGATCATTGAGACCCCACGAGGTGAGATTTTGCATGGAGCCCCAGTCCGAGGGAGATTGACAGTCATGTTTAGCTTCTTCCATTTTCTAATGATTGCTCCAACAGTGGACCTTTTTTCACCAAGCTGCTTGGCAATTTCCCCGTAGCCCTTTCCAGCCTTGTGGAGGTGTACAATTTTGTCTCTAGTGTCTTTGGACAGCTCTTTGGTCTTGGCCATGTTAGTAGTTGGATTCTTACTGATTGTATGGGGTGGACAGGTGTCTTTATGCAGCTAATGACCTCAAACAGGTGCATCTAATTTAGGATAATAAATGGAGTGGAGGTGGACATTTTAAAGGCAGACTAACAGGTCTTTGAGGGTCAGAATTCTAGCTGATAGACAGGTGTTCAAATACTTCTTTGCAGCTGTATCATACAAATAAATAGTTAAAAAATCATAAATTGTGATTTCTGGAATATTGTTTTGGATTATGTCTCTCACAGTGGACATGCACCTACGATAACAATTTCAGACCCCTCCATGATTTCCAAGTGGGAGAACTTGCAAAATAGCAGGGTGTTCAAATACTTATTTTCCGCACTGTATATTACCAGGATGTGTTATGTGGGGGAGGGGTGGATTTCTCACTTTTTATACCTCATGTTATGATAAACATGTCCTAGCTAGATATGTAAATAACCTGTCACTCAAAGCAAGAAGAGAGAAAACAGACTTTTTATTTAGACATGATTTTATCTGGAAGGCTGTTCATTTTCACTGAACATTAAAAGAGTATTTCTCAGATCTGGATTAACTGTGTGGCAAGACTGGGCACATATGATAGGAAATCTTATATTCTACATTGTGACATAAAAAAAAACAAAAAACATTGGGTTTACATCCACTTAAATTGTTTTATTTGCTTGAATGACAAAGAAATCCAGGTGGCTTGAACTCACCGTGTCCCTTTGGTTTGGTCTTATGTACACACGACCACTTTCGATGACGAGAAAAATGCAATTTTTTTAATTTGGTCACTAACCACTTAAGACCCGGACCAATATGTAGGTTCCTTATTTGATGTATTTGATGCCATCGGCTCCCACTTGGCTCAGCACTGCTCCCATTCCAAACATTGAAGCGTCTGTGTGGACAAGAAATCTTTTAGTTGGATCAGGAGCAGCAAGTACAGGGGCATTAGTTAGAGCAGTCTTTAGTTGTTGGAATGCCTGATCACACTCTGGGGCCCAGACAACCTTTTGGGGCAGGTTCTTGCGTGTGAAGTCAGTTAAGGATTTGGCCAGGGCACTATAATTGGGTACGAATTTTCTATAGTACCCCGCGGTACCTAGAAACGCTAGCACTTGGGTTTTCATCCTCTATCCTCTCATGGTATGGTTTGAGCATATTCACATGGAGCATGCGTCTCTCCCCTACCCCTAAGCAGGGGCCAATCACATAGGTGGTGTCACATCTCTGTTCCACCACCTGGTATGGGCCTTGCCAGATGGCCTGCAGCTTGTCTGTGCGGACCGGTTTTAAAATCAAAACCTTTTGTCCAACCTGAAAGCTGCAGTCTCTGGCTCCCCTATCGTACCAGCGGCGCTGACGTTGCTGGGCCGCCCAGAGGTTGGTGCGCACAGCTTGGGTTAGTGCCTCCAGACGGTCCCTGAACTCCAGTACATAGGATGCAATAGGGGTTCCGTCTGGGCTACTCTCCCCCTCCCAATGCTCTCTAATTAGGTCTAGTGGCCCTCGCACCCTTCTCCCAAACAGTAATTCAAAAGGGGAAAACCCTGTTGACTCTTGGGGTACCTCTCTATAAGCGAAGAGCAGATGGGGTAGAAAGCGCTCCCAGTCTTTATGAGCCTCTCCAAATGTACGGAGCATCTGCTTCAGCGTACCATTAAACCTTTCGCATAGACCATTGGACTGGGGGTGGTACGCCAAATTTACTATTGGCTTAATGCCACATATCTTCCATAGTTGTTGGGTTACCTCAGCGGTGAACTGGATGCCTCTATCGGATATGATTTCTTGGGGAAACCCCACCCTGGAAAATATTTTCATTAAGGCCTCTGCCACAGTTTCGGCATGAATGTTGGTGAGGGCTATAGCCTCAGGGTACCGGGTGGCATAGTCCACTACAGTTAAAATATATATTTTCCCGGAGGGACTGGGTTTTGGTAAGGGCCCCACTATATCTACGGCCACCATACTGAAGGGTTCTTCAATAATGGGAAGAGGACATAACTTGGCTTTGTGGCAGTCACCTCGCTTGCCTACTCGCTGGCAAATGTCACAGGAGGTGCAGTATTGCCTCACATCCTTGGAGATCCCTGGCCAGAAGAAAGCGTGGGTCAACCTGTATCGGGTACGTGTCATCCCCAGATGCCCAGACAGGGAAATGTCGTGGGCAATCCGAAGCAGTTCTTGCCTATACTTCTGGGGAACCACTAACTGTTTAGTCGTTACTGTGGCCGACCCTCCCACTTCTCTTTCAGCAATGCGGTAAGGTAGCCCTTTCTCCCAGGTGTACCGCTCCCCCTCTAGCCCAGCCTGGTCAGCGTGTACCCTGTCCCTGTATACCTGTAGCGTGGGGTCTGACCTCACCTCGGCCTCAAACTTAGTCGGGGTATCCCAGGACATAAGTGTCGTGTGGGGGTCATGGTCTCTTACCGGAGCCTCAGAGTGTGTCGTTGGAACCGTGGTGCGAGCCTGTTGCCGTGTGATCACTGGATGGACTTCCTGGTATGGGGCCTGGGGTACAAAAGCAGAGGTCATCTGGCCCAAGTCATTTCCCAGCATAACATCTGCTGGTAAATTTTGCATGAGGCCCACTTCTACCGTCCCCCCTCCCACACCCCAATCCAAATGTACTTTGGCAGTGGGTAATCGGTACACTGCTCCCCCTGCCACTCGTACTGCCATGGATCCGCCAGTGTGTGCCGAGTCAGGGACCAAATGGGGTGCTATCAAGTTTAAAGTAGCTCCTGAATCTCGAAGCCCCTGGACTTCTTTCCCCTCCAAGGTCACTGGCTGTCGATGATGCTGCCAGTTATCCGTGGCTCGGACTGTCATCACCTCATGCAAGATTCCCAGGTGTTCTTCCGCTGGAATGCTCAACATCTCTTGAGTGGCCGGCTCCCATTGATAATGATGGGCAGCAGCCCTTGGTGCCGGGTTCGGTCGGCCTTGGTTCCAGGGGGGTCTGCCCCGGTTTTGGGTGCACTCGCGTGCCATATGTCCCCACTGTTTGCAGGTGTGGCATTGGATGTTGGCACGTCCGTTATATCTGGAGGGTGGTGGTAAAGTCCCTTGGAATTGACGTAAAGGGGAGGCTGTGAGAGCGGGGGGTGGTAGAGTACTGGGTGGTCCCGCGGGTCGAGGATAATTTATGGTTAGGGGCCCATGATGTCTCCTCGCATCAAAATGCTGATCCGCTAATCGAGCCGCTTCGGTTAGGGTGAGAGGTTTCCTGTCTCGCACCCATTCTTGTGCCTCTGGGGACAAACCATTGAAGAATTGCTCCAACAGCATTAACTGTCTCAGTTCCCCCATAGTAGTGGCTTGGCTGGCTTGTATCCACCCTTGGGAAGCTTGGTCCAGCTTGTGTGCCCATTCAGCATGTGAATCCTTCTCTGGTTTGCGCAGGTTTCTAAACTTGCGCCGGTATGCCTCTGGAGTAATGGCGTATCTCTCTAATATCGCTCGCTTCACTTTATCATAATCCTTGCTGTCCTCACTGGGTACAGCGCGATATGCTTCTGCTGCCCGACCTGCCAGCTTGCCTGCTAGCAATGGGACCCATACCGTCTGTTCCAAGTCATGTAAATCACACAGTCTCTCAAAATCCTGTAAATACCCATCAATCTCATCCTTCTCCTCGCAAAACATTTTAAAGGCATGATATGGAATTTTGGGTTTTACCTGGTTGTAGAGTGACCCAGTAGTGGATTCTGCTCGAGACTGTGTATACTGCGGACTGTGTGCCATCACGTACTCCTGCACATTCGCCATTACCATGTGCAGCATGGCATCTGATATAGGCTGTGGCAAAAATTCCAGCCTGGTCCTCATTTCTCTCTGGTAGAGGGTTTCTTCCATGGCTGCTGGTGGTGTAGCGCTGCGGGCTCTGTCTCCCTCCATCAGCTCGGCAGTTAGTACAGCTTTGGATTTGTTGCTGGCTACCTTACCCCTGGCTTCTAGCAGTTCCTTTAATGTCTGCCGCTTTAGCGTAGAATAATCCGTCTCCATTCACTTCGGTAGTTCACATTGCACGAATTGCGCTTATCGGCTATAAGGTTGGATCCCGTCGCTTGCCACCAATTGTAGCGGAGTACAATATTAAACTCCACGATCTCCGCTGGTAATCAGGGTAAATCCACAGTCAGCATTGAAAAGTAAGGCAATGTCCCAAATCCCCCCCAGTAACCGAACGACACACAGCTCTGAGAGTCAACCTTGCCCCTTTTTGCGATTCGGCACTGCGCCGCTTTAACTGACAATTGCGCGGTCGTGTGACGCAGCTCCCAAACAAAATTGGCGTCCTTTTTTTCCCACAAATGGAGCTTTCTTTTGGTGGCATTTGCTCACCTCTGCGGTTTTTATTTTTTGCGCTATAAACAAAAATATATACAAAAAACGTTTTTTATCCTCAGTTTAGGCTGATACGTATTCTTCTACCTATTTTTGGTAAAAAAAAATATATAAAAATGTATAGCGTTTACAAAATAGGGGATAGTTTTATGGCATTTTTATTCATATTTTTTTTTACTACTAATGGCGACGATCAGCGATTTTTATCATGACTGCGACATTATGGCGGACACATCGGACACTTTTGACACATTTTTGGGACCATTGTCATTTTCAAAGCGAAAAGTGCTATAAAAATGCACCGATTACTGTTAAAATTACACTGGTAGTGAAGGGGTTAAACAGGAGGGGGGAGCTGTAGGGGTTAAGTGTGTTCTAAGGGAGTGTTCTTACTGTGGGGGGGGGGCGTGGCTGTGTGTGCGATGTCACTGATCGTCATTCCCTAACACAGGGAACAGACCATCAGTGACAGCCACACTAGGAAGAACGGGGTGAGGTATGTTTACACTCACCTTTCCCCGTTCTTCCACTCTGTGACCCGATCGCAGGACACCAGCAACGATTGGGTCCGCGGGTCCCGCGGGCACGGTCGACAGGCCCGGGTCGCGAGCGCGCCGGCACCCCCCCCCCCCCCCACAGCAGTGTACTCTGCCCTCTTCACATCACCCCCACAGTGGTGTCCTCTGCCCCCCTTCACACCACCCCCCACAGTCGTGTTCTCTACCCCTCTTCACATCACCCTCACAGCAGTGCCCTTTGCCCCTTCACATCACACCCCACAGTAATGCCCTTTGCCCCTTCACATCACCCCCCACAGTAGTGCCCTTTGCCCCTCTTCACATCACCCACCACAGCAGTGCCCTTTGCCCCTTCATATTACCCCCCACAGTAGTGTCCTCTGCCCCCTTCACATCACCCCCCACAGTATTGCCCTTTGCCCCTTCACATTACCCCCCACAGTAGTGTCCTCTGCCCCCTTCACATTACCCCCCACAGTAGTGTCCTCTGCCCCCTTCACATCACCCCCCACAGTAGTGTCCTCTGCCCCCTTCACTTCACCCCCCACAGTAGTGCCCTTTGCCCCTTCACATTACCCCCCACAGTAGTGTCCTCTGCCCCCTTCACATTACCCCCCACAGTAGTGTTCTCTGCCCCTCTTCACATCACCCACCACAGCAGTGTTGCCAACTTTCAGGATGCTAAAATTTACCAACGGCACCAATTATTTACTGACAAAAATAATGACATTTACTGGCGGAGCCACCTTTTTTACTGACATTGCAAAAAAGTATCCGAAATGACAGTTTTCAGTGCTAAACAGTGCAATTATCAATATTTAAACTATAAACACATCGCTAGTGCTATTAGCAATGTGTTTAAATAAAAAAAGTCACAAATCATATTTCTCCACTGACATGTAGGTCAGGTTACTATAAAATATAAGAAAACCAATGGGGGTAAAAAAATGATTGTTGAAAATCAATCCAATGTCTCTACCACCTCTAACCAAAATGCATACCGTATATACTTGAGTATAAGCCGATTTTTGCAGCACATTTTTTAGTACTGAAAAAGCCCCCCTTGGCTTATACTCAAGTCCTCCGGGCGCTGTGCCCATCTGCAGCCTTATGATCTCCTGGCACTGTGAAATAGGCAGTCTAGTCAGCGGCCGTGCAGTGTAACAAAGCCATGCCTTCTCCTCGTCCGTGATAGGCTGATCACGGACCAGGATGAGGAGGAGGCGGGGGTTTGTTACACTGCATGGCCACCGACTAGACTGCATATATCACAGCACTGGGAGATCAGGTACTTGAGGCGGGGAGATGGGCACAGTGAGGCTGAGGCATGCAGATGGACACAGTGAGGCTGCAAATGGGCACAGTAACGCTGCAAATGGGCACAGTGAGACACAGTGAGGCATGCAGATGGACACAGGGAGGCTGAGGCATGCAGATGGGCACAGTGAGGCTGCAAATGGGCACAGTAAAGCTGCAAATGGGCATTGTTGACCATTTCTCACCCTAGGCTTATACTCAAGTCAATACATTTTCCCAGTTTTTTTAGGTAAAATTAGGTGCCTTGGCTTATATTCAGGTCAGCTTATACTCGAGTATATACGGTATATGGGGGGGGGGAAGGAAATTTGCACCCGGAGAATTTAAAGCTCCCAACCAGGGCACAAAAAGCAGTTAATTGGACAAAAATTAGACTTGTTGGAAAGTGCTAAACTTGTGTTTGATAACCACTTCCATACCGGGGGCGCTTATACACCTTCCTGCCCAGACCAATTTTCAGCTTTCAGCGCTGTTGCACTTTGAATGACAATTGCGCGGTCATGCTACACTGTACCCAAACTACATTTGTATTATTTTGTTCTCACAAATGGAGCTTTCTTTTGGTGGTATTTGATCACCTCTGGGATTTTTATTTTCTGCAAAAAAAAAGACCGAAAATTTGGAAAAACAAATGCTTTTTTTTTTTTTCGTTACAAAACTTTGTAAATAAGTATGTTTTCTCCTTCACTGATGGGGCTGCACTGACGGGCACTGATAAGGTGAAATTGATGGGCACTGATAGTCACTAATATGCAGCACTGATAGGGCACTGATAGGCGGCACGGATGGGCACTGATATGCGCAGATAGGCGGCATGGATGAGCACAGATAGGCGACATGGATGAGCACAGATAGGCGACATGGATGAGCACAGATAGGCGACATGGATGAGCACAGATAGGCGACATGGATGAGCACAGATAGGCGACACGGATAGGCATGGATGGGCACTGATAGGTGGCAGGGATGTACTGTATTGTACTTATGGATGCCAATCAGTGCCAAACAACAATGCCTGGTAATCAGTGATGCCCATTGTGGGCACTGATTGGCATCCATTGTGGGCACTGATTGGCATCCATTGTGGGCACTGATTGGCATCCATTGTGGGCACTGATTGGCATCCATTGTGGGCACTGATTGGCATCCATGGTGGTCTAGAGTGGCATACCTGGTGGTCTGGTGGCATCCCTGGTGGTCTAGTATTGGCATCCTCGGGCGGGCTGTGCTGATAATCGATCAGCACAACCCCCCCCCCCATCAGAGAAGCAGCTGATCAGCTCTCCTCTACTCGATTACCGGCTTTTCCTGTTTACATCGTGATCAGCCGTGATTGGACACGGCTGATCACGTGGTAAAGAGTCTCAGGCAGAGACTCTTTACCTAGATCGGTGTTGCGGGGTGTTAGACTGACACCCTGCAACAACGATCGCCGCGATGCACGCCTCCGGGGGCGCGCATCGGGTCAATATTCTGAGGACGTCATATGGTGTCAAGTCAGGATATTGAAACCACTTTGCCAACGTCATTTTGTTATAGGGCGGGTGGCATGTGGTTAAATATCAGTAAATGGAATAATTCTTGTTAGGCACACAATGTTGCAAGGAAAATACATAAACAAAACGATTGCAATTAAAATCAAGAGAACAAAAACAAAAAGAAAAGAAAAAAAAAGGCAATAATCACCTAAATATACTGTATGTCCGGACTAGGAACACTGTGTGAGCTGCATTTGTCAGTGTGGGACCAGCATGTATGGATGTGGGGAGATTAACACCGTAATGAATGCAGCCCTCACACCCGCAGCCCGCCCAAAGCCCCGGGGCCGTCTAAATAATGAGAGGCTTTTGCTCACAGCTGTGGACTACAAAGCATGTACATACTGAGTTCTACAGAGTTCTCTGATGATAAACCAAAAGGTAAATCTTCAGCAAATATCCAGACAGAAATGCCACAGATGTTCAAAGACTGGAAATGTCAACAAATCAGATGCAAGAGCTAGAAGGCGCCATAAGGAGTCTGTACCCATGCACTGTGGAGTAACTGTACAAGATGTAAGGTTTCTCTCCGAAGCCACAGGCAGATTGAAAGTTCAGGGGAGAAATGATCTTACCCTTCAGGTGCAGACTGACTGTTTCCATGCAAGTAGGAAGTCTGTGAGCAGTCCTTCACTTAACATTAGAGATAAGGGTGCGATCAGCGACCTCCGCAGATAGGGGGTTCCCACAGGGCTCCTTCCACTCATTGATGCTTACTGCGTTGCAGCACTGTTCCTAGCTGGAGAGTTAGAGGATTGTGGCTCCTATCCTATCACCTAGCTGAAGAAAACAGATGCAGCGCCCTCTGGTGCACGTAGACTGCAGTGCGGTGTGCAAAATATTGTTTAGAAATCGTCTCAATGCTCCTTCACGTGGGGCTTGGTGCTCGGAATGTCCATGAAATATCTGTGACCTCAACTAGTTTCACTACGTACTAGCCTAGCTTCATCAGGATAGCATTTCCTGTTCCATTGTATGCTTAACCACTTCAGGCCGGCACTATCGTCAAAAGACGTCTACAGCGCCGACCTGAGGTGCCAGGTGGACGTCTTTGGATGGCTTTTGTGTGCATTACCCGCGCGCGCCACTGGGGGGCGCGCAGCGGGTAAACACTGCCCCGCCGCATCACTGAAGAGCCGAGGCATGTACCTGGCGGCCGCGATGTCCGTCCGGTACATGCGATCGGCAGGAAAACAAGCAGGTGACAGCATGGACGTGTAAACACAGAGCTCCACGTGCTGTCAGCGGAGAGGAGACCGATCTGTGTCCCTTGTACATAGGAACACAGCATCGGTCACCTCCCCCAGTCACCCCCCTCCCCCCACACAGTTAGAACACACCCAGGGAATACATTTAACCCCTTCCTTACCCCCTAGTGTTAACCCCTTCCCTGCCAATCACATTTATACAGTAATTAGTGCATTTTTATAGCACTGTTTGCTGTATAAATGTGAATGGTCCCAAATTTGTGTCAAAAGTGTCCGATATGTCCGCCGCAATATCGCAGTCCCAATAAAAATCGCAGATCGCCGCCATTACCAGTAAAAAAAATAATAATAAAAAAAATCATAATTCTGTTCCCCATTTTGTAGGCGCTATAACTTTTGCGCAAACCAGTCGCTTATTGCGATTTTTTTTTACAAAAATACGTATCGGCCTTAACTGAGAATTTTTTTATTTTTTTTAAATTGGGATATTTATTATAGCAACAAGTAAAAAATATATATATATTTTTTAAATTGTTGCTTTTTTTTTTTTTTTACAGCGCAAAAAATAAAAACCGCAGAGGCGATCAAATACCACCAAAAGAAAGCTCTATTTGTGGGGAAAAAAGGACGCCAATTTTGTTTGGGAGCCACATCGCACGACCGCGCAATTGTCAGTTAAAGCGACGCAGTGCCGGAACCTGAAATTTCACCTGGTCAGGAAGGGGGTTTATGTGCCCAGTAAGCAAGTGGTTAAATAGGGGACCGTCTTAAGTCCAGGACTGCCTTCTATAACCCAGCCAGCACAGGATTCCCCCTGACATCAGAGTTGGCAGGATTCCCCCTGACATCAGAGTCGGCAGGATTCCCCCTGACATCAGATTCGGCAGGATTCCCCCTTACATCAGAGTCTGCAGCTTGGTGCTCGGAATATTCATGATCAGAGGCGGCTCTTTAATTAGGCAAATTAGGCGGACGCCTAAGGCCTCGCACTCACAGGGGCCTCGCGGCTGCCTAACTTACCCAATGGCATTAACCCAGTTTTGAGGGACAGGGGACCTTAATTTTGCTGTGCTCAGGCAGCGTTAAGAGCCCTGACTCAGGAGTGGGGCTGACAGCGTCCCTAACAACCAGTGAAAATCGGTGAAACCACCCCTTGTGATGTCAGCATTCCCTCAGTCAATGATGTCACAAGGGGGCAGGTTCACCAGGTGACATCACCCTGTGGCCCCTGCCCCTTAGTTACTAAAGAGGGGGGGCTTCCAGATTCCGATAAGCCCCCTGCCCGCAGACCCCCACAACCACCAGCCAGGGTTGTGTGGAAGAGGCTATTGTCCTTGAATTATTTTTTCCATCATGGGCGTGAGTGGGGCCCCATGTCAAGTTTTGCCTAAGGCCTCACAAAGCCTAGCGCCGCCTCTGTCCATGACATATCTGTGACCTCAACTAGTTTCACTAAGTACTAGCCTAGCTTCATCTGGATAGTATGTCCTGTTCTATCGTATCCTTAAACAGGGGACCTTCTTAAGTACAGGACCGCCTTCTATAACCCAGCCAGCACAGAGTTCCCCCTTACATCAGAGTCTGCAGGATTCCCCCTTACAGTGAAAGGGAACTCTTATGTAAAGGGAAATGCTGCAGATCATGATCTAAGGGGAAACTCTGATGTAGGGGGGGGGCTTGGGTGACTAAAGACCACCTTCCACAGAGTGAATACACTAAGGTGCGGGGGTACTAATATAGGGGGGAACCGTTATATCAGTACCCCCTTACATTATTGTACTCACTCCCCCTTACATTAGAAACCCCCCCTGCACTAAGACTGGCCTGGAGCGCTGTCACTGACCTCCTCTCTGGTGCACCTTGCAGGCCTCCACTCTTGATTTCTCTCCAGGCTCCCCCTCAGAGACTGCAGATATGATAAAAGACAAGAGATGGTCAGAGGCTGCGGACATGATACAGGAGGTGGCCAGAGGCTGCGGACATGATACAGGAGGTGGCCAGAGGCTGCGGACATGATATAGGAGGTGGCCAGAGGCTGCAGACATGATATAGGAGGTGACCAGAGGCTGCAAAGATGACACAGGAGGTGGCCAGAGGCTGCATACATGACACAGGAGGTGGCCAGAGGCTGCATACATGACACAGGAGGTGGCCAGAGGCTGCGGACATGACACAGGAGGTGGCCAGAGGCTGCAGACATGATACAGGAGGAGGATAGAGGCTGCAGACATGATACAGGAGGTGGACAAATGCTGCAGACATGATACAGGAGGTAGCCAGAGGCTGCGGACATGATACAGGACGTGGACAGAGGCTGCGGACATGATACAGGAGGTGCCCAGAGGCTGCGGACATGATACAGGAAGTGGTCAAAGGCGGCGGACATAGTAGTGTCCTCCCCTCACAGTAGCTTTCTCCTCTGTCCACCTTCATATTACCTCTCCACATCAGTGTGTCCTCCTCCTGTGCTCATATCATCTCTCCACAGGGCATCATTTCAATGTCCTCCTCTGTCCCTGCATGGCTTCACCCTCATACCCTCAGTAATGTCCTCCTCTGCCTCCTTTTTGCTATCTCCCATACACAGTGTCACTCTCCTTACCCCTCCTCGGCTCCTCCTCTGCTGTGGCGAGTGCACGAAGCGCCGCCGTGGCACTGCCAAAAAAAAGTGGACTGGCTTCTTTACAAAAATGGCACCAGGCGGCGCCACTGTGTTACTGCGCATGCACCGCCCAGCTGAGCTTAAATGTATGGGCTGCCCGTAAATTAACGGGTAGTTGGCAAAACTGCGCCACAGCTGTGTTTTCTTCCCCCCTTCACAGCTCTGCCCCCCCAGTGGTGTCTTCTGCCTGTCCTTCACAATCACCTTACAGCTCTGCCCCCACTTTACATCACAGACCCCTGCAGTTCTGCCCTCCACTTCACACCACAGCTCCCCCCGCAGCTCTGCCCCCACTTTATATCATACACCTGCAGCACTACCCCCCACTTCACATCAGCTCTTCCCTTCACTTTATAATACAGCCCAGGAGTTCTGCCCCTCCAACCCCACTTCACACCACAGCCTCCCAGAGCATTGCCCCCCTCTGCCTCTGCCTCTGCCTCTGCCCCCTTCACATCACCCGCTCACAAAAGTGTCCTCTTTTCACTTCACATCATCCCCCCACAGTAGTGTCCTTTGCCACTTCACGTCACCCCCCACAATAGTATCGTCTGCCCCTTCACTTCAGCCTCCAAAGCAATGTCCTCTGCCCACTTTATATCATTCCCCCCACAGCAGTGTCCTCTGCCCCTTTACGTCACCCACCCCCACAATAGTGTCCATTGCCCCTTCACGTCACCCTCACAGCAGTGTCCTCTGCCCCCTTCATATCATCCCCCTCACAGTAGTGTCCTCTGCCCCTTTACGTCACCCCCACAATAGTGTCCTCGGCCCCTTCATGTCACCCTCCACATCAGTGTCCTCTGCCCACTTTATATCACCCCCCCCCACAGTAGTGTCCTCTGCCCCCTTTACATCACCCTCCACAGTAGTGTCATTTGCCCCCCTTCGCATCACCCCTCCCCCCACAATAGTGGGTGAAGGAGAGGGACTGGTCTCTGGGTCAGGGACTATCTTTCTATCAGGGACCCTGTGTAGAGTGACAAGCTGTGTTTACAGTGTGTAGCGCCCCCCCCCTTATTTATGCGGGGTGTTAAGCTAAAGTTAGTGGGGAGTGAGAGAGTTAAGTTGCTCTCACTCACAAATTGGTTAAGTTCAGGCTGCTGTCAGCTCAGAACTGCTTTCTTGGTCCGTCTGCATGCTAGGGGAGGTGTTTTTACCCCTGGATGACAGTTGGCGCTAGAAGGGGTTCTGACAGACCCAGCAGCCAATCAGAGGAGGATCCTTCCTCTGGACATGCTGGCGAGAGGGTATATCTGTGGCACACGCCTGAGTGCAACGTGCTATGCGGGCGTTCCAGGTGCGGCATCCACCTTCAGGGTGCGGGCATCCATGGGCCCCGCCATCGAGGCCTGCCTGGCCAAAGCTGTGCACCAAGCGGAGCTTCACCCTGACATTGAAAGGGGCCCCAGCGGCTTGCTGGGTCCTTGCTGGGTCCTAGATCCCAAGCTGGGAGCTGTACGGTGGGGGATTAGCTCGGGAGACCCAAAGGCAGAGGTTGTCCGCGAGGCCTAGGCGAACCACCGGGGATCCGGTCATCACTACATGACAGGTACTCTTCAACTGTCCTCTGATGACTCTAGAAAGTGATTTACTGGGAGGATCCATTAGTTCTACCCCTTTGAAAAGTATGGAAATTCGTCAGGCCTGTGGCAGAGGCCCTAATTCCTCCCAGTGACTGTTGCAAGTGACCTTCCGGCTGCCAGGCCCAAGTTAAACGCCTGTCCGGGGCACTTTACCCACCCTGACGGGAGTGACGACGATTAAGTGTGACTGTACTGAGAGCAAGCTGCTCTTTACAATATCCAAGGCCTGATACTGCAGTTTTCTTCCGCTCATCAACCTTTCTCTATAACGTGCCATGTTGATGTTGGCCATGTTGGGCCTTGGGATAAAACGTTGAAAACGCACTTTGATGTCTGGACACTCGCTTTATTCACTTTCCACAAGTATTCACCCCTAGACAAGCATAATTGGTAACTTAATACGCCGACCCCGAAATCAACCAGCGGCTCCTTCGGGGGTGAGCGATACAAGTGGGTGAGCATGCAGTGTTGTCTCATGTCTCAGTGTAGCACACAGAAAACGAGACTGACAGCTCTATCTTCTGATTTCAAAATGAATGAATGCTTTAATGGTTTCTTCTCAGCTTTTTATGCAGTTACAAGCATGTGACAGTAATCAAAGGGACAATGAAATATCCACCCCCCCTTCACACCATGGGGGGCTTCAATCACATACTTTTATCAATAGAATTCAAACAAAATACCATCACACAATGAGTTCCCTTCAATCCACATCTTTAGACAGACGGCCTGTCTCCGACAGACAGGTAGTCACACCTGGGCATCAATAGGCTTTAAACCGTGTTTATCACACAATGAAATGTCTTTCAGGAGCCATCCTCACTGAGCACCTCTACAGGCTTACACAATGGACAATGAAATGTCTAGGAGTAGATGCAATTAACACCTTTCAAAAGAATGTGTCCCCACATTGAATAACCAACAACTTGTAATATCTGAAGACATCCTGCAAACATGAATTATTATTAATGTCTCATCTCATGTAATACACGAATTATGATTTATTAGCCACCCTATGCCCAAAAGGGGCACAGGGTGAACTTAGACCCAAGAGTTCTTAGGGCCGCTGGCACAGGAGTATCCCCCATCCCTCAAAAGTCTCTGGGTGTTACGGGTCATCCTGTTACAGACAAGTACACACAAACTGACAGCTGTACATTACCTTCACCTCTCAGTGATTTATGACTCTTCCAGCATGGCCGCGGAGCATTCTAATCGGGCCGGTTAGGGAGGGGGAGGTGAAGAAAGTGACAAGGAGGCAAAGGCTCATATATCAGACAGCTCTAGAGAACTCCCCCTGGGTTTCTGACATTCCAATGTTTTCCCGGCAGTTCTCATTATGGCAAAGGCTGGGGGCTCCCCTACTAGAATAACACTGAGGCCACGTACACACGATAGGATCATCAGAGGAGAACGGTCTGAAGGACCATTTTCATCAGTCCAAACCTATCGTGTGTGAACCCCATAGGTTAGTTAACCTTCGGTCAAAAACAGGCCAATTTGCTTTAAAATTTAACCGATGGATGCCTACCGATAGGTCAAAACCGATCGTTAGTAGGCACGATCATCGGTTAAAAATCCACGCATGCTCAGAATCAAGTCGACGCATGCTTGGAAGCATTGAACTTAATTTTTGTCAGAACGTCGTTGTGTTTTACGTCACCGCGTGCACATCAGACCATCAGTCAGCTTCATCGGTTAACCGATGACAACGGTCCTTTGGACAATTCTCATCGGATGGACTGGTCGTGTGTACGTGGCTTTACTGTGTGATCGGGACATCGCTAGTGCCCGCTGCTCCACACTGTGAAGGGTCAGGTGCTGTCACGTACCTGGTGGACGAGCCCGACGTGCAAGGAGTGGCTGCCCTTGCTCCTCTGATCCCGGGACCCCTGGTAGAGTGGACAGGGGGTGCGGGAGTGCAGAGTCGCACGAGCGCCGGTTGCAGCGCAGGTGCTGGGCCGGAAGGCTTCAGAAGGCTTCAGTGCTGCGTAGAGTGGCAAGTGTGGACTGTAGCTGCTGGTGGCAGGTGAAGACGACTGGAGACACAGGAATCACCAGAGCGGGGAGGTGTACCGTAGTCCAGTGGAGGTAAGTCCCAGCAGGAGGGTCCGAGGCCGGCTAGCGGGTCAGGTGCAGGTGCAGTAGGCAAGGCAGAGTAAGAGTCAGACCGGATCGACAACAGATTGGCAGCAGCGGCTAAGAGGGTCAGGCAAGCGGATCGTCAGGCAGGCAATAGGTCAGGGCAGGCGGAAGGCAAGCGGAGTCAGGAACAGGCCGGGTTGTCAGGAACAGATTCAAGTAGGTTAGATACAGATAGTCTCAGGAACTGCTGTAGACCGGACAGCAAGAGGCAAACGCTGACAGCGAGTTTAAATGTCCTCTTTTGGCGCCAGAATGACGTTCGCGCGATGCGCGCGTACCGTTGCCGCGAATGCGCGCGCCCGCTCCCGTCGCAATGCCGTGATCGCGATGCGCGCGCCCTTGCCGCGAATGCGCGTGTCCCGATCGCGCTGACGCGCCGCTAGCGCCATCTGGTGGCCGAAGTTGTTCATGACATTGCCCCCCTCCAATGGGCAGCCTCCGGATGCCCAACCGGGATATTTCCAGCGGGTGGGAGTCTTTAAATGACTGGATTAGTCTTTCAGCGTGTATATTGTCCTCCGGTTCCCATGAGTTCTCCTCGGGTCCATACCCTTTCCATTTGACGAGGAATTGAACTTGGTTGCGTCTTTTCCTGCAATCCAGGATGGATTCAACCTCAAATTCCTCCTCGCCATCTACTAGGACCGGCTCCGGCGGACCTGTGTTCCTCTCAGGAAAGGGATCGGCAACGACTGGTTTAAGCAGGGCCACATGGAAGACCGGGTGAATGCGGAAGGTTTCTGGCAACTCAAGTTCGTAGGCAACCTCATTTATCTTCCTCTTGACAGGAAAAGGGCCCACAAACCTAGGGCCTAGTTTCTTCGAGGGGCATGCAAGTTTTAAATTCAGGGTAGACAAATAAACCTTAGTTCCAGGTTCCAAGTTGAGTTCCCCTCTTCTTTTCTTGTCAAAGATTTCTTTATTACGTTCTTGTGTCTTAGACATTGTCTCCTGCAGAATCTTATTATTTGTGTCGAAGAAGGTCAGAGTTTCCTGGACGGCGGGTACCGAACACTCCGGGACGGAATTAGACAAGAACAAGGGATGGAAGCCGTAGTTCGCATAGAAGGGCGATTGTTTGGTGGCAGAGTGGACGGAATTATTGTATGCGAATTCCGCCAGGGGTAGTAGGGACACCCAATCTTCCTGCGAGAAGGAGGAGAAGCAGCGAAGATACTGTTCGAGTGTCTGATTCGTTCTCTCTGTCTGCCCGTTTGATTGCGGATGGTATGCTGATGAGAATGATAGACCAATCTTGAGACTGCTGCAAAGTGCCTTCCAAAACCTGGAGGTGAATTGCACCCCTCGATCAGACACGATATCCACAGGAACACCGTGAAGCCTAACCACTTCCTTGATAAAGGCTTTGGCCGTCTCCGGGGCGGAGGGTGTACCCTTCAAAGGTATAAAGTGTGCCATCTTTGAGAGTCTGTCTACTACCACAAAGACAGTGGTGAAACCCTCTGACGGAGGAAGCTCCACGATGAAATCCATGGAGATCATTCTCCATGGTCTTTCTGGTACTGATAGTGGTTTCAGGAGTCCCCAGGCTCTGAGCTTGCTCCCCTTGTTTCGAGTGCACGTGGTGCAAGATTCCACATAGTCCCTGCAATCCTTCAGGAGCTGGGGCCACCAAAAGGAGCGTTGCAAGAGTTCCGAAGTTTTGTGTACCCCGAAATGGCCCGCCAGCTTGTGGTCATGGCAAGAACTCAGGACACTGACCCGTAGGTCTTCAGGTACGAAGATCTTGTCCTGATGCCAAAGTAAACCGTCCCTAGATTGTAGTTCCAGACTTGAAGAAGGGGGAATCTCAGCAGAGGCTTGCCTGATTTGGGGCAATAGGTCCCTTTGTAGTAGCAGGAAGTTTCCTGAAGGCAGGATGGTATCCGGGGGGTTGGAAGACTCTGAGCTGCCATACATGCGGGATAGGGCGTCAGGCTTAGTATTCTTGGACCCTGGTCTGTAAGTGATGTGAAAGGAAAACCTTGTAAAAAAAAGTGCCCACCTGGCCTGGCGCGGTTTAAGTCTCTTGGCCGCCTTCAAATATTCCAGGTTCTTGTGGTCTGTGTAAATCAAGATTGGGTGCGCTGCGCCTTCCAGGAGGTACCGCCATTCCTCCAGAGCGGCCTTTATTGCCAGCAGTTCTCGGTCCCCTACATCATAATTTCTCTCAGCTGTTGACAGTTTACGGGAAAAGAAGGCGACAGGGTGTAAGAGAGCCTTGGAGCCCTGTCTTTGAGATAGCACTGCCCCGACCGCCGTTTCGGAAGCATCTACTTCTAAGATGTAGGGCAGGTTTGCATCGGGATGCCTGAGGACGGATGCAGAGGTGAACAAGTCTTTCAGAGCTTCAAAGGCCGTCTGGGCTTCTGGTGTCCAGCGGAACCGGGTAGTTTGTTTAGTTAGATCGGTTATTGGAGAAATTATACTGGAGAAGGCCCTGATGAACTTCCTGTAGAAATTCGCAAAGCCGATGAAACGCTGAACGCCCTTCTTGTCTACAGGCGCTGGCCAATCACGGATTGCGGAGACCTTCTTGGGATCCATTTCCACCCCCTTTACTGAGATTATGAGCCCCAGGAATTGTATGCTCGAGCGTTCGAACTCGCATTTCTCAGGCTTGGCATAAAGTCCGTGAGTTCGGAGTCGCTCGAGCACGTTTTTGACATGTTCCCGATGTTTCTCCAGGGAAGGGGAGAAAATTAAGATGTCGTCCAAGTAAACGATCACAAAGAGGTCGAGGAAGTCTCTGAAGATGTCATTCACAAAGTGTTGGAACGTCGCTGGGGCGTTGCAAAGTCCGAAGGGCATAACTAAATATTCAAAGTGTCCGAAACGGGTACGGAAGGCGGTCTTCCACTCGTCCCCTTCACGTATGCGGACCAAGTTGTAGGCCCCGCGGAGATCTAATTTAGTAAAGATGACCGCGGCCCCCAGACGTTGGAACAGCTCAGGTACCAGGGGCAGCGGATACCGGTTCTTGATGGTGATTTTGTTGAGTTCCCGGTAATCCACACAGGGACGAAGAGAATGGTCTTTCTTTTCAACAAAGAAGATCCCCGCTCCCGCTGGTGATGTGGATGGGCGGATGAATTTCTTTCTTAGACTGTCCTCAATGTAGGTCTTCAAAGTCTCAAGTTCAAGACCCGTTAGGGGAAAGATCCTACCGAAAGGGACTTCGGCCCCCGGGAGAAGTTCAATGGGGCAGTCGTAGGACCTATGGGGCGGAAGGGTCTCTGCTCCCTTCTTACTGAAGACATCCAGGTAGTCGTGATAAATTTCAGGGACAGATTGGCGGGTTTCAGCATCAGAGTCCATGCAGAGTAAGGACGGAGGCGGAGATACTACTTGCAGGCAGTGCTGTTGGCAATAAGGAGATTGGAAGCTGATCTCTCCCGTGGTCCAGTTGACCCGTGGGTTGTGGACCTGTAGCCACGGCAAGCCCAGTATGACAGGGAACAGGGGGGAGTCAATCACATCCAGGCGCAGTAGTTCATGGTGGTTGCCAGCGATGGTGGTGGCTAAAGGCTGGGTTTCCCGGGTAACCGGTCCGGATCTTAACGTGGAGCCATCAGCTAAGTATACAGAGAGTCCAGTAGCCCTAGGGCGAAGAGGGATCTGATGTCTGGAGGCGAAGGCTTGATCCAAGAAGCAGCTGCAGGCTCCCGAATCAATAATGGCGCTGACTTGGATAGTCTTTTCTGGAAGCTGGAAGAAAACGGGAACAGCTAGGTGAGTGGAATTGCCTGGGAGAACAGGTAAGTGAACAGATGACGTGGACAGACACTTACGGAGCTTTGCGGGACAGGTCCTCACGTAGTGGCCAGCTTCCCCGCAATACAGACACAAGTTGTTGGCCCTACGGCGTTGGCGTTCCTCAGGGGTGAGGGAAGGACGGAGGAGGCCTAATTGCATCGGCTCAGAGGTATCAGGGGCAGATGAGGCAGTCGGAGTTGGTAGAGCTGGATTGGAAACGGTCGGTACCCGTGGCAACATCCAGACAGGGCGAGATGGGGCCGTGGCCCTTTCAGTTCTGCGCTCCCTCAGACGCCGGTCAATCTGAATGGTCAGGTTAATTAACGCTTCCAAAGTTCCTGGGACTCCTACCCGGGCCAGTTCGTCCTTGAGTGATTCGGAAAGACCTAGGCGGAACTGGTAACAGAGAGCCGCATCATTCCACCTTGTATCCGAACTCCATCTGCGGAATTCGGACACGTAGTCCTCAGCTGGCCGGCGACCCTGCTGTAGAGCGTGCAGGGCAGCTTCCGCGGAGGCGGTCTGATGAGGATCTTCATATAGCAAGGACATAGCCTGAAAGAAGGTGGTCAGATCATCAAGTGCAATGTCCTTTTGTTCCATCAGGCGATGGGCCCAGGCTTGCGGTTCGCCCGAAAGTAGTGCGATGACAAAACCGACTTTAGTAGCTTCTAGGGAGAAAGTCCGTGGCTGTAGGGCGAAGTAAAGTTCGCAAGCATTGCGGAAGGCCCGATATTTGCTACGTTCTCCGGAGAACCTTTCTGGCGTAGGGACTTTTGGTTCAGGTGGCAGCATGATGACAGAGGGAGACGTGGATGTGCCGGAAGCAGCAGAGGTGGAGGCGGGAGCAGATAACGCCTGGACGCGATTTTCCAAACGCGTGTAGCCCTCTTGCAGGGTACGGACTGCTTGAGTCAGTCCATCCAGGTGGCGACAAAGTTCTTGCATAGGATCCACTCCCTGCGCGGGCTCGGTCATGGCTGTCCGGTACTGTCACGTACCTGGTGGACGAGCCCGACGTGCAAGGAGTGGCTGCCCTTGCTCCTCTGATCCCGGGACCCCTGGTAGAGTGGACAGGGGGTGCGGGAGTGCAGAGTCGCACGAGCGCCGGTTGCAGCGCAGGTGCTGGGCCGGAAGGCTTCAGAAGGCTTCAGTGCTGCGTAGAGTGGCAAGTGTGGACTGTAGCTGCTGGTGGCAGGTGAAGACGACTGGAGACACAGGAATCACCAGAGCGGGGAGGTGTACCGTAGTCCAGTGGAGGTAAGTCCCAGCAGGAGGGTCCGAGGCCGGCTAGCGGGTCAGGTGCAGGTGCAGTAGGCAAGGCAGAGTAAGAGTCAGACCGGATCGACAACAGATTGGCAGCAGCGGCTAAGAGGGTCAGGCAAGCGGATCGTCAGGCAGGCAATAGGTCAGGGCAGGCGGAAGGCAAGCGGAGTCAGGAACAGGCCGGGTTGTCAGGAACAGATTCAAGTAGGTTAGATACAGATAGTCACAGGAACTGCTGTAGACCGGACAGCAAGAGGCAAACGCTGACAGCGAGTTTAAATGTCCTCTTTTGGCGCCAGAATGACGTTCGCGCGATGCGCGCGTACCGTTGCCGCGAATGCGCGCGCCCGCTCCCGTCGCAATGCCGTGATCGCGATGCGCGCGCCCTTGCCGCGAATGCGCGTGTCCCGATCGCGCTGACGCGCCGCTAGCGCCATCTGGTGGCCGAAGTTGTTCATGACAGGTGCCCAATAGAGATCTCTGTGGTTGCAGGTGAAGTAGCAGACTCCAGCCTGTTTTTTTGGGGGATGATGGGAGTGGGGCTCCCTACTTACCTGTCCCAGATGCTGTGTCACTTGGCAGAAGATAGAGGTGGGTGGATGTCCATAGTGGAGAGTACTAGGTGCGGACTTTGAATGTTGAGCAGGGAGTCACAGCTATGACATCACTGGTTGCTAGACGCCAGGCGGCTTTAGTAAGCAGTGGCCACTAGATAGAGTTTCAGGTGGAAGCAGAGTGAGCATAGGGTGACCACATTTCCAAACTACCATTCAGGAACACCTTCCCTTCCCAAAAATAAGCTTGTGACGTAACAAATCACAACACAGTGTTTGGACATTAGAGGCGGGATTTATGATTTCTCCAATCACAAGCAGGGGGCGGGACTGTGCTCCTCCAGGCATTCCCGGCCAGGACAAGTACTGTCAGTGAGTAAAGCAGTGATGTGGCGGCCTTTTTTGTGGGCATCAGATTGGCCCAGGGGGGTAGTTGTGTCAGTTTCATTCCAGGTCACTGTATTGTCCTGTAATGAAGGTGCCTGGGACAGACTTGCAAAATGCGGGACTGTCCCGGGCAATCCCGGACACGTGGTCACACTAGATGGGAGTGGGGCTCCCTACTTACCTGTCCCAGATGCTGTGTCACTTGGCAGAAGATAGAGGTGGGTGGATGGCCATAGTGAAGAGGACTAGGAGCGGACTTTGAATGTTGAGCTGGGAGTCGCAGCTATGACATCACTGGTTGCTAGACACCAGGCGGCTTTAGTAACCAGTGGCCACTAGATAGAGTATCAGGTGGAAGCATTGGGGGACCACATTTCCAAACTACCATTCAGGGACACCTTCCCTTCCCAAAATTAAGCTTGTGCCGTAACGAATCACAGCACAGTGTTTTGGACACTAGAGGCGGAATTTATGATTTCTCCAATCACAAACAGGGGGTGGGACTGTGCTCCTCCAGGCATTCCCGGCCAGGACAAGTACTGTCAGTGAGTAAATCGGTGATGTGGCTGCCTTTTTTGCGGGCATCAGATTGCCCCGGGGGGTGGCTGTGTCAGTTTCATTCCCGGGACACTTTATTGTCCTGGAATGAAGGTGCCCGGGACAGACTTGCAAAATGCGGGACTGTCCCGGGCAATCCGTGACACGTGGTCACCCTAGATGGGAGTGGGGCTCCCTACTTACCTGTCCCAGATCTTGTGTCACTTGGCAGAAGATAGAGGTTGGTGGATGTCCATAGTGGAGAGGACTAGGTGCGGACTTTGAATGTTGAGCAGGGAGTCGCAGCCATGACATCCCTGGTTGCTAGACGCCAGGCAGCTCTAGTAACCAGTGGCCAGTAGATGGAGTATTAGGTGGAGGCAAAGTGAGCACCAGCGCTGTGGCTATGAAGTCCTTCCTCATTCTGTCAGTTTAATTCCAGGACATTGTAGTGTCCCGGAATAAGGGTATCCAGGACACGTGGTCATCCGGTAAGAGACTCGGGGGCTATGGCCCCCAGATTCTGGGCTATAGCCCCAGAAGCCACCCTCTAGTGATGCCACTGTCTTTGTGTGCTATTTATAGATTACATTTCTCATATTTCCATTATTTGAATATTAACATCCCATTACATTTTTTTCCAACATCTTATCCAGGTCACTTATCAAGTTATTGACACTCCCCTGAGTGATGTGTCACTTGGCAGAAGATAGAGGTGGGTGGATGTCCATAGTGAAGAGAACTAGGAGCGGACTTTAAATGTTGAGCAGGGAGTCACAGCCATGACATCCCTGGTTGCTAGACGCCAGGCGGCTCTAGTAACCAGTGGCCAGTAGATGGAGTATTAGGTGGAGGCAGAGTGAGCACCAGCGCTATGACGGAACTTCCTCATTCTGTCAGTTTCATTCCAGGACATTGTATTGTCCCGGAATAAAGGCATCCAGGACACGTGGTCATCCGGTAAGAGACTCGGGGCTATGGCCCCCAGATTCTGAGCTATAGCTCCAGAAGCCACCCTCTAGCGACGCCACTGTCTTTGTGTGCCATTTATAGATTACATTTCTCATATTTCCATTGTTTGAATATTAACATCCCATTACATTTTTTTCCAACATCTTATCCAGGTCACTTACCGAGTCATTGACACTCCCCTGAGTGATGGAAAAATGTATCCAACTTTATTCCGCATGACACCAGACGACCGGGTCCGCTATGCAACTATTTTGAAGCTATTGCAGCATTTTGGGTGGAATTGGGTTGGAATATTATCCTCAGATGATGGCAGCGGTGATAAGGAGTCCCAAGAACTGAGTAAGCTGATGAGCCAACATGGGATCTGCACATCATATATCATTCCAATCACTAGGGATATGGATCGATTTGCTGATAAAATGTGGACTATTATTAAATCAACAGCTGAAGTTGTCATAGTGTGTGGGCCTTACACAGACCAATTTTTTTGGTTTGGTTGTAATTTACGCTATTCTCTAGGAAAACTCAAACTTATTTTTCCACCATCATGGAGTAAAATAATTCATCTGTATAGAGATGACGTTTCAGTAATCAACTGCAGCTTCGTGTTTTCATGGTCATCAAAATTCAAACTAGAGAACAGTATTTATAATCATAGCGTGTTTGCTAAACGCTTGTATGACCCGATACTGGAAGACATTTGGATTTTCTGTTATAATTGCCTTTCCCCAAATCTACTCAAGAATGACGTTGTTAAAAAACTCTTTAAGTATCCTTTGAAACATTGTCCTAATTTAACAGATTTGTCATACGTAATGTCTAGTTATACAGCTATACCTTCCTATGCATACGCGGCTGTATATTTTGTGGCCAAAGCTCTACATGACATGTACAAGATGAAGAATAAATCGAAACAAAATGGATTCCAGCACATAGTAAGTTAAATAATAAGGGCCAGATTCTCTGAGCTGTTACGGCGGCATATCTTCCGTATACGCCACCGTAATTTCAAATCTGCGCCGGCGTATGTTTGCGCCAATTCTCAAAGGCAGATACCTTAAAAAAAAATAGGCTTCTTCCACCGACGTAACTAGCCTACGCCGGCGTATAATTGTGTGCAATTATACGCTGGCCGATAGGGGGCGCTTCCGTCGATTAGCCGCGTTGAATATGCAAATAAGCTAGATACGCCGATTCACGAACGTACTTGCTCCCGTCGTCGTATTTTACCCCTGCTTTATGAGAGGTAACTTTGCGTAGGTGAGGCGTACGCAATGTTAACCAATTAAGCCCCGGACCAATATGCTGCTAAATGCCCAGAGGCGTTTTTACAATTTGCCACTGCGTCGCTTTAACAGACAATTGCGCGGTCGTGCGACGTGGCTCCCAAACAAAAATTGCGTCATTTTTTTCCCACAAATAGAGCTTTCTTTTGGTGGTATTTGATCACCTCTGCGATTTCATTTTTTTGCGCTATAAACAAAAATAGAGCGCCATTTTTGAAAAAAACATTTTTTTACTTTTTGTTGAAATAAATAAATTTTAGTCAAACATTTAAGCAAAAATGTATTCAGCCACATGTCTTTAGTAAAAAAAAAATCGCAATAAAAGGGAGAGCTGCATCACTTCCTCTGCCAGTGTTTACATTTTACAGGCAGGGGAAGTGACACGGCGGCGGCGCACAGGATTGGCTGGGATCGATCACGAGGTGGCGGACAGAATCGAGAAGCCGCCCCCTCAGCACGGATTGCTTCCAAAGGTAAGCCGCACGTAGCGGAGGGGGTCCCGATCGGACCCCGACCCTCTAGAAGGCAGGGACGTATATATACACCCATCTGCCTGTACGTGCCATTCTGTGGACGTACATAGGCATGCGGCGGGCGTCAAGTGGTTAAGTATGGACATCGGGACAGCTTCAAATTTTCAGTCGTTTACGTCGTTTGCGTAAATCGTTCGCGATTAGGGAAGTGAGATAACTCTCATGCTGCGTACACACAATCATTTTTCAGCTTGTAAAAAACTAAGTTTTTTCCAACTTCATCATTAAAACGACGTTGCCCACAAACCATCGTTAAAAAAAAAATGCTCTAGCGAATGGCGGTGACGTACAACACGTACGACGGCACTATAAAGGGGAAGTTCCATGCGGATGGCGCCACCCTTTGGGCTGCTTTAGCTGATTTCCTGTTAGTAAAAGACGATTCGCGCTTTTCTGTCTGTTACAGCATGATGAATGTGCTTACTCCATTCTGAACGGTAGTTTTACCACAACGAGCGATCTCGTCTCATATCTTGCTTCTGAGCATGCGCGGGTTTTTTCACGTCGTTTAACCGCTTAAGGACCGCCTCCTGCAGATATACGTCAGCAGAATGGCACGGCTGGGCACAAGCACGTACCCGTACGTCCTCTTTAAGCACGCGCCCATGACCCGGTCCAAAGCTCCGTGAAATGCGCCCGCGGGACCCACGGACCCGATCGCCGCCAGTGTCCCGCGATTGGTCACAGGAGCTGAAGAACGGGGAGAGGTGAGTCTAAACAAACCTTCCCCGTTCTTCTCTGTGGCGATGTCACTGATCGTCTGTTCCCTGATATAGGTGTAGCGCCCATGTACTTCCAAGACCTGTCCAGGTACGCTATACCCACTCAGGCTGGAGTGGCGCAGAAAGACTAATTGTTGTCGGAAACAGGAATGTTTCCATATCCAAGGCCTGAGTCTGCTGTTCTCCTTCAAACCTTCGTCTATCCTTCCCATCACCTGTTACCTGTTTTTACCCGGCTGGGTAATAAAGAGCACATATAAAGAGACTTCCTATTTGGCAGGCATTCCTTCATAGCTGCTTTATTCAATATTCACCCCTAGACCAGGGGTATTAAAATTCATGGAGGTCCGATTAGTAAAATGTTCTACCAACCGAGGTCCGAATCTCAGTTTTGTGCAATTACTTTCTTTACATCACAGCCCAGGCGTGCAGGCGCGACACACCATTCGTTTGAATGGGCTGCTGTGCCTGCGTTTTCTGCTGGGAAAAGGTCCTGGTATCTTTTTAAAAATGCAGCTGCATGGAAACTGCATGATGTGTTTGTAACATGCAATTTCCATGTGCAGCAAATTGCACTTTGCATTTCAGTGCATTTAAGAGCCAATGGTACCCCTTCATATTTGTGCAGCACCTCATTTTGTGCGCAGCTGCTCGTCCCCTTCACATCTTCCCCATCACAGCCCTGCCCCTTCACATATCCCCCCACACAGTATTGCCCCCTTTACATGACCCCCATCACATATCCCCCCACGCAGTATTGCCCCATCACATATCCCCCCACACAGTATTGCCCCATCACATATCCCCCACGCAGTATTGCCCCATCACATATCCCCCCACGCAGTATTGCCCCATCACATATCCCCCCACACAGTATTGCCCCATCACATATTCCCCCACACAGTATTGCCCCATCACATATCCCCCCCACACAGTATTGCACCATCACATATCCCCCCCACACAGTATTGCCCCATCACATATCCCCCCCACACAGTATTGCCCCATCACATATCCCCCCACACAGTATTGTTCCATCACATATCCCCCCCACACAGTATTGCCCCATCACATATCCCCCCACACAGTATTGCCCCATCACATATCCCCCCCACACAGTATTTCCCCATCATATATCCCCCCCACACAGTATTGCCCCATCACATATCCCCCCCACACAGTTTTAGACATGTGCATTTGTTTTCGTTAGGATGCATTTTCGTCCGAAAATCTGTTTTTTTTGTTATCGTATTAACAAACGATAACGAAAGTGCAAAAAACGAAAAGATCTGACATAAAAAATGCTTTATTTTCGTTTTCGTTGCGGTAAAAATTCGATATAGAGAGATTCGACATTATAGGGAAAAGATTTGACATCATAGAGAAAAGATTCGACACTATAGAAATAATAGATTCGACATTTCAGAGAATAGATTTCGATTTATGAGGCGTAAAGATTCGACGTTCCGTCGAATATTCTTTGATCATCCACCCGCAACCAACGTTCCGTCGAATGTTTTATTTTTTTTTATTTTTCTTTTTTTTTTTCTTTCGACAGAAACCAAGTATTATTGGATTTTCGGACGAAAGCTATTCCCCAACGAAAAACGAAATAAATCAAAACGATTTTCGGGAGTAACTAAATAAATTTATTTTCCAAACGAAAACGAAAAAACAAAACAAAATATTCCAGTCTGCACATGTCTACACAGTATTGCCCCATCACATATCCCCCCACACAGTATTGCCCCATCACATACCCCCACCACACAGTATTGCCCCATCACATACCCACACCACACACTATTGCCCCATCACATACCCCCCCCCCACACACAGTACTGCCCCCTTTACATGACCCCATCACATACCCCCCCAAAAAGTATTGCCCCTTTACATGACCCCCATCACATATCCTGCAGACAGTATTGCCCCATCACATAACCCCCCTTTTCCCCCCACAGCACAGCCCCCGCTCTCCACTCCTACCTGTAACCTTTCAGCACGGAGAGCAGGAGGCAGGACATTCGTCAACTGAAGGCGCAGCAGCACTGAGCGGAGCGGGGAGACTTTTGGGCAAACTGGTGATTGTCTGCTAGTACCGCCTTTTGTTGTCGGAAATTCTGAGCGTGTGTACGCGGCATTAGCGTAATAACCTCGTACAAACGATCGTAAAATCTGACAAGTAATCCGTGGATTTTTTTTTTTTTTTTCGACTGAATTTTGGCTCAAACTTGTGTTGCATACACACGGTCACACAAATGTTGTCTGAAATTCCGACCGTCAACACTACAACGAGCCGAGAAAAAAAACAGTTTGATGATTCAGAGCATGTATGTTTTTTTTTTTTCGTGTCGGAATTGCATACAAGACGATCGGAATTGCATACAAGAAAATCGGAGGAAAAATTTGAGAACCAGCTTTTTTTCTTGGCAGAAATTCTGATGGAGCCTACACACGGTCGGAATTTCCGACCGAAAGCTTGCATCGGACTTTTCCTGTTGGAATTTCTGATCGTGTGTACTCGGCATGCGTGTAATAGACAGAACAATTTAAAATGTTATTCTAAGGATATTATACAAAATTATCGGATCTGAAAATAAAACAAATGATTGATGTTTCTCAGGATTAGTGGGTTGGAGGATTATTTTCATATCAGAGAGATGTACACTGAGACATTGCAGGGTAAGGCTGCATTCACACCTATGCGTCAGCGATTTTGGGCGTATTTGGGCGACAAAGTTTAGGCGTTTTGTACCGGCGATTTGCGGCGACAAAGCGCGTCGTTTAAAAATCCAGATTTTTGTATCGCCATTGTCGGCTATGCGGAACGCCAAAGCCGCCCGATACGCGTGTCGGAAAAGGGTCCGGGAGTTTTTTCAAAATCACCGTTCGACGTTCTATCGGTGTACGGCGTTTGGCGTTAGGAGACGTGAACGATCTCCATAGACAATAATGCAAATTCGACGGTATGGCGTATTGTAGCGTGGCGCTTCAGGCGACAAAACACCTAGGTGTGAATGCAGCCTAATTAAAAAATAACGAATGTGTGATTCTCCTGAATAATTCATTTCTTTGCACATTCATAGAATTGCCAACTAGTACATCGAGTCTGACCATCTTTGTATAACTGTATATAATAATGTGTGTATTTCTGTCTTCCATGAAAAAGCTGCACAAATATGTGAGAAAGGTTAATTTCCTGCCCAGAGTCGATCTTTTCTTTAATCAGAAGAAAGAAATGCCAACTGCTCTTATTTTACAAAGCTGGCTTTTTCTTGACCGTTCAAGTTTTTTGTCTACCACAATTTCCACTCTTCAAGGCCCAGACTATGTGCCGAAATCATTTCCCAATATGAGTGATCCTCGCTTCTGGAAAACCGGCAAAGTAAGGAATGACTTGATGTTTTCTGTTTATATTGTTTGCGGAGGAGGTTCATCATTTAGATTTATTGGGATCTTTTTAGCCGTGTTTTAAGATATACAGTACAGACCAAAAGTTTGGACACACCTTCTCATTCCACTGAAGTCACACTGAAGGCATCAAAACTATGAATTAACACATGTGGAATTATATACATAACAAAAAAGTGTGAAACAACTGAAAATATGTCATATTCTAGGTTCTTCAAAGTAGCCACCTTTTGCTTTGATTACTGCTTTGCACACTCTTGGCATTCTCTTGATGAGCTTCAAGAGGTAGTCACCTGGAATGGTCTTCCAACAGTGTTGAAGGAGTTCCCAGAGATGCTCGGCACTTGTTGGCCCTTTTGCCTTCACTCAGCGGTCCAACTCACCCCAAACCATCTGGATTGGTTCAGGTCCGGTGACTGTGGAGGCCAGGTCATCTGGCGCAGCCCCCCCATCACTCTTCTTCTTGGTCAAATAGCCCTTACACAGCCTGGAGGTGTGTTTGGGGTCATTGTCCTGTTGAAAAATAAATGATGGTCCAACTAAACGCAAACCAGATGGAATAGCATGCCGCTGCAAGATGCTGTGGTAGCCATGCTGGTTCAGTATGCCTTCAATTTTGAATAAATCCCCAACAGTGTCACCAGCAAAGCACCCCCACACCATCACACCTCCTCCTCCATGCTTCATGGTGGGAACCAGGCATGTAGAGTCCATCCGTTCACCTTTTCTGCGTCGCACAAAGACACGGTGGTTGGAACCAAAGATCTCAAGTTTGGACTCATCAGACCAAAGCACAGATTTCCACTGGTCTAATGTCCATTCCTTATGTTCTTTAGCCTAAACAAGTCTCTTCTGCTTGTTGCCTTTCTTTAGCAGTGGTTTCCTAGCAGATATTCTACCATGAAGGCCGGATTCACACCGGAGTCTCCTCTTATCAGTTGTTCTAGAGATGTGTCTGCTGCAAAAGAACCTAGAATATGACATATTTTCAATTGTTTCACACTTTTTTTTTTTTTTTTTTTCATCTATTTCCTTGTCAAATATATCTTTATTGGAATATGAAATAGGCGGTATACAAAAAATATAAGGAATATTAAACAAAAGAAAAACAAAGAGAGTACAAATATGCAATTGTGGAAATAAAGAAACTTAGCAGTGTTGAGAGGAGTTCTAACATGAAATAACATTCCTCTTGTGAAAATCGTTAGGGCGCACTTTACGGTTTTGCCATATAAGATTGGTACAGTGTAATAATGAACGGATCAAAGGAGATGTTTCCTTTTATGTTCAGTTCGTACCTTAATGTCTAATAGATTATACGATAAAGTTAACTGAGGCATCTATATAAAATATCTGCCCATGAGTTACTAACAGTTCATACCAACTTACAAGAAAAAGAGAAACTCCTTAATAGAGTAAAAATTGTAACATCAAGAATAAAAAGAAAAAAAAAAAGAAAAGAGAAATAAAGCATGAAGGGAGGGGATTGGGGGAGGGGTGTCTGCAGGACCGGACCGGGAAATCCCACCAACCGCCAAGGTGGTTCAATTGCCGTTTCGATGGGTGGGCTACCATGGCAACAATACATCTTTATTAAAAGCTTTCAGTGTTGTGTATGTAATCCAGGGCGTCCAAATTTGTTCAAACCTGGTGATCATGTCATTTTCTATTGCCGTCATTTTGGCATATAACATCGCGTTACTCATTCTGTTGATTGTTTCGTTCACTGGAATGCTCGAGGTTTTCCATGCCTTCGCTATGGTCTGCTTTGCTGCCGTAAGAAGCTGCTTAATCAGGTTAAATTGTATATGCGACAAGATACTGGGTTTTAGGTTGAGCAATGCCAGTTTGGGGTCTAATGGTATTTTTTTATTAGTTAAAGTATGTGCTATTTCAAAAATTTCGGACCAAAATGATTGGGCTTTTGGACATGACCACCAAGTGTGAAAGTATGTTCCGCTCTCTGTACAGCCTCTGAAACACAGGTCTGAATGATTTTGTGAAAATTTAGCTATTTTTGCCGGCACCAAGTACCATCTTGAAAGCACTTTATAGTTTGTCTCAGAGGCTGATACATTAATTGAAGCAGTTTTGGTATTGAGCCAAATTTGATTCAATTCTGCGGGGCTCAATTCTGCACCAAGGTCCTCCTCCCATTTACTAATATATGGTAGTTTCCAAGAGTCAGATTGTGTTTGCAGCTGGGCGTATAGGGTGGAAATCACACTTCTGGCGTGTGGATTGTCCTTACATATGTTTTCAAAACCGGAGTATATGATGGGTGAAATTGGTGTATTTACTGGTGGGAGAAAGAAATTTTTTATTTGCAGGTATCTAAAAAGTTCACCATGTGGTATACCATGCGAATCACAGAGTGACGGGAAGGGGACAATGGAGTTGGAGTTAAAAAACTGGAACTTTTGAGTACAGTCTCTCTTTACCCATTCTTTGAATGTGTTAGGGAAGACCCAGGCGGGGTAGAAATCTGGGTTTTTAATAAAAGACAGCAGAGGGCAATGTGGAGATTGTAGGTTTTTCTTTAACTTGATCTTGTCCCAGAGGGTAAGTGAGTGTTTGGTGATAGGGTTGCTAATATTTTTACGAGATTTGGGGGGGATCCACAGTAAGTTGGATATCGAGATGGGATCACAATCTAAAGCTTCAATTGAAACCCAAAGGGGAATTTCACATTTAGCGTGATATTTTGTCAGAGTCGCCAATTGGGCCGCTTGGTAATATTTTGTGAAGTTGGGGTACCCAATCCCGCCGTTGGTTTTGGGAAGTTCCAAGACTTGTGGTTTGATTCTGGGTCGGGAGGGACCCCAAATAAAGGAAGAGATCCGTTTTTGGATTATTCTCATGTAGTATGCCGGAATTGGTATAGGGGAGTACTCTAAAAAGGTATAGGAGCTTCGGCAATATTGTCATTTTTACTGCGTTTAATTTCCCAAACCACGACAGGGGAAGTTGCGTCCAAGATTTCAGTAGACTTGATATATGTTTTAACAGTATGGGGTAATTATACGAGAATAGGTCTGCTATTTCTGCTGTTAGGTGGATTCCTAAATAGGGGATGCTTTTCCCGGGCCAGTTAAAGGGGAGTCCAGATTTGGTAGCTGTTAATTCTGTGTCCGATAATGAAATGTTTAGGGCAAGACATTTTTTAGGATTAATTGCTAAACCTGATATAGTTGCGAAATGATTCAGAATTGGGATGAGGTTAGGGCCGGACACTTGGGGGGAGGATAAGAAAAGTAAAATGTCATCCGCGTAGAGGCATAATTTATGTTTAAACCCACCCAATTCTATGCCTAATATCTTAGGGTCCAATCTAATTCTTTGGGCTAGGGGTTCTATCAGGAGGGCGAACAGCAAAGGAGATAGGGGACAGCCTTGTCTTGTTCCTCTCTGGACTGCAAACGTATCAGATTTGTAACCTGCGTATTTGACGTAAGCTTTTGGATTGTTGTACAGTGCCATAACCCAATTTCTAAAATTTGGACCGAAGCCCCAATTCTGTAAGGTATATTCCATGTAGGACCACGAGACGGAATCAAAGGCCTGTTTGATGTCCAGAGATATGAAGCAGGCTGGGATTTTCCTCTCCTTGGCTGAATGAGCAAGCAAGCATGCCCTCCGAATATTATCCCCTGCCTGTCTAGTGGGCATGAAACCCACCTGGTCCCGGTGAATCAATGATCCTATAATCTTGTTTAGGCGGCTGGCTAGAATTTTACCTAAGAGTTTAATATCCGTGTTCAACATGGATATAGGGCGGAAATTTTCGCTAAGGGTGGAGTCAGAGTGTGGTTTTGGGATCATGCAGATCGTGGCTGTTAGTGATTCCTGCCTGAAGGAGTTTGATTTTAAGAGGTCGTTGTATGCATCTGCTAAAGTGGGGGAGATTATGCTAGTGAAGGTTTTGTAGTATCTGGCTGAAAACCCGTCGGGACCTGGTCTTTTATTTAACTTAAGTTCTTTTATAGCTCCCTTGACGTCATCGTGTGTTATTGGTTTCTCTAATTCTGTTCTTTGGGCTCCTGTCACTTGCGGGAGTTGTAATTGTGAAAAAAAGGAGTCAGTTTCCGATTTATTAAAGGTATTTGATTCCGAAAGTAATTTTTTGAGGTGGGCGCTAAATTTCTGCACTATTTTGATGGGGTTGCTGGTGAGGTTTTGTTTCGCAATTTTCAGTTTTACTGGGTTATGGGACTTGTTTATCGAGTTTAAAGCTCTTGCCAAGAGTGTTCCCGGTTTGTTGGAGTTCTTATAGTAGGAGTGTTTGGACCTGGTTAGAGTTTTTATAGCAGAGTTCGTAAGGAAAAGGTCATATTCCAGGCGGGTCTCGTCTAAGCGTGCTTTGGTGCTGGGGGAGTGATTCTGCTGAAAGGCTAGGAATGCTAAGTTGTAATCTGTTTCCAATTTTCTCCCTAACTGCAAGCGTTCTCTTTTATGAATTCCCAGTTGTCTTTGAAGAAAACCTCTAAGCACAGGCTTGTGGGCTTCCCAGAGTGTGAGGGGAGATGTTTCTGGGTGAGTGTTGAATTCTAAATATTCTTTTAAATTTTGCTCAATTGCGGAACAGTGGACGGGATGTTTAAGAAGAACTTCTGGGAGATACCAGGTAGGGTCATGATTCTTAGGAATTGTGGATGAGAAAGTTGTGAAGACTGCATTGTGATCTGACCAGGGAATGGGAATGATGCTAGAATCAAGTACTTCTGGCAACATTCCAATGGTAGTAAAAATATGGTCAATACGGCTAGAAGATCTATGAGGGTTTGAGTAGTATGTATATATACGTTTCGTTGGGTTGGATTCTCTCCAAGTGTCCACCAATTTATGTTTAGATAATAGGTTGGGGAGGGACCCCTTAGTATTCTGTTTTGGGGGGGCGTAAGGGGTTCTATCCAAGAAAGGGAGGATAACCTGGTTAGAATCACCGCACATGAAGAGAGCTCCCATCTTGTGCGTGTTAACGATTTGGAGGAGATGTGACATGAACGGTAATGGGTTCTGATTAGGCGCATAGTATGACACTACCGTCGCTACCGTGTCCATTATGTGCCCTGTTAGGATTAGGTAGCGTCCCTCTGGGTCTTTTATTTCTGACTTCAAGGTAAAGGGTGTTGATCTGTGGAATGCAATAAGGGTGCCTCTCTTTTTGGTAGAGGCGGATGCTGTGTATACTTGTGGGTAGGATGCATTATAGTATTTAGGAGTGGATTGAGGGGTAAAGTGGGTTTCTTGCAAAAAAACTATATGTGCTTTCTTAGCCTGAAAGTGTCTAAATGCCTTGGAACGTTTCTGAGGAACATTGAGGCCCTGTACGTTGAGCGATAACAAGTTTAACGGAGCCATGGCAGCCAAACCATCATGAAAATCTTACCTTGGCCGTTCGCGGTGCGACGCTCCGGTCCAGCCCATGCAGACAGGAAGGGAGAAGAAAGGGGGGGGGTGTCAAAAATATTATCCTTGAAAAAAAGATAGAAAACATTACAAGACATAGAATTCTTAAACAACTTTATATTAACCGAGTGTCCAAGTCTGGCCCGTGAAGGGGAGAACAAGTTCCCTTCAGGGGAAAAAATGCCCACGTCTAGGCCCGGCATAATATTGCCGGGTCCAGAGGAGGGTCTAAGGTGGCGCATGTTGTTTCCGTGCATCGGAGACCCGCATACTGAAAAAAAAGAAACAAAAAGGCAAAAGATAAAACTTTCAGGCTCCCCTCAGGGTGCCTGAAGTTGCGTTGCTGAAGAGTGTCAGCTTGATGAGGGTAGGGTGTTTGATTAGCAGTGCCCTAGGGAGAGCATTTCTAAATAAATAGAGCATAGCTTAGATGGGGGCCTGAGGTGTGCAGGCGGGGTTGCTTTGCTTCCAATCTATGGGCAGGAATAAGTGGTACTAGGGAGAGCATCTATGTGAAAGTGCTGCAAGGGGATGTGTCAAGACAGCGGGTTTCTGCCCCATTCCATATAAAGTGGGTAGATGCTTAGTAATTGGAGTTGGGGGTTCTAGAACGTGAAAAAAAAAAAAAAAAAGGAGGGGGGGGAGCTGCTATAGGTTAGATAGAAAAGTGAGGTCAAATTTGGTGGGGTGTTGCGGCCTCCTGTGCAGAGGTAGAGTCAGATTGGGGTGCCAGATTAATCGGATTATTGGGTAAAGGGAGAAGTGCATTGTTAGAATGCTCTTGTATGGAAAGTTCAGTCCATAGTATCTGTTTCTTGTTCCTGGGGCTGGTCCATGAATCTGCCACGTTTACTTGATTGTTGCACGCCGTTATTTTGTTCCTTGTATGGTGAATCATTGCGTGGAGAGGAGGATGCTGTTCTCCTGCGTGTTGTACTTGTTGAAGTTGGCCTGTCGATTAACTTGAAGTCTAAAAGAGCTTGGTGAAGTTGGTCTGGTGTTCTGCATACAATTTTTGTCCCCTGATAGGTGAATCGCAGTGAGAAGGGGAAACCCCACTGATATTTTATATTGCGGTTTTGTAGCTCCATTAGGAGAGGCTTCATAGCCCTCCTTTTAGTTATAGTCAGTTGCGATATATCTGCAAAGATCTGGTATTTGTGGCCCTGAAATGAAAGACATTCTTTTCCTCTGGCGGCTTCCAGTATTTGTTCTTTTGTCTTGTAGAAGTGAAATTTTGCTATTATGTCCCTAGGGGGACCGTCAGCTTTTTTAGAGGTGAGTGCCCTATGTACTCTGTCCATTTCTAGCCTTTCTACCGGTATCCCAGGGAGAAGCTCTTGGCACAATGCCAGAGTAGTGGCTTGCAGGTCTGTGACTGACTCAGGGATACCTCTAAACCTTAGGTTAGACCTCCTGGCCCTGTTCTCGAAGTCCTCCAATCTGCTTTGCAGTATTAAATTTTCTTCTTTGAGAGTGTCTATTTCTGACAGGCATTCCTGGGTGTATATTTCTATTTCTTCTACTCTAGTTTCCAGGGCTTCCGTGCGGCTACCCAGCTCCCTGATTTCCTTGGTAAGGTTGGCTGTAATCTGGTCTGAGGTGATTTGCAGGGCTTTATGGAGCATTCTTTCAAATTGTTTTAAAATACCTGAGGGGATTGTGGCATCCTGTGATGTAGATAGTTTTCCCACATTTCTGTCTTCCTCCTCACTGTCTGAGTCCAAGTCTCTGAGGGATGCCATAAGTGCAGCAGTTTTAGCAGCTTTGGCTGTGCTTTGGTGTGCCTTCACTGAGGTGTGGCTCTCTGAGGGGACAGGTGCTTTCTTTGCAGCGTTCTTAGCCAGCTGAGCACCGCTGACAGGATTTGTTTTGTTCCTGTTTCTTGCTCTTCCCAGCACCATTTTTCGAATAAACAGTGTCCCTCACCTCTGTGGAAGTTGTACCGAATCCCTGTTCGTTTTCGCCTTGATTTTCGGTACTATATCGGCGGGAATTCTCCTTCACGGAGTGGAGCTCTAGCCCGGCATGTCTGTCCTGCTAGGCTTCACGCATGCGCCTCTTGTTTCACACTTTTTTGTTATGTATATAATTCCACATGTGTTACATTCATAGTTTTGATGCCTTCAGTGTGACTCTACAATTTTCATAGTCATGAAAATAAAGAAAACTCTTGGAATGAGGAGGTGTCCAAGCTTTTGGTCTGCACTGTACTAGAAAATGTGTGTAGCGCCTGGTTACGTCAAAATACAGGTGCTATTTAAATTTAGAGGGAGATCAGAGTGTTAGTTAAACTCTGATCTGGTTAAAATGTTTATATTGGGTCTCTGTCTCAGCTTGCCTGTGCTGTGGGCTGTTGTGCTGGGTGTTCTTCCCACCCCAGTGCAGTAGATGGCAGCAGTGGAGTCAAGGTTTGGGTGCTCTTCCCCAGCAGCCAGGAGGGTTGAGCCTCGCTGTGCATGCTGGAGGAAGGGTATTTATGGGGTAGACGCCATTGGTTCTGGGTCTTCTTCATCCAGTGTGGCGCCCACCTTTAGGGTGGCCACATCATGGCGCCCTGGCGTTATGGCCTTCATGGCCAGGGCGTGCGTGCCACGCGGTGTTCCTGGTTCTGGGACCACGTTGGTCCGGAACATTTGAGCAGCGATGGGGACCCAGTGATTGACTGGGTTCCGACTTTTGAGGATCCCAAGCGGTAGAGCTGTTCGGTGGGGAGTCCGTCTGAGGAGCGCCAATGAGAGGCTGGCGGTCCAAAAGGATTTCGACAAACCACCATGGATCGAGGTAGCCAGACACTAAAGGATTGATCACTTGTCAGTCAGTACCTGGGCAACATTAAAATGGAGACCTAGGCGTAATTCATCCGAGGAGGATTGCCTCCGTAATTGTAATCAGAGAGGGCCTGTGGCAGAGGTGTCTCCCTGAAGTCCATCCAAGGAGGGTCTGTGGCAGAGACTTTTCCTCAAAGGTTCGAGAGATACTCTGGCTGCCAGGTCAGTGAGAGAGGTCTGTTCGGGTACACTATTCCCATTTAAGCAGAAGAAGTGTTAAACTTGGGAGCAGGACTGTTTCCCTATTGCTACGCCTGAATTTGCTATTCTGCTTTCTTCCTTCAACTTTACTTTCCTCACCACAAGTTTATTGTTTTTACCCGGCTGGGTGATAAAGAGCACAGCAAAGAGCACCTGTTGCGGACATTCCTTTACTTCTTCAGTAGATGTCTGTAAAGACGAAACCGGTCGGTTAACTGGACTCTTATCACCACTATTGAGTTACTACCAAGATTTTTGCTTGCTGTGGTTTCCTTGATGTGCAGTGTGGAACTTTTTATCTTTTGGGTTTTTTTTGCTTTTATATTTTGGTACATGGACTGTATCCTTGCTTGGAATTTTTAATGAGATTTGCAGATCTCTTTGCTGTGTCAATACTTTTTGATCAACTTTTAATAAATTTCTACACGACGAGGAGGTGTTCTCGCCCTCTTTTTTTCATATCTTCCATGAAATACGGAGTCTCACATCTTCACTGTTCTGTCTGACGTTCCTGAGGCCAGCGATACCTGCTCTCCTTTTGGGATCTGCCTACAGCATCACAACCTGGGACATCGATTTATCCATTGGGATGATCGGAGGGCGGCTAGCCTATACAAGCTTTGAAGACCTACCCACCATACGGTGAGCCGTGGGTCAACAAAAGTCGGTAAGAGTACCTTAATATATATATGCCAAGGAATGTCCTGGGAAGATGACCTGTTTCTGAGGGAAAGGATTGCCCATGTATATGGATGAGGTGTTTCAAACTGAATGAACAATCAGTCTGTTTTGGGGAAACTGGAATATCAACATCCTCAAACCTACACCTATCCCCCCTCCCCCCTCTTTTTTTTGCTGTTTTCAGGACCTCTTGCATTTGTTTTCAGCTGCACTTATTTTGTTGCAACACTTTTCACATAACCTTCAGTTTGTGTTTTTTTGATTATTGTTATTTGTTTCACCCAGCTCAATAGCTGGTGTTTCATAGCCTATAGTCTATGATCTTCTTCACGAAGGCTGCACCTTAGGTCTTACTGTATTTTGGCTGGTAGCTACATCACCGTGGCCATTTATGGTTTTTCCTACATCTATATAGTTTTGGCGCTACACTTTTTTTCTTTTTTTCTTTATTCCCTTACTTCTGCTAAATGCACCATTCACCCCTAGGAATTCGGAAGAGCCACGAGGTAAATGTCCCACCCAAAACAACCAGCAGCTCCTCCGGGGGTAGTGCTACATGTGCATGTCCATGAAAGGGGTCATTTTTGGAGTCAGTGAAGATTGTTGATTGCGGTAAATGTAGAACATTTGTGACAAGATATTTATATTATTTTTTTGTGTTTAGATGTGTTATGGAATAAAGTTGGCATAGAAGGTAATGGTGGTCGTAAATCTTTGGAATATGTGACATGAGATATAATTATTAAAGAGAAACAGTAGCACTGAAATCAAGAGATTATCAGTAATACATCCAATGGGTCCCTCAAGAAGTTCAGAATGTCCTTACATGTTCTTAGCACTTCTTGAAATATATGAAAGAAATATAGATGTTAAAAAAATTCCAACTCGGTGCCCCGTTGTGTTTTTCATGTTGCCGGTCAACATAAATCTTGTAGGAACCCACAGAGCTCCTAGAGGTGTCTCCTGGATAAATGGTGTCTGATCTAATGTGACCATACAAGAATACTTCTGCTCAGGACTGTCTTAATGAGAGGGCACACCTGGGCACTGCCCAGGGGCCCTAGCTGCAGGGGAGGCCCCTGCACTTTCCCCAAAGCAGCTGGTCCTTGAGCCCACACTGCCCCATAATTGGGGGCCCCATGATGGCACTAAGAGTGATACACAGGGGAGGCAGTCTGCCTCCTACCTACTTGATGTCTATTTACCTGCATTGTCACCATTGTAGGGGCCCCATAGCATTACTTTGCCCAGGGGCCCATGATGCTATTCAGACTGCCCTGCTTCTGCTAGTTGGTGACAGATCATATATAGTGAATTAGTAGGCGTAACAGTTGTGAGATGGAATATTAGGTGTGAAAGTTCCAGTGAAAGGAACTCTTAAGGCATCAGCATACCAAGACATTTTGGACAATTCCATGCTCCCAACTTTGTGATAACAGTTTGGGGACGGCCCCTTCCTGTTCCAACATGACTGCGCACCAGTGCACAAAGCAAGGTCCAGAAAGACAAGGATGAACAAGTTTGGGATAGGGAAACTTGACTGGCCTTTACAGAGTCCCGACCTCAACCTGACCTCAACCCAACAGAACACCTTTTGGATTAAAGCGGAGACTGCAAGCCAGGCCTTCTTGTCCAACATCAGTGCCTGACCTCACAAATGCGCTTCTGGAAGAATGGTCAAACATTCCCATAGACACACTCCTAAACATTGTGGACAGCCTTCCCAGAAGATTTAAAGGTGTTATGGCTGCAAAGGGTGGGCCAACTCAATATGGAACCCTACAGACTAAGACTGTGATGCCATTAAAGTTCATGTGCTTATAAAGAAATGCATCCCAATACTTTTGGTAATATAGTGTAGTTGATGGTAGACCTAAAAGGAGATTGTATAGTGTATGGTGAGCTTTGTAGAACCCAGGACATACGTCTCCTATTTTCAATATCACAGCTCTATCCACACAGGCTGTTATCTGATCGCTCAGCTCCTGCACACTCTGCCAAATGAATGATCTATGGCTGTGTATTTAGTGACAATGGTATTCACTGATTGCATAGGAAAAACGTGCACCTGATGAGGGGTGGTAGTGATGTGGGGGAGTAGGAGGGTACTAATGGGGCCAGCTGGTAAACTCCTTTCTGGGTCACATCCCAAGGTCTGTCCAGGAAGTAATAGCTGGACACTGAGGTCAGGGCTGTGTAAGAAATATGTAAAGCTTTTTTATTTCTGCAGAAGAAGTACATTAATGGTATATTGGTACATAGGGGAGCTGGAGTTTAGAAAAAAAGAACTTTAACTAAAATTAGAGGCCCAATCAACATTCAATAGAAATCGATAAACACCGCAAATGAAAAAAAGGAACAAAATACCGACCCCTGAATGGATCTCAGACCTGCAGAAGTCACCTTGAACCCATTGGAGAGGAAAACCAAAACATCATTCCTATTTGTAACACTTAGTTTGTATAAACTCATGAGAAATGATGGACATTTACATTATAATAATGATGATAATATCTTATTTTTAGGTTTCGGTATCTCGGTGCTCAGATCCCTGTCTACCTGGCAGCAGAAAGAAGTTTGGATCTTCCATCCATAAATGCTGCTATGAGTGCATCCCATGTCCAGAAGGAGAGATCTCCAACATTTACGGTACAGTTTGTACACATTTCCCCATGTTTTATCACTGTAAAGGTTCCTGCCAGTAGAGGAAGATACCTGTTGATCCTGCCAGAAATGTATTTATCGCCTAAGTCCTGTTGTCGGCCGACTGCACACAGGAGTTTGTGGACTGAAATCAGAAGAATGGTATCAGCCCTGCCCAGCTATATTTTGTTACTACTACTTTTTTATTATGGGTACTTATATACAGGGCCCATCCTAGGGTCACAGGCGCCTGGGTGCAGAAATATTTCTGGCGCCCCCACATGGGTGTGGTCATTTTACTAACTCCTCCCCTTTACAAATGTTTCTATGGCAACGACTCAACCACAGATATTCTCCCCCAGAAAGTCTTCATTACCCTGGGATCCTTACATGATCTCTTAACAATAAACAAAATACAGGAAGAGAAGCAGAGTATTTTATTGGGACCTGGAGGGGGGCCTCTCTGATGGACACAGAGAGGGATTCTGTTAGAGAGACCCACAGACATACTGCAGACATGATACAGGAGATGGTCAGAGACTACAGACATGATACAGGAGATGGTCAGAGACTGCAGACACGATACAGGAAATGGCCCGAGACTGCAGACATGATACAGGAGATGGTCAGAGACTGCAGACATAATATAGGAGATTATTAGAGACTGCAGACATAGTACAGGAGATGGTCAGAGACTGCAGACATAATATAGGAGATTATTAGAGACTGCAGACATAGTACAGGAGATGGTCAGAGACTGCAGACAATAGTACAGAAGATGGTCCATTAGACACCTTTCACACTGGAGGGGTTTTTCAGTCGCTTTAGCGTTAAAAATAGCTCCTGAAAAAAGCCTCATCTGCAATCCCAGTGTGAGAGCCCAGGTGCTTTCACACTGGAGCAATGCGCTTGCAGGACGTCCAAAAATGTCCTGCAAGTAGCCTCCTTGAGGCACTGTTGTGTGTGTATGCACATCGGCGCCCCCCACCTCTGCAGGCGCCTGGGTGCAAAGCACCCTGCGCACCCTGTCTAGGATCGGCCCTGCTTCTATAGCACTATAAATTTACATATCGCTTCACATACAGTATACACTATATTACCAAAAGTATTGGTAATTCCACCTTTGTTCACAGACCACCACCAATGATAAAGGTGTGCTCTTACCAGAGAGCGTTGACCCCCTGTTACGGTGGGGCAGCAAGGGCTTTTGTGTCTAGGATACTCCAATTCCTTTAATGGATCCACATATGGTATGCAGGTAATACAGCTCCAAACAACCAGTTTAAACTAAACTAAGAAGTAAATCTTGCCAGCTGCTCAGCAAAGTACCAGTGAGCAGATCCCAGATCCCTGGATCCCTTCCTGGTGGGGGGGAATCAGATGTGGGGCTGTTTTTAGGAAGGCAGATGGAGGGTGGGGACTCCCTTTTGTATCAGGAAGCTTTTGTTTCCCAGCATTGCATTAAAAAATCCAAATTTTTCAGAGGAGGGTTAGGGGAGGCAGTTAACAGTCATGGCTGGGCGGAGAGGGGACAGGATCCCAGAGGCCAGATAGAAAAAAAATCTAAAACATTCAAAAAACATTCAAAAAAGGCAGATCAAAATCATTCCCAGCTCTGAGGCTTGGCCGAGTGTTCCTGGTGCTCTCTGTCTCTGGTTGATAGGCCTGTTTGTTTTCATCCTGGGCTGGGAGTGGCTCAGGGTAGGGATGGGTGACTCACAGGTGGTGTCATCAGGACCTCCCATTTCTTTCCTGAGGCTTCTAGTGCTTTCTGGAAAGAGAGGTGGTAGGGGAGGTGGAGCCACCTGGGGTATTTGAGGAGCCCTAACCAATCCCCAATCTGGATTGGCAAGGGGCAGACCTCCTTAAATACCCAGGGTCAGCCCAGCTAGGGAGGAGATGTCGGGTGGAAGAGCTAGAGCGGCGCACAGCTATGTTTTTTCTTTATAGTATAAACTATACATATATTTTGCAATTAAATAATATTTCTAATCATATGAAGTTATTCACAAGAGTCCCCCTTTATATCAGAGTTCACAGATTTCCCCTTTTACATCTAAACTCGCAGAGTTCCCTTTCACTGTAAAGGGGGACTTATCAGTAAGGGAGATCTCTGGGGAGACTCTAACATAAGGGATGCTCTGGGAACCCTGATTTGGGGGGGGCACTGAGAACTCTAATGTATGGAGAGGACTCTGATGTAAGGGGGAACACTGTGGCCTCTGGTGTAAAGGGGAACTCTGATGTAAGGGGTGCTCTGAGAACCCTGATTTACCTTAGTGTACTCACTCAGAGGCAGGAGAGAGAAGGGTGGAGACTTCAGTCACAGACAGGGATGGATGGTGAGCACACTCACCCCTTGGCAGTCAGCACCTCTCATCCAGATGTATCTGAGACTGCTGGACTTCAAATTTACAGCCCAAACTTTCTAGGGATTGGAGTGTGGGCAGACAAATAGGGGTAGAGGTGGGAGGAAGAGGAGCAGGTTGAGCCCTCTCTCCTCTCCCGTCTGTGTGTGGAGGGAGGGGGATTGTTAATGTTGGCTAGGGTTGTCCCGATACCGATATCAGTATCAGTATCGGGACTGATAGCGAGTATTTGCAGGAGTACTTGTACTCCCGCAAATGTCCCCGATGCCTGAATAGAATACTTCACCCCCCCCGCCGCCTCCGCCGCATACCGCAAAGCCACCGCTGCCGCGTTAATCAGCGTGCAGGGAACATTACAGGCAGCTTTCGTTTGAATAGCTGTATTCCCCGCCGCGCTGTGTATAGACACTCCACCTTGCCCTGGAATTGGACGGATCTGTCCATTCCCGAGCAAGGGGGAGTGTCTATACACGGCGCCATATATAGACACTCCCCCTTGCTCGGAATTGGACGGATCTGTCCAATCCTGAGCAAGGAGGAGTGTCTATGCGAGGCGGGGAATACAGCTATTCAAACAAAAGTTGCCTGTAATGTTCCCTGCACGCTGATTAACGTGGCAGCGGCGGCGGCATCATCATCTACTAGGTATCGGGGACATGGCTGCAATATGTGGGGGGACATGGCTGGATATATGTGGGGGGACATGGCTGCATATGTGGGGGGACATGGCTGGATATATGTGGGGGGACATGGCTGCATATGTGGGGGGACATGGCTGGATATATGTGGGGGGACATGGCTGGATATATGTGGGGGGACATGGCTGCATATGTGGGGGGACATGGCTGCAATATGTGGGGGGACATGGCTGGATATATGTGCGGGGACATGGCTGGATATATGTGGGGGGACATGGCTGGATATATGTGGGGGGACATGGCTGCAATATGTGGGGGGACATGGCTGCAATATGTGGGGGGACATGGCTGGATATATGTGGGGGGACATGGCTGCAATATATGGGGGGACATGGCTGGATATAAGTGGGGGGACATGGCTGGATATATGTGGGGGGACATGGCTGCAATATGTGAGGGGACATGGCTGGATATATGTGGGGGTTATGGCTGCAATATGTGGGGGGACATGGCTGCAATATGTGGGGGGACATGGCTGCAATATGTGGGGAGACATGGCTGCAATATGTGGGGGGACATGGCTGGATATATGTGGGGGGACATGGCTGCATATGTGGGGGGACATGGCTGGATATATGTGGGGGGACATGGCTGCATATGTGGGGGGACATGGCTGGATATATGTGGGGGGACATGGCTGGATATATGTGGGGGGACATGGCTGCATATGTGGGGGGACATGGCTGCATATGTGGGGGGACATGGCTGCAATATGTGGGGGGACATGGCTGGATATATGTGCGGGGACATGGCTGGATATATGTGGGGGGACATGGCTGGATATATGTGGGGGGACATGGCTGCAATATGTGGGGGGACATGGCTGCAATATGTGGGGGAACATGGCTGCAATATGTGGGGGGACATGGCTGGATATATGTGGGGGGACATGGCTGCAATATATGGGGGGACATGGCTGGATATAAGTGGGGGGACATGGCTGGATATATGTGGGGGGACATGGCTGCAATATGTGAGGGGACATGGCTGGATATATGTGGGGGTTATGGCTGCAATATGTGGGGTGACATGGCTGCAATATGTGGGGGGACATGGCTGCAATATGTGGTGGGACATGGCTGCAATATGTGGGGGGACGTGGCTGCAATATGTGGGGTGACATGGCTGGATATATGTGGGGGGACATGGCTGCAATATGTGGGGGGACATGGCTGCAATATGTGGGGGGACATGGCTGCAATATGTGGGGTGACATGGCTGGATATATGTGGGGTGACATGGCTGGATATATGTGGGGGGACATGGCTGGATATATGTGGGGGGACATGGCTGGATATATGTGGGGGGACATGGCTGGATATATGTGGGGGGACATGGCTGCAATATGTGGGGGGACATGGCTGGATATATGTGGGGGGACATGGCTGGATATATGTGGGGGGACATGGCTGCATATGTGGGGGGACATGGCTGCAATATGTGGGGGGACATGGCTGGATATATGTGCGGGGACATGGCTGGATATATGTGGGGGGACATGGCTGGATATATGTGGGGGGACATGGCTGCAATATGTGGGGGGACATGGCTGCAATATGTGGGGGAACATGGCTGCAATATGTGGGGGGACATGGCTGGATATATGTGGGGGGACATGGCTGCAATATATGGGGGGACATGGCTGGATATAAGTGGGGGGACATGGCTGGATATATGTGGGGGGACATGGCTGCAATATGTGAGGGGACATGGCTGGATATATGTGGGGGTTATGGCTGCAATATGTGGGGTGACATGGCTGCAATATGTGGGGGGACATGGCTGCAATATGTGGTGGGACATGGCTGCAATATGTGGGGGGACGTGGCTGCAATATGTGGGGTGACGTGGCTGGATATATGTGGGGGGACATGGCTGCAATATGTGGGGGGACATGGCTGCAATATGTGGGGGGACATGGCTGCAATATGTGGGGTGACATGGCTGGATATATGTGGGGTGACATGGCTGGATATATGTGGGGGGACATGGCTGGATATATGTGGGGGGACATGGCTGGATATATGTGGGGGGACATGGCTGCAATATGTGGGGGGACATGGCTGCAATATGTGGGGGGACATGGCTGGATATATGTGGGGGGACATGGCTGGATATATGTGGGGGGACATGGCTGCAATATGTGGGGGGACATGGCTGCAATATGTGGGGGGACATGGCTGGATATATGTGGGGGGACATGGCTGCAATATATGGGGGGACATGGCTGGATATAAGTGGGGGGACATGGCTGGATATATGTGGGGGGACATGGCTGCAATATGTGAGGGGACATGGCTGGATATATGTGGGGGTTATGGCTGCAATATGTGGGGGGACATGGCTGCAATATGTGGGGGGACATGGCTGCAATATGTGGGGAGACATGGCTGCAATATGTGGGGGGACATGGCTGCAATATGTGGGGGGACGTGGCTGCAATATGTGGGGTGACATGGCTGGATATATGTGGGGGGACATGGCTGCAATATGTGGGGGGACATAGCTGCAATATGTGGGGGGACATGGCTGCAATATGTGGGGAGACATGGCTGCAATATGTGGGGGGACATGGCTGCAATATGGCGAGCATTAGAGGAATGTGTGGTTCCTTCCACCCAGTCTATGCTTGGATAATAAAACCCCCCAATTAATCCGCTAATCCAAATTGTGATAGGAGGACCGCCTCCGCCTCCTCCCTCTGGTTAGTGGGCCAAAAGCATATTCCCAGTATTACTTTGCCGTTTGTTTCCTCCCTTTGTAGCTCTACCTCAATGTATAAGTCCACAACAATAAGGTGACGATCGTCAAATGGATGGTTGTGAAGAGCTAATAAACGGGACATCCAAGATACAGTAGGTGACTGGGATATTGTGTCAATCTCGCTCCCTTTCTCGGCGAGATTGAGCACTTGCGAGCTCCATCGCGAGAGCCAGCGCCGAGCTGGCTTGCCGCGATGGAGAGCGAGCGCGTCATAGAAGCGACGGGGATCCGACGCGGATTCCCGCCAATTCTACACGTGGGCGGAGTTATGAATCCTGAAGGAGAAATCCCCCGCCGGATTTAAAAAAAAAATCCGGCATGGGTTCCCCCCTCAGGAGCATACCGGGCCCTTAGGTCTGTTATAGGTTGCAAGGAGACCCCCCTACGCCGAAAAAACGGCGTGGGGGTCCCCCCACAATCCATACCAGACCCGTATCCAAAGCACGCTGGCCGGCCGGTCAGGAAGGGAGTGGGGGCGAGCGAGCGCCCCCCCCCTCCTGAGCCGTACCGGGCAGCATGCCCTCAACATGGGGGGGTCAGGTGCTCTGGGGTAGGGGGCGCACTGCGGCCCCCCACCCCAGAGCACCCTGTCCCCATGTTGATGAGGACAGGGCCCCTTCCCGACAACCCTGGCCGTTGGTTGTCGGGGTATGCGGGCGGGAGGCTTATCGGAATCTGGAAGCCCCCTTTAATAAGGGGGCCCCCAGATACCGGCCCCCCACCCTAAGTGAATGAGTATGGGGTACATTGTACCCCTACCCATTCACCTGCAAAACAAAAGTTTAAACACAAATAAACCACACAGTGTATTGAAATATTTTATTAGTTGGCCGCCGGGGGGGGGGGGTGTGTATGATCGCTTTAAGAAAAGCGCCCCCCTCCGGCGGGCTTCTGTGGGGGGTGGGTGCCGCCGTCTGGTTCTTTTCCGCCGCCGGGGGGGGCGCTTTGATAAAAGCGCCCACCACCCGGCGGGCTTCTTTCGACGTCTTCGGCGGCGGGGGGGGGTCTTCTCCCACTCTCCGGGGTCTTCTCCCGCTCTCCGGGGTTCTTCTCCGCTCTCCGGGGGTCTTCTCCGCTCTCCGGGGGTCTTCTTCTTCTTCAGGACTCGCCGCCGCTATCTTCGTGTGTTAGCTCAATTACTAGCGGCGGCGGTCCCCTCTTCTGCGACGTCGGCGTCTTCTTCTTCTTCTTCTTCTTCTTCTGCTCTCCAGATGTTGACGCAACGCTTCCTCCCGCTGTTATGCCCGGCGCGCGGCTCGCAGCGAAATATATAGGCCTGTCTTGTGACGTCGCAGTCCCATCATGCTCCGGTAGGTAGCACGTGGTACCTACCGGAGCATGATGGGACTGCGACGTCACAAGACAGGCCTATATATTTCGCTGCGAGCCGCGCGCCGGGCATAACAGCGGGAGGAAGCGTCGCGTCAACATCTGGAGAGCAGAAGAAGAAGAAGAAGAAGACGCCGACGTCGCAGAAGAGGGGACCGCCGCCGCTAGTAATTGAGCTAACACACGAAGATAGCGGCGGCGAGTCCTGAAGAAGAAGACCCCCGGAGAGCGGAGAAGACCCCCGGAGAGCGGAGAAGACCCCCGGAGAGCGGGAGAAGACCCCGGAGAGTGGGAGAAGACCCCCCCCGCCGCCGAAGACGTCGAAAGAAGCCCGCCGGGTGGTGGGCGCTTTTATCAAAGCGCCCCCCCCGGCGGCGGAAAAGAACCAGACGGCGGCACCCACCCCCCACAGAAGCCCGCCGGAGGGGGGCGCTTTTCTAAAAGCGATCATACACACCCCCCCCCCGGCGGCCAACTAATAAAATATTTCAATACACTGTGTGGTTTATTTGTGTTTAAACTTTTGTTTTGCAGGTGAATGGGTAGGGGTACAATGTACCCCATACTCATTCACTTAGGGTGGGGGGCCGGTATCTGGGGGCCCCCTTATTAAAGGGGGCTTCCAGATTCCGATAAGCCTCCCGCCCGCATACCCCGACAACCAACGGCCAGGGTTGTCGGGAAGGGGCCCTGTCCTCATCAACATGGGGACAGGGTGCTCTGGGGTGGGGGGCCGCAGTGCGCCCCCCACCCCAGAGCACCTGACCCCCCCATGTTGAGGGCATGCTGCCCGGTACGGCTCAGGAGGGGGGGGCGCTCGCTCGCCCCCACTCCCTTCCTGACCGGCCGGCCGGCGTGCTTTGGATACGGGTCTGGTATGGATTGTGGGGGGACCCCCACGCCGTTTTTTCGGCGTAGGGGGGTCTCCTTGCAACCTATAACAGACCTAAGGGCCCGGTATGCTCCTGAGGGGGGAACCCATGCCGGATTTTTTTTTTAAATCCGGCGGGGGATTTCTCCTTCAGGATTCATAACTCCGCCCACGTGTAGAATTGGCAGGAATCCGCGTCGGATCCCCGTCGCTTCTATGACGCGCTCGCTGGAATGTGCTTTTACTATTCCAGCGAGTGCGAGATATCGGCAGCCTGTCGCCGAGATTCAGCGCGATGCTGGCGTGCTAAAAACACAATCTCGGCGGCAGGCACTGTATATATATTTTTTTATATTTCTTTATAAATTTGTCATGAAAGACATCTTTTCATTAGCAATTATCTCTTCTGGTAAAAAAAACATCAAAAAAAAAAAAGCGTCAAACATAGTAGTACACCTAAGTCTTCCATCGCCCTGTGTCGCTATAGTGGGAAGCTTGCATTCCATGTAATACTATGGGCCAGATTCTCAGCGGCGCTACGACGGAGTATCTCAGATACCCCGACGTATCGCCGTTTTTTTTGGCTCGTATCTATGCGAGTGATGCTTAGCATCACTTTGGCATAGATACGCTTCAACATCCGACAAGTGTAATACCATTACACTTGCGGATCGTAGTTGTAATGACAACTCCGGCCACTAGGTGGCCTTTACGTTGTTTTCTCATTTGCCTATGCAAATGAGGCTACTACGCCAATTCCCGATCTCTTTTACGCCGCCCCGTCGTCGCGTACGTCGTTTATGAACTCGTAAGGTTACCCCTGCTTCTATGAGGAGTAACCTTACGAAGTCCCGTCGGATGCCGTCAGGTGCCGTCGGATGCCATGTTAAGTATGGCGTCGGGTCAGCGTCGGCTTTTTCCGTCGCTTACGTCGTTTTACTAACTCGTTCGCGAATAGGGCATTGCGTAGTGACGATCACGTCGTTTTGACGTCGGTTTTAACAGCGCTTTTGGACGTGAGCTGGAGCATGCGCACTGGGCTTTTTCCCCGGCCGGCGCATGCGCAGCTTGTTCGACGCGGGGGTGCGCTTAATTTAAATACAAGCTGCCCCATTTGAATTAAGCGGGCTTACGCTGGGCGATTTACTCTACGCATCCGCAAACTACGAAGCAAGTGCATGGAGAATACGGCGATGCGGCGGCGTAGTGTAAATGGCTTACGCTACGCCGGCAAATTTCTTAGAGAATCTGGCCCTATGTGTGTCTCTACTAATTTCTCTGTATTGTGCTGGAAACCTTATTATCTTCCCCAGTAATACTTTACTAATTCGATATTCCATATTTACCCATCTCTTTTTCTTTATTATTTTTAACCTAATCTATTATTCGTGTAAGGATAATCACATTATAATAATTTCTAACATCTGGTGCACCCCACCCCCCTTGTGCCTTTTTCTTTGTCAGTGTTGCCCAACTAATACATGCTTTTTTCCCTTGCCAGATACATTTTAGCAGCATTGGGCCAGATTCAGAGAGCCGTAACTCCTGTCTAACTGGTGTTAGACTGGAGTACTTTCGACTTACGGGCGTTTTTTAGCTAGTCGAAATCCTCAAACCATGAATAGACGGCTGCGGGCTTCAATTCGACTGGATTACGTGTTAGTACGCCTTCAGATCTACGCTGCAAGAAAATAGCGGCCACTGGGCGGACTTCCTGTTGTTTTTCGCCGTCAGGGTATGCTAATGAGCTTTTGCCTGCAATCCAAGAAATTTCGCACTTCAAACGCAATCTCTTACGGCACCTTTAGTCATCTTTTTTTTGCGTATCACTATACCAGCCTTTTACCTCCTCTAATATTAGACAGCCCATGTTAAGTATGGCCGTCGTTCCCGCGTCGAATATCAACGTCTTCCGACGTCTTTTATTCTTTTTAAACGTAAGTCGTCCGGGAATAGGAATGTTCGTAGTGCCTTGGGGGAGATCGGGGGTCCGATCGGACCCCCCCCCCCCCCCGTACATGCGGCGGTCCGCGCGGCTGCAGGAGCGATCCGACAAGTGGGGGCGGCTATCCGTTTTCATCCGCCCCCTCCGGATCGCTCCCAGCCAATGCGCGCGCCCGCCTGACCTGTCACTTCCTCCTCCTGTGTAAACACAGGAAGGAGGAAGCGACGTGATCTCTCCCTCGGCGTTTGTTTCAAGCGCCGCTGAGGAGAGATCACCACACTACAAGTAAGTCCTGCACCAACACTACACTACACACACACAAAATCACATTTAACCCCCGCGATCGCCCCCCCCCCCTCCCCCCTGTCACAGTGTCACTGAATGCAGTAATCATACATGTATGATTACTGTATTTAGTGTCAGTGTGACAGACAGTGTGACAGTCAGTCAGTGTTAGTGTCAGGGTAGCCCCCCCACCCCCCCCCAATAAAGTTTTAACCCCTTGATCACTGCCCTAGTTAACCCTTTCACTCCCTATTGCCAGCATCACTAAGCGATCATTTTTCTGATCGCTGTATTAGTGTCGCTGTTCCCGCTAGGTAGCTAATTTTTTTTTAATGCGATTTTTTTTTTACTAAAGACATGCGGCTAAATAAATTTTGGCCTAAATGTTTGACTAAAATTTAGTTTATTGGTTTTTTATTATAACAAAAAGTAAAAAATATTGATTTTTTTCCAAAAATGTCGCTCTATTTTTGTATATAGCGCAAAAAATAAAAATCGCAGAGGCGATCAAATACCACCAAAAGAAAGCTCTATTTGTGGGAAAAAAAGGACGCGAATTTTGTTTGGGAGCCACGTCGCACGACCGCGCAATTGTCTATTAAAGCGACTCAGTGCCGAATCGCAAAAACCCCTTGGGTCATTTGCCAGCGTATTGGTCCGGGTCTTAAGTGGTTAAATTCTGCCTTAATATTGTCTAATATTAAAAATTTGCTTTATATAGCGTCTCGGTAGTTGTTGTTATTTTAACTCCTAAATATTTTAATTCTTTTTTTACCCCAGACAAACGAAAATTATTTTTGGTAGGTGTTTCGATCTATTTTTTGTGTATGCTTAGGGTTTCAGACTTGGTCAGGTTTGATTTAAAGTTGGATATCTCTCCGTATTCTTTTAATGATCTCATTAAATTTTTGTGGGTTATTCTGGGACTGGTTATAAAGAATAGAATATCGCTTGCATAAGACGCTAGTTTGTGTTCTTCCTCTCCTACCTTTATCCCTCTTGTGTCCGCGAATGCCAACACGAACAATAGGGGGGATAGAGAACATCCCTGTCTTGTACTGTTATACATTTCAAATCCTTCCGAGAGGGTCCCGTTAACTTTCACTCTTGCCATAGGTCGGTTATATAATGCCTTTATCCAGGTGGTCATTCTTGATCCTACTCCTATTGCTTCTAAAGTACTATACATGAAGCCCCAGTCTACCCTGTCAAATGCTTTTTCAGCGTCAACTGACAGGATTAGACCTGGGGCCCCACTATCTTTAATTTTCTGTATAGCTAGAAGAGTTCTAATTCCGTTATCCCTTCCTGGGATAAAACCAACCTGATCAGTATGTATCAAATCGTTCATGATTGTTTTCATCCTCCCAGCCAATATTTTAGCAAATATCTTAGTATCGCTATTTAATAGTGAAATTGGTCTACAGCTAGAGCTACTATCTTTACCCTCTTTCCGGATTATGGTAATAGTGGCCTCTAACGCCTCTTTCCGCATGTCCCACCTTGCGCCCATCCCATTTATATAAGAGCACATTCTAGGAGTTAAAATATCCTTACATTTTTTATAATAGAGTATCGTCAGACCATCAGGTCCTGGGCTTTTTCCACCCGGTGAATTTTTTATAATTTCCCTCATCCCCTCTTCTGTTATAGGGGCCTCTAAATGCCTAAGCTTATCTTCTGATATTTTATCAAATTCTGTTTCCATTAAAAATGCTTTTATTTTCTCCCCTTTTTGTTTCATCTCTTCTCTTGTTTCATTCTTATTAATTGAATAGCGTCTCCCGTAATACTCTTGAAATTTTTTCGCTATTTCTACTGTTTTATAAACTACTTCCCGGTTGCCCGTTTGTATTATTTCTATATAGTTAGCTGTCTTTTTTTCTTTTGTAGTAATTTTGCTAAGTATTTCCCAGGCTTATTGCCCAATTGGTACATCTCTTTCTTTATTTTAAATTTTTTGGGTTTCCTGCTCTATTAGTTCTCTCAACGCTTCTCTTTTGATATTCAGTTTTAATAGGGATTCTTTTTCTCTAGCTTGCTTATGTTGTTCCAGTTAATATATTTATTTTATTAGAGTTATTTTATTCACCTTAGTTCTTTATTTCTCCGCTCCCTCCTTAATTAATATTCCCCTTATATATGCCTTGTGGGTGTCACAGACTATGACCTCAGACATATCCTCTGTACTATTAATCCTAAAAAAATGTTCCAATTCCTCTTTTATTCTTTTTTTCTACTGCTTTATCTTGTAAGAGTTCTTCATTCAATCTCCAGCTATTACTTTTATATTGTGTCTCCCCTAGTTTTAATTGAAGTGTCACTGGTGCATGGTCCGAAAAGGTCACTATTCCAATTGTGGTACTTACCATTTCCAGCAGCCTATGCTCAATCAAGAAAAAATCTAACCTGGAGTATGTCTCGTGTACAGGGGAATGGAATTTATAATTCCGCTGCTTATTATGTTGTATGCTCCACACATCTACTAGTTGGTGTTGGTGCATTTTCTTTTTTAATTTGTTCCTCAGGGCCATTCCGGTCCCCAGTAAATGGGACATCCAAGATAATAATAAATCTTTTCTAGAATGTTGAGAATGGATACTCTTACCGAGACTGGTGGACCCAAATGTCAGCAACAGTGAGTCATATCTGCATAACCAGATCGATGAATCACCCAAACGATGGAAGGGACCCAGGAAGGGACCCAGGATCTCAGGTGGTGTCTCCAAGGAACCTTGTGGCATTCGAACAAACTGGAAAGGCAGATACCCGATGAACCTTGGCCGATGCATTTCATTCTACTAGGACATCTACAGGGGCATCAGATGTCCCTGAAAATGTCCTAGTAGGAGGAAACACGTTGGGAAAGGTTCATCACTCCCCACATTGCTCTATTTTACATGATCACTTTTATTCCATGTATGTCAGTTTTTAAAAACAACCTACTTTTTTTGACCTACACTATTGGAGCCCCCCTTTTTTCGCCACATACCATGTCCAGATGTGAGTTATTGTGGTGATCCTATCGGGTATCTGCCTTTCCAGTTCGGTTAAGTGCCACTATCTATCACGATAGATAGATAGATAGATAGATAGATAGATAGATAGATAGATAGATAGATAGATAGATAGATAGATAGATAGATAGACAGATAGATAGTATATCTATATTATATATATATATATATATATATATATATATATATATATATATATATATATAAAATGCAGGATGTTTAATGGGCACTCAATAAAAGCGGGAAACTGAGGAACAAATATAAAAGATTTTTTCTTAAAAGTCTTGTGTTCTGTCTAAGTCAGGGGTCTCAAACTAACAGCTCGCCAGCTGTTGCAAAACTATAAGTCCCATTATGTCTCTGCCTGTGTAAGTCATGCATGTATCTGTCCGCCTTGCAGTTTCCCAACAGCTGGCAGGCTGCCAGTTTAAGACCCCTGGTCTAAGTCATAATTATTTTTGGTATGAGGAAATGTATTATTTACTAGTCAGGGGGGTAGCAATGGGTGCAAAATTAGTGCCCAGCGTAGCCAAACTATACATGGCAAAATGGGAAGAGGAAGGGTTGCTACGTAATTCCGGACCTGGAATTCATATTATAAAGGTGTTTTACTGATGATTTAATTATATTTAGAAATGGTGATATAGAAGAACTAAGAACACTTCTATCAAATATGAAAAACAATGATCAGAATATTGATCTTGCTTGGAAGTTAAGTAAGGAAAAAATCTATTTCTTGGACATGGAAATTGGTATTACCAACCAGCAATTACATAAGAAAACATATTTTAAGGGGACAGATAGAAACTCATATATCCCATTTCATAGCTGTTATTACAAACAATGGGCTAGATTCATGTAGAATTGCCTCTTTGTGCGAGTGTAGCGTATGCTTTTTACGCTACGGCGCCACAACTTTTACAGGCAAGTGCTTTATTCACAAAGCACTTGCCTGTAAAGTTGTGGCGGCGTAGCGTAAATGGCCCGTCTTAATTCAAATTGGGAGGGTAGGGGGCATCTATTATTTAAATGAAGCGCGATCCCGCGCCGAACGTACTGCGCATGCGCCGGCCGTGAAAGTTTTCAAGTGCGTATGCTCCAAATCACGTAGCAAATTGTCAATGAAAGCGACGTGAACGTAACGTATGGCCAGCCCCATTCTGAATCGACTTACGCAAATGACGTAAACGATGTCTGTCCCGACGTCCATACTTAACATTGCCTGCGCCTCATATAGCAGGGATAACTTTAGGCCAGGCATAAGCCTAACGTAAACGACGTAAACAGATACGCCGGCTGGGCGCACGTTCGGGAAACGGCGTATACGCTCATTTGCATATTTTAGACGGGAACGCCACCTAGCGTCCAGCCTAAAATATGAAAATAAGATTCAACGGCGTAAGAGACTTATGCCAGTTGAATCCAATGGAAATCTATGCGTTACTGATTCTATGAATCAGTCGCATAGATAGGAAAGCTCAGACAGGTTATCTGGAGATAAGCCGCCTTATCTCTTTCCTGAATCTGGCCCAATGGGTGTTAAATATACCCAGAGAGCAGTATATGAGACTTAGGGGGAATTTCACATATATGGAGGAGTTTGAAGCACAATCAAATAGACTTACAGGAATGTTCAGAAACAAAGGATATGAGAAGGAGTTCCTGGATAGAGAAATAGAGAAAATACGATAAATGGAGAGGGATTCATTAATCATAGAGGGGGTGCCAAGGGAAGAAAAATTGAATATGGGTAGCACATTGATTCAAACAAATTATTAACAAATATTGGCAAGTTTTAAAGCGAGATAAAGTTATTGGCCAGATAGACCCAGGTTTGTATACAAAAAGCCCCTAATCTTGGGGTTAAGGTTGTTAAGAATATTGTTGAGCCACCGAAATTTACTAATTTAAGTTTTTGGCATATAAAGGGCTTCCATAGCTGCAGCCGCTGTTAAGGCTGTGGTAGGCCTCGTACAACAAATCTGTCTGCTGTCATTTTGGTTTGCTCGCGTGTACACACGAGCAAACCAAAATCCCCGCCAGCAGACAGCGCGCTGACGTGTCGGTGACGTGGCAGTGACGTTGACGCCGCCACGTCACCGCATCAGGAAGTAAAACACTTCCGCGCATGCGCCGAAACCATTCGGCGCCGGTGCGAGACGACATGTCTGCTGGTAAGTGTACTAACCAGCAGACATGTCGGGCGGACGGGTTCCCACCCGATAGATTTCAAAGCATGCTTTGAAATCTGTCGGGTGGCCAAATCTGTCGGCTCGCCTGTACACACGATCGAATCTGTCTGCTGAAACGGTCTAGCAGACCGTTTCCAGCAGACAGATTTGATCGTGTGTACGAGGCCTTATAGTCCCTAATAACATTAGAAAAAGGAAAACCTTTGTCAACCCCACCACTTCTAAGCCCTATATAATTAGGGACTTTATATTGTGGGAAACAAAAGGGGTTGTTTATGCTCTTAAATGCCCTTTTATTCTGTTGTATATTGGGAGGACAAAGAGACCACTAAATAAGAGAATAGTGGAGCATGTAGGGATATTGGAAAGGGGTGTGACAAACATTTTTGTATGTACACTTTAGGGATGTACACAACAAGGATTATAGGGGACTACAATTCTGGGGCTTGAAAGCCACTAAGCAACATTGGAGAGTAGGCGGTTATGCAGGGGAGGGCTGGCAGGGGGGGCAGGGTGGAAATCTCCCCCCGGGCTGGTAAAACTATGCACAGCCACAGAGACCCTCTTTACACAATAATCCATAGCATGCACCCTTAAATCAAGTTTCCCAGAACACCTCTTACATCAGATCTGACGTAAATGGGGTCTGTGTGGACTTTGATGTATATGGGGTCTGTGCTGAATCTGATGCATATGGGGTCTGTGCGGACTCTGATGTATATGGGCTCTGTGCAGACTCTGATGTATATGGGGTCTGTGCGGACTCTGATGTAAGGGGGGCCTATATGTGGACTCTGATGTAAGGGGGGCCTCTGTGCGGACTCTGATGTAAGGGAAGCCTCTGTGCGGACTCTGATGTAAGGGAAGCCTCTGTGCGGACTCTTGTGACCATGAAAAATCTTAGACTGTTTTCCCCGATCCATCACTTTTCCACGCTCTACGGGCCACTTGTCTGGACTTGCCCCCCAGGCCTAAGGCTGCCAGCCCTCCCCTGCAGTTATGACACTAGGAACTAGCGTGGAGCTGGTTAACGACAGGAGTGTTTGCCAGGCTTGTGTGGAGCGAGAGAGGTATTTGCTACACAAATTTTCCAGTTTGTTATAGACTGTTGTGCTGGAAGCACCAATAGAATGTGAGTACCCTGTGTTTCTCTACTTTGTACATCATTTTAAATTATATAAGCACTTTTTCCTATATATTCATTTTGGATGCTACGGGCCATTTGGGAGCAAGTAGTGGAAAGGAGGCTTGGAGTGTGCCATGTTGTAGCCCTGGAGAGTCTTAAAAAGCTGTTTCTGACCCTACTTGTGCTGTAGTGGTCGCACTGCTTCAGGTGAGATTAATCCTAAGGGGGGGGGCACCCATGGTGATATATTTATCTTCACTAACTATGAGCACGAAAGGAATAGATGGAATAAAAGCACTACTGTGAAAAACACCACTGTGGGAAACCCGATTTATGTGGACTAAGTTACTTTCTTCTGTTTTTGCACATTTCTCACTTTATATAACTTTTTATGTTTTTTAAATATCTAGTTTTTTTTTGGTGACACATATTTTATGCTATTTGTCAACTTGTATACATTAACGTATCGTTTGTTTTGTTCATAGCAGTGTATGCACATTATATACAAGTGGCAGCTAGGTTTACTTGTTATTTAGAGTCAGTCACCTAGATGCAAAGTAGGAGGAACATCTGTCATGGAATAGATCAAAAATGTATCCGTACCCTTCCAGACTATCAGGTGCAGTGGGTACCCCACTGATAAGTAGCACTGATCTCAGGAATCTTATCCAAAAGGGGTTTCAGGATCATCTGTAATCGTAGAGTATTCCTGGACAGGTCTGGGAGGATTTTCAAGGTAGATCCATCAGTCATATAGAGCCTTATGGAGCGCTTCCTCTTTATTTTTTACAAATAAAATTAATATGCCATGAAGCTCTGTGAGGGTGACAGGGGTTTGAGGATTTGGGACCCCAAACCCTATGCACTCTGACCACTTCTATATCCTCAGGGGAAACATCTCCCAGGAGCTGACTCAGAATGCCCATTACAGTGGAGAGTAAATATAGGGAAGTAGCCTCTGGCAGACCCCAGATCCTGATATTATTCCTCCTGCTGCAGTCTTCTAGATCTTCAGTATGTAGTTGCTTGTGTGCCAAGTGGGCAGGGGCAGAAGAGAGTTTGGTTTCAGCAGCTTGAGGTGTCAGTGACCGAGGATTCCACAGAGTCTGGTCTTACCAACGGTTGGGACTTCTGCTGTAGAGATAACATTTTCCACCCATGCACCTAGAGTATCAAAGTCCCCCTTAGCTGTCAGGTATTTCAGCAGCTCTCTGAGGAAAAAATATTTAATCTACAAATACAGAAATGTTTCTTCATAGGAGCTGTGAAAATGTGGAATAGACTCCCTCTAGAGCTGGTTTTGGCCAGCTCAGTAGATTGCTTCAAAAAAGGCCTGGATTCTTTCCTAAATGCACAAAATGTAACTGGCTACTAACATTTATAGTTAAAGTTGATACAGGGAAAAGCCGATCGCCTTTCTGGGGATCAGGAAGGAATTTTTCCCCCTGCTGGAGCAAATTGGATCATGCTTTGCTGGTGTTTTTTGATTTCCTCTGGACCAACTGTCGGTGTAGGATTGTGTATATAGGATTGTATGATTTTGTTTTTTCTCTCCTTTTATTGGTTGAACTAGATGGACTTTTTTTAATCAGACTATGTAACTATGTTTTCTCAGAAGCTCTGACCCAGATGCTCATTGTGTTTGTATTCTTCTTCCTGCAGACAGTGAAAACTGCATGAAATGTCCTGATGATGAATGGCCAAATGAGAAGAAGGATCGGTGTATTCCAAAATTGGTGGAATTTCTCTCCTACACAGATGATCCAATTGTTGCAATATTTTCACCTGTCTCTATTGTCTCTTGTCTTCTGACTGGTTTAATATTGGGGATATTTATACATTACCGGGACACCCCCATTGTTAAAGCTAATAACCGAAACCTGAGCTATGTTCTCCTGGTCTCCATCATGCTGAGCTTCCTCTGTGTCTTCTTGTTCCTCGGACGTCCAGTAGATATAACCTGCATGCTGCGTGTAACCTCTTTTGGTGTCATCTTCTCAGTTGCTGTCTCTTCTCTACTTGCCAAAAGTATCATGGTGTGTATTGCTTTTAAATCCACCAAACCTGGGAGTCCCTGGAGGAAATGGATGGGAGCTAAACTACCCAATTGTATCATGTGTGTCTTCTCACTGGTTCAAGTCATAATCTGTGTCACTTGGTTGTCTACTAATCCCCCCTTCCAGGATCAGGACACTCACTCTTATCAGGGGAAGATCATCATTCAGTGTAATGAGGGTTCAGTTATCGGCTTTTACTCTGTCCTGGGATATATGGGGCTTCTGGCAGCTGTGAGCTTCATTATAGCTTTTTTAGCCAGGACATTACCGGACAGTTTTAATGAGGCCAAATACATCACCTTCAGCATGCTGGTGTTCTGCAGTGTCTGGATTGCCATGATTCCGGCCTATCTGAGCACCAGAGGGAAATACATGGTGGCTGTGAAGGTTTTTGCTATAATGGCATCAAGTATTGGACTTCTTGGCTGTATATTTTTCCACAAATGTTACATAATTCTGTTCAGACCTGACCTGAATATAAAAATAGTTATCCACTAATATTTATGGAGGAACACTGGGTTACCAGTAGTTATATCTTTATCTATATTATTGTTATTTTTTTTATTTTATTTTTAGCATGTTGAGAATGAACATTGTTACTTTTAATTCTTACCTCTCTGGTAGATGGTGAGTTTAATTTTTGCTCTCTTGTAGAACTAAGGACACCGCCGGTATCTGACACTTTAGATTTGTTGGAAACCTTGTCCCTGCTGGGTGTAGTGGTTCCTCCCATCGGCTGTTACATCACTACAGAACAAAGTAGTCACTTTGTGAGGAGGAACAACAGTCCAGAGGGGAACAAAACCACCACAAAGTGTCAGATACCAGCACCACCCATCACTCATCACTCTTCAAGATGGTAAAAATTTCACCCACCACCCTCCAGAAAGGTAAATATTAAACATATTCTTTTATAAACTGCTTGTAATGTTAGAATACATATCTATTATTGTATGCAGATGTATCCAGCTATATAATAATAAAGTCATTTGGCTTCTTGTATTCTACAATAATTTGTAAAAATGAGTTGAAGTTTATGAGATCATATTCTCAGTAAGGTTGGTGTTGGTGGCTATCAATAAGGAATTTCCGCCTGTCCCAGGAGGTTCGGGACAGACAACAGCCAGCATATAGAAAGTCTCTGGTTTTCCTGCCACGGCAAAATCAAAGGTTATCTTGATGGGTCCATCATATGGGCATTTCTGGGTCCCTATGCCCCAAATCTCAAATTCCTTGAGTTTGCACAAAGAAACATGCTTCAAGTACTTATGGTAAAAGTCTCAATACAGCAATGTCATTTCCAGTATCTAGTAAGGCTTGCACATAGATGCCCTCTACTTGTACCAAGTCTATGGGGGAGGGCCCCACTAAGTTCTTTGGAAGGTTTCTCACAGGTGACATTATAGTTTGTGTCCTAACCAGCCTCCTTGGTAGTGGTGGAGTTGGTCTAACTACTCGTTCAGTACGGTGTGCATTGATTTCCTGCCTCTGTCCTCCACTCTCTGAGGATTTTGTTTCTTTCGCTCTTTTGGGTAAAGTAACTAAGGGGGAGAAGTAACAGGTGACTCATATCCCCTCTTGTCTCTTTCCTTGGCTTTGGAGTGCAGTTTTCCCTCAGAACTCTCAACTAGCTCTTTCACTGAGGTCCCCTGAAGTTTCCCGCTGGCTTTGCCCTTAGAACTTCAGTGAGTAATTGAGGGCTGATGCCAGACTTGGTGCACCCAGCTTGGAAGTAATGAATCAGACAACTCTGTGCATTTATGTTCTGATAATGTTTACTAGAACAGTTCAGAGCAGATATTGTCACAAAGAGGAGGTAATTGATCTGCTGAGTTTTGGGCAACAGCACCAACTCAGCAGAGGAATTCCTCCGAAAAACACAAGCCAAGATATTTGTAGGTAGACAGTCAATTATATACACAAGTGGTTCTCAACCTTCCTAGTGCCGTGACCCCTTGATAAAATTTCCCAAGTTGTGGGGACCCCTAACACAGGGGTCGACAATATCCGGGCGCCAGGTCGCAATTGCGACAAGAAATTGTGACCTGGCGCCCGCGACCGCCGGTAATTGAGGCCCCGGCTTTGCAGCCTACAAGGCCGCGAAGCCGGGGTCTCAATTAACGGCCGCCGTGGGCCTGCCGCGATCGCGCGGTGGGGGAGGTGGGGGCGCACGGAGGCACAGGATCCTGTGTCTCCGTGCACCCCCTCCGCCACGCGATCGCGGCAGGCCTGCGACGGCCGGTAATTGAGGCCCCGGCTTTGCGGCCTTGTGAAGTTCCCCCTTCTGTGAGCTGGCGCCATCTGGTGGTGGCCGTTGGCATTACATGTTAAACAGCAATTCTGAGTGAAAAATGACAATTTTCACTGCCATCTCCTTTCCTCACATTTGAACCCCTAGAGAATAAAATGGCGATCATTGCAATACTTTCTGTCACGCTGTATTTGCGCAGCGGTTTTACAAGCGCACTTTTTGGGGAAAAAAATACTCTGTTTTTAATTAAAAAATAAGACAACAGTAAAGTTATCCCAATTTTTTTTTATATTGTGAAAGATAATGTTACACCGAGTAAATTGATATCCAACATGTCACGCTTCTAAATTGCGTCCACTCGTGGAATGGCGACAAACTTTTACCCTTTAAAATCTCCATAGGCGACGTTTAAAAAAAACTACAGGTTGCAAGTTTTGAGTTACAGAGAAGGTCTAGGGCTAGAATTATTGCTGTCGCTCTAACGAACGCGGCGATACCTCACGTGTGGTTTAAATACCGTTTACATATGCGGGCGCTACTCACGTATGTGTTCGCTTCTGCGCGTGAGCTTGTCGGGACGGGGGCTCCTAACTTTTTTAGCTGGCTCCTAGATTCCAAGCATATTTGTCAAACACTGTCCTAACAGTAAAAAAAAAATTGTAGCGTGGGTTGTCAGCACCCAAGGCAAGGCAAGTGATTTGCGCCCCTAACCCACGGACATTTAGCGCTCCCTAAGTCCCTTCCACTCACACAATATTAAAACCCCTTACATTTGAGGATGTACCCCTCTTTCTTCTCCTTTCTTTCCCTTTTTTCCCCCCATCCCTCTCTCTTGCCATCTTTCGCTCCCTTTTCTTTGTTTCTACCCCTCTTTTTCTCTCCCTTCCATCTTGTATTTATTATTTATTCTTGTACTCCTTGGTGGGGTTAATAGGATCAGTGTCAGTGCTGTGTGGAGTTCTGATCAGTCAACTTAGGTGCTCTTGATCAAGGTCTTCTGTTGATCTGAGAACTGTAGTGTGGACTTTTAATGGCAACTCTAATCACAGGTAGTGTTACTCACTGCAACTCCATATTCCGACATTGTGGTGTCTCGTAGCAGTGACACCTATGCCGAAATCAGGAGATAGCCCCTCCCACTTCTCATTCCTCACATAATCTGACCTCTAGTCTCTGCCCCCCAGCCATGTCGTGAACTGAATGGGCAGCTGAGTGGGTGGCCGCGGGCTCCAGGAACAGCCCAGGATTCTGTGACCACTGGCAAATCATCATTTGACCCCCAAGTTGAGAACAACTGCTCTAAGGCTCAGGGGTCAAATGTTAATGATTTGCCAGGGGTCACCAAATCCTGGGCTGTTCCTGAAACCCGCGGAACAGTAGGGCTGTCCCTGGAGTTGTCCCTGGAGTCTGTGGCTGCCCAGCTGGGCTGTTCCTGGAGCCCACGGCCACCCACTCAGCCTATTCGCAGCGGCCCATTCAGTTGACAGCATGACTGGGGGGCAGAGACTAGAGGTCGGCTGACTGGTGAGGTGGGAGGGGCTGGAGGAGACCCCATCTCCTGATTTCAGCATTGGTGTCACTGCTATGAGACACCACAAAGTCGGAAACACAGTGGGTAACATTACCTGTGATTATAGTTCTCATTAAAAGCCCCCACTACATTTCTCAGATCAGCAGATGACCTTGATCAAGAATGGCTGTTCAGAATTCCCCCCCAGCATTGCCACTTATCCCATTCACCCAAGGATGGACTGGCCATTGGGACTACAGGGAGTTTCCCGGTGGGCCGATGGCTTAGTGGGCCGGCTTCAGTGACAGTGGACCGCTCCACTCCTCTGTCTCTCCCTTCCCGCAGCGCTCCTCTCCCTCCCTGCAGTGCTCACCTGGGGGGAACAGAGAAGCAGGGGGAAGACCAGAGGAGCAGGGGGGATGACAGAGGATCATGGGGGAGGGGATAGACAGCTGACTCAACAGCTATGGCCTGGGAGTTTCTCACATCTGCCTAATCTTGTCCCATAAGGGGGGGGGGGGGGCACCGAACTGATACTTTGCCCAGGGTAAAATAATGTCTAGCTTCCCCACTGGTACTGCCTACAAGAGTACCAGTACCAGCCGTTCTACTCTAATAAAATCTAATAAAATAGAATGGCTAGTGGCTAGTGAAGGGGGAGAGGGGGCTTGGGTGGCCGGGGGGGGGGGATTGGGAGTTGTGCGGCCGCCATGGGAGAGAACTGTCAAAGTGGGCCAAGTAGAATGGCTAGTGGCTAGTGAAGGAGGAGAGGGGTCTTGGTAGGCCGGGGGGGTGGGGGAGCTGTCAAGCGACCATGAGAGAGACCTGTCAAAGTGGGCCAAGTAGAATGGCTAGTGGCTAGCGAAGGGGGAGAGGGAGCTTGGGTGGCCGGGGGGGGGGGGGGTGTGGGAGCTGTCCGGCCACCATGGGAGTGTGCCAGTCTGGATGAAGTCCAGGGCCAAATTTTTGTCCCAGTCCAGCCCTGCATTTACCCCCACCAAGGAGAAAGAGAGAGAATTAAAATAGCGAATACGTGGAAGGGAGAGGAAAAGAGGGGCAGGAAGAAAAAAAACGGAGAGAAAGAATAGGAGAAAAAACAAGGAAGATGGATAGAGAGAGGGATGGGGAAAAATAAATTAGGATAGCCAGAGATAAAAGGGAAAGAAAGGAGAAATAAGAGAAAGAGTGGTACATCCTAAAATGTACCATATGAGGTTTTAATACTGTACAAGTGTAAGGGACTCACGGAGCGCTAAATTTCCATGGGTTAGGGTCGCAAATTACTTGTCTTGCCTTGGGTGCTGACAACCCACGCTACGAAAATAATTTTACTGTTGGGGGTCCCCACAACTTGGGACATTTTATCAAGGGGTCATGGCACTAGAAAAGTTGAGAACCACTGCTCTAAGGGGACATGGCTACATTTAGATCCCCAAAAAGTTACCTCTCCCATTTTCTGCGGTAGACTAGTAATGCAACAATACCCATAAAATGTCCAGGGTGGTCTAGGTGTTATGTACTGTACTTCATAGGGCCAAGAGGCATAAAAGCAGCAATAGTTGGATGTTCAACACCAATAGCAAACTAAGGTCACAATCTACACCAATATCAATCATATTACAATTGCATTAAATATTTGCATAATGCTAGTTATAAAATAATAATACTAAAAAAAATAATACTAATTGATATCTGTATTATTATTATTATTATTTTATTTGTATCTTATTGCTATTCACCTAACCTCGATTATTCAATGAATAGTTGTAGTGAAGAGACATAATAGGACTTGTATGATGGGAGTTTGTATTGGAAAGCAGATGGCGATCAGTAAATTCAGCGTCTGTTTCCTGGGGGAATCCAGCAGAAACTTTTAATCTCAGGTTTGTTCTTTGGTGACTTAGTTGTTCTATTCTGAATGGAGCGGTCCCACCCCTGTAATCATGTGTCGTCTTGTGGACGTCTCTGGTGATCGCTCAGCTCAGGTGTCGGTAGTCCCGGGAGAACCACACAAAGAAAGTCTGCATATGGCGATCAGCCTCCAGAATATAACCTATAATCAGGGGAATCCAACACAACAGTGATAGTAAAAGATTTTACTGTATAAGACACAAGAAATACAAAATTCTAAATGTGTCTCTAAACTTTCATCCAATAGAAGAATCTCCGGCTGTTCCCTGAAGTAAATGTTTAATAATGTTTTACTAGAGAAATACTTTCCTGTATGAGCAATGCTGAGAGAGATAAAAGTTATACAATTTAGTCATTTCTTATGCTGGATATTCAGTATTTATTACATTTAAATTTCAGATGCAAGTATACGAATTTATGTACTGTAATTATTATTAGCATGTAAAATATTAGGAAAATGTATAAGATAATTAAAGATGAAATGTACTATTCAATTATCAATAAAAAATATAATAATAACATCGATTATAATAAATACTTTAACCACTTGGGATCCGCGCTATGGACGAAAGACGTCCACAGCGCGGCTCTCAAGTGCCGGGTGGACGTCTTTGGATGTCCTGTTGTTTACATTCCCTGTGTGGCTCAGACTGTATGATTTATTTTGAATCAGCCTCTGTCCTGGCAGTGGCTGTGCCTGATAGGATTTTCCCACTGTTGCCTGTAGGTTAGGGTGACCAGACATCCCCGCTTTCAGGGGACAGTCCCCGGATTGAGGACACTGTCCCCAGACCAAGTCTGTCCCCAGTTTTGTCCTCAGATTGGATTTGAACAGGGGCTGGGGCAATTTCAAAGACAGTCAGTGCATAGTTAAAAAAATAATAATTCTGAATTACCGTACACACCCATGCTATGCCACTCCTACTAGCTTAGGGGGTGTATTTTTTTTCATTATCTGTGCCCCTTTCTGATGATAATGTGCTGGTGGGAGCGGAGGGAATATTTCTTCAGTTTCGGGTGCCCATTCAGCTCCATTCACATGTTCTTCTGCCTTGGCTCAAGTCCCGGCCTGCTGCCTGCCTGCTTATCTCCTTGTCTTCCCCGGCGGAGTGATCTTCCTCCGCACCCCATCCAGTAGTAGCCGGGGCCCGGAGAGTAAGACTTGACAGGCTGTGAGGCAGGCGGCTGCGGCGATGGGCAGAGTCGCTGATTGCTGCCATTACTAGTAAAAAAAAAAATATGTCCCCGGATTTCATTTTAAAAATCTAGTAACCTTACTGTAGGTGGCGATACCCCCACAGGTCAGTGTTGGAACACGGGCAAGCCATAGGTCATTGAGTGTTTTTTCTCAGGAACAGCCCAGTGGGAGTGGTGCCCCACTGTTCATGCCGGGAAAGAATACTTAAAGGGCAGATGCCATATTTTAGGGTCCTTCGTCTCGTGGCCCTCCTGGCACGAGGTGTGTGTTTTGTGATTTCCAGCCCCGGGACCACGTTGGCCCGAGGCTGCATCTCTGCCAGTAGGCTCAGTTATGCTGGCTGGGGCCTACAAATCAAGAGGGATGCGAAGCTGTCCATCTAAGCAAAGGAAGCTGCACTTAATGAAGGAACCCTGGGGAGGACCTGCCCTGGAGGAGACCAAGCGGAAGGCTTATGTCTTGGGATAGGCCTGGTGACTTTATTAAGGAGGGATCCACAAATCCACAAAGTTGTCCTACAGTTCGCCGGGTCGGCTTAAAGGCTCTGTCACGTACCTGATGGTTGAGCCTGGCGTGCAAGGAGTGGCTGCCCTTGCTCCTCTGATCCCGAGACCCCTGGTAGAGCAGACAGGGGGTTCGGGAATGCAGAGTCGCACAAGCACCGGTTGCAGCACTAGTGCTGGGCTGGGAGAAGCTTCTGAGGGCTCCGGGCTGCGTAGAGAAGCAGGTGCAAACTGGTGGCCGCGGATGGCAGGTAGAGGCACTGGAAGCAAGAGGAGCAGCAGGAGCGGGGGAGGTGTACTGTAGTACAGCAGATACAAGTCCCAGCAGGAGGATAGGTAGTGGATCGTGTGCAGGTGCAGCAGGCAAGACTGAGTCAGAGTTCAGGCCGGGTCGGCAACAGGCGGGCAGCAGAAGGTACAGAGGGTCAGGCAGGCGGATGGTCAAACAAGCCGTAGTCAGGGCAGGCGGAAGGCAAGGTGAAACAGGTACAAGCCGGGTCTTCAGGAACAGGTTCAGGCAGGAGTAAAGGTACAGGTAATCACAGGAAGCGCTGTAGACTGGACAGCAAGAGGTGCAGCGATCAGGACCCTTTTGAATCCAAGTTTGGCGCCAGAACGGCGTCCTCACGTGCCTGTGCGCCGATGCGCAAGTGCGCGCACGCCGATGTGCCGCTACTGCCATCTGGTGGACAGGACTGCTCATGACAGGCTCTTTAAATGTACGGCTGGAAGTTTGGGGATTACATCCTATGGCAGAGCATTCTGGACTGTTCAATTTGTCCTCAAGAGGCTGTTAGCGAACTGGTTCGTGCATCATTCCGGCTTCTAGCCCAGGTGAGAGGGGTCTATCCGGTTGAGGAGTACCCACTTAGGAGGGAGTGGCGAATGACTTCGAATCGCTACCCCATTCAGGAGCCGCTGGTTGTTTTTGGGAGTAGTATGTCTAAGGGTAGTAGCAGTGAGTAGTATTGAGCGAATGTCCAGTCATCCGATGGGTTTTTTAAATGCTTTATTCCAAGGCACAACAAGGCCAACATCAACATGTAGTAGGATAGGAAAAGTTGATGAAGCAGAAAAACAAGTGTGGTATCAGGCCCTGGATGATGAAGAAAGCAAGCCTGCTTTCAGTAGCAATGTACCAAACGTCGCCATTCTAGCCAGAGTGGGTGAAGCGCGGATGAAGCGCCTCCGGACAGACTTCTGCCACAAGCCTGGCAGCCGAAATGTCACTTTAGGTTGCTGGGAGGAACAGACCTCTGCCACAGGCCTAGTACTTTAGTACTCAAATGAACAAGACGGATTGAGCAAATCCTCCCAGTAAATGCAATGAAGGGGTCACTGGCTGACAACTGCCATGTACCTGTCAAGGCCTTGGTGACCGGATCCCCGATGGTTCGTTCAAGTCTCCTGGACAACCTGATTTTGGGTTCTCCCTGAGCTGATCCCCCACCGTTCAGCCCTCAGGTTAGGATCCTCTCAATAAAGTTGGGGACCCAGTAAGTCACTGGAGTCCCTCTCAACATTAGGATGGAACTCCGCGCAGCATGCGATTCCAGCCGGATGGGCCATGCCGGCGGTGTCCGTGAATGCGCGCACCCTGAAGGTGGATGCTGCACCCCGAGCCTGGACCCCGCGAAGAAGAGAGCCCACGCCACCTCGAATCATGGCGTCCGTCACAAATATACCCCTCCCCAGCATGCCCTGCGAGGTCCAACCTCTCTAATTGGCTGCTGGGGAAAAGTGGCTTTGCCAGAACCCCTCTAGCGCCACCTGCCGCCCAGGGATGGGATTGCATCCCTGGAGCGCCGTATGACCCACAGGATAGTTCTGGAAGACGGCAGCCTGAAATTTGACAAATTATGAATAGAAGCCAAATAATTCTCCCATTCACCCACTAACTTTAGCGTAATCCCCGTACTGAAAGTAAGGGGCGCTACAGGAGTTTAGGGGTTTTCCCCCAGTGATCTGTATATTATGCCTGAACCTTTCCTTCCCCTTTATCCTTCTGCCTTCTGCGCAAGTTTTTGCGCAAAAAGAATTAAAACCTGTCAGTTAGAGGTTTTACATCTTGTGTGGACATTGGAATTTCTTTCAGACTTTCTTCCCCTAGACGACGAATGTTGAGGTAATGTGCAGGCCCAAAACTAACCAGTGGCTCCTACGGGGGTAGTGCTACAAATTATTTACATTTCACTGTCAACCTATTGATTCAGCAACAACCTTTGTAATAGCAAAGTATTACAAATATCTTTTTTTCTTAGGACAAAAAATAAATAATCTTTTTCTTTTTACGCAATCCATAGACAAAACAATAGCCAAACTTAAAGCCCAACTTCAGGATAAATAGAAGAAATAGAAATACCACTTCTATGTATGATGCTCGATTCCCAACCAACAGGTGGCTAAATTAGCAAAAGTTTGGGCTTTTAGATGAACATCCAAACAGCCAAAGTTTCGTCTGAACCTCAGAACATCGACTCATTTGTATTCTTCACCCTCACCCATAAGCCCACTCCTGTCCTCTGTCATCATGTGGAAGGTAAGTGGCTTCACCATGCACTAAGCAGGAGGGTTCAACTTGATCACAGACACATAGTCCAACAAGTAATGGCTGAGAAGTTATATATCATCCATCACCCACTGACAGCTGGAAAAGATGCAGTACAGCATGAAATGGCTATAAAATCTTCTCTCTTGCCTCATACGATCCTCTAAAACAGGGGAACTACCAGAATCCAAGAATAGCTGAACCGCCAGGTTGAGGAGGTTTGGCAGACAAGGCACGTGTGTGAACATTCCCTGCCAGACAGGATGGTACTGTTGTCATACATGACTTTTCCTGGCACAAGATGGAGTGCCACCTGTTGCCTGGAGCCTGCAGAGCTTACAGAATTCTTGCCCCAGTGTGGATCCTGTCCACTGGACATACCAGCTTCAACTCTGCATGGCATCATTTTACCTAAAGCTATTGTATAGCCCATTGCTGTATCCTGGCCTAGGCCAACAAGGCCCAGGTCTAGGGCCGCACTTTGCAGGCGGGCAGCATGGACAGTGTCCCCGCCGGCTTGCGCTACACTGTTAGGCAAATTAGTTTAGCGCCCCCATACTGCTTCCAGTATGTGGGCGGTTGGCATTCTGCAACTGTAGGGGTAGCGTCGCTTCATTTTTTTTTACCATCCCTGTCCCATTGAAGAGATTTCCCTTCACTTCCTGTCCCATAGCCAAACAGGAAGTGAGAGGAAATCTATGCAAATTAAGGGAATCCATTGCCCCCCCCTCCCGGCCATCAGAACTAGTGTCCCCACTTAAAAATTTCAGGGTGGGTCTTAAACTGCAAGGGGTGTGGCCTTAACAGGAAGTGGTGGGTCATATTTAAATTAGGGGGTGCACAAGTTTAGTCAGGCCTAGGGCAGCACAAAACCTAAATACATCCCTGGTATAGCCTCTTAATTAGGGATGAGGGAACACCCCCCCCCCCCTGTTGGGTTCGCACCAGAATCTGCGAACAGACCAAAAATTTGTGTGAACTTTAGAACCCCATTAAAGTCTATGGGACTCGGACATTTGAAATCTAAAGTACTAATTTTAAAAGGCTAATATGCAAGTTATTGTCCTAAAAAGTGTTTGGGGACCCGGGTCCTGTCCCAGGGGACATGTATCAATGACATTTTTTTTTTAAACTGAAGTTTTTTTCGGGCGCAGTGATTTTTAAATTACTTTTTATCCTTCAGAAATTACACTTTGTGCAGGGACAGTTCTAAGCATGGGAAACAAGCTCTACTTTACAGGTATACAATAGACAACCCCCCCAGGTACGAAATTTAAAGGAATACACTTTTATACTTTTATTGTTTCACTTTAAGCATTTTTTAAATCACTGCTCCTGAAAAAACTACTTTTTTTGCATTGATACATGTCCCCTGGGGCAGGACCCGGGTCCCCAAACACTTTTTATGACAATGACTCGCATATTAGCCTTTAAAATTAGCACTTAAGATTTCTCCCATAGACTTTTCCAGGGTGTTCAGCGGCTTTTTGAATTTGCCGCAAACACCCCAAATTGTTTGCTGTTTGGCAAACGGGCGAACAGGCAAAGTTCGACTCGAACTCGAAGCTCATCCCTACTCTTAATCACTTGTCCTCTGAAACACCAGCAGCCCACAACTCACCCGATGTAATCTGCTCGTTCTATAGCCAACATATAGTAGCTTGTCCAAACAGGCTTAATCTATGGTGAAAATACCTTCATTCTTGCAAATAAAATTAAAAATAATTTCATAGCTCTGGTCTACTTGCTCTCTCAGAAAAAGTGGCCAAAAAGGATTAGAAGCTTAGCAGAAATCTGTTAAATGTATTTATTGTATTCATACTTTTTTCTACCAATTTTTTAGGTGCAGATGCAATCTGTTTTCTCTTTCCCTTATTATTTGTAGCCTATCCAATGAATGAATGTTTATGTTTTTAAAAGGGACACTAAAAATTTCCTTTTTTTTTTAAATAACAAACATATCATACTTACCTCCACTGTGCAGCTCGTTTTGCACAGAGTGGCCCCAATCCTGGTCTTCTGGGGTCCCTCGGCTGCTATCTTAGCTCCTCCCCGCAATAAATAACCCCCTTAATGGGAGCTCTCTCCCATGGGGGCTAGTTGTTACGGGCGCGCTCCCGTGATACAGGCTGCGGCCATAGCCGCCAACTATATCACTCGGCCCCACCCCCGGCGCACCGCGTCATTGATAGCAGTGCTGCTATCAATCAACCAATGAATGAGCCGAAAAGCCAGCGCATTCATGGCGTGGGAATTTCAAGGGGTCAGGTAAGCGGGGGCTCAGGGAACGTATTAAGGTGTAAAAACATGGACCTTTACAGCCCCTTTAACCACTTAAACCCCGGACCATATTGCTGGTCACAGACCAGAGCACTTTTTGCGATTCGGCACTGCGTCGCTTTAACTGACAATTGCGCGGTCGTGCGACGTGGCTCCCAAACAAAATTGGCGTCCTTTTTTTCCCACAAATAGAGCTTTCTTTTGGTGGTATTTGATCATCTCTGCAGTTTTTAGTTTTTGCACTATAAACAAAAATAGAGCGACAATTTTGAAAAAAATTAATATTTTTAACTTTTTGCTATAATAAATGTATAAAAAATCTATAAAAAAAAAAATGTTTTTCCTCAGTTTAGGCCGATACGTATTCTTCTACATATTTTTCGTAAAAAAAAAAAATCGCAGTAAGCGTTTATTGATTGGTTTGCGCAAAAGTTATAGCGTTTACAAAATAGGGGGTAGTTTTATGGCATTTTTATTAATATTTTTTTTACTAGTAATGGTGGTTGTCAGTGTTTTTTTTTCAGTACTGCGACATTATGGCGGGCACTTCGGACACTTTTGACACATTTTTGGGACCATTGGCCTTTTTATAGCGATCAGTGCTATAAAAATGCATTGATTACTATAAAAATAAAACTGACAGGTAAGGGGTTAACACTAGTTTTTTTTTCAGTACTGCGACATTATGGGGGTTAAGGGGGTTAAGTATGTTCCCTGGGTGTGTTCTAACTGTAGGGGGTGTGGCCTCACTAGGAAAAAATTACTGATCGCTGTTCATACATTCATACGGTCAGGCATTTCTCCCCTGATAGGACCGGGAGCTGTGTGTTTACACACACAGCTCCCGGTCCCCGCTCTGTAACGCGCATGGGACTCAGGGACGTGCGGGGGGCGCCCCTAGTGGCTGCTGGGCGAGGTGACGTAGAGCTACGGGCTCTCGCCCAGCAGAGCCGACCTGCCACCGTAAAACTGCGGTGGCTGGTCGGCAAGCAGTTAAATTATTAAAAAAATTGTTCCAGGTGGAAAATGCCCACTTAATTACTCTGAAATTGAAGCCTCCCCATACACACTTAAAGGGTAACTCCACTTTTGTGGGGGAAAAAATAGCAAATAAAGAAAAAATAAAACAGCACATATAATTGTGACACTAATCACAGTGTAATGGTATTAAAAAATTACCTTTCCTTTTCAATCTGCAGCCACTGTCATTTTCTGAGAATGCATTGCAATATGGCTACTTGTAGTTGTTCTGTACACAGAGTGTGTACTGACCACACCCCAGGATCATAATTTCCTGCTTGTGTGATTGGCTCACCAATTTCACTAGAAGTCTGCCTAAGATACACGTCAGATTTAAGGCATCCCCTGCAACAAAAAATGTAATTTTTGGAGAGATATTTTCAACAGGAGCACATCTAAAGGGAAGAAGGCCCAGCAGATTTCCTTATTAGTGCCCTGCAGCTGCACACCTGACAGTTAATTATGAAACCACTCCATTAGACCCATTTAGTACAGAGGCACAGACAGGTAGGAATCTGCAACAAAGTTTGTTATAATCCTTGCAATATAAATAGATCACCCAGGGGGGAATGTTTTTTTCTCAATAAAAGTAGAGTTACTTTTTTCTCATAATTTGTGGCCTATCCAATCAAGGCTTGAAAAGTGTGGTGCAATTCTGTTAAATGTTTACATTTTCAAAAAAAATAAGTTTCAGGTGGAAAATGCCCATTCAATCACTTTGAAATTGAATCCACCCCATACACGCTTAATATCAGTGGAGAAAATCTCTAACTTTTTTACATCTTCAGTATCCAAAGATTTTTTTTAAATTCTACATATAATTAGCTTGCTCTCTCCCTTATCAACTATGGCCTATCCAATTAAAAGCTTCAACGTTTATGTGCGATCCGCTCATCATGCAGGATCTTGATTCCTTCTGGCAATGCATTGCCTTGGTAGCGCTCAGATGTAGAGGACCACCAGAGGAACCACACTGCTGACCTCCATACCCTCAAAATCAAGATGCACCACTTCAAAGCCCATGATGAGGACATGGAAAATAAGAACTGATAGAACAATCTGTGTATCCTGGGCCTCCCTGAGAGAAGCAGAAGGTACTAAGCCCACCAAGTTAACCAAACAGCTGCTTACTCAGCCTAATGCCCAGTTTTCCTCCTTTTTCTTGGTGGAATGGGCCTACTACATAACACCTGCCCGTGGCACCCTCAGGCTCCTCTGCGCACATTTATCTTTAAGCTGTTGCACTTTAAAGATCATGACCTAGGCCTAAGCCTAGGATGACCTACTGTACAGCAATTCAACGCTAATGATCTTCAGTAACTATTCAGTAAAAACACAACACCTCCACAAATTGTTTGACACAGTACGCACAAAGATGTAGGAGAATGGGTGAAATACAGTATCCACTTCCCTGCTCGTCTCCAGGTACAGGATGGGATTCAATCAAGTTTTTCACCTCACCTAAAGATGCTATGTCCTGGCTGGAAACCTCATGCAAGTAGCCTCCTTTGCTTATTTGCTACACATTTTGTTGTACCTTGGGCAGGCAGCCCACTATACCTCAATTTCCTTGGAATATTGCTACCCATCGCTGCTGTTGACCATCTGATAATGTGGGTCCCTAACTGGGTTGGCTGTGGTTTTCTATGCTGAACTTCAACACTTGCTTCCCTGTTTGCCTTAGGAAGCTTTAAACTCCTGCTGGGTCCTGTGGGCTTTCTATCTATCCTGGCTAGGTGCTCAACTTGGGCTTCTTCATTGGATACATTGCTGTGATGTCTTACCACAACTGACTGTTCTTCATCTAGACTTCTACTACTGTGATAGCTGGCTGCCCAATGGTTAACCTGTTTGTTTGTTTTTTGCGGCTGCTGGAGACAAAGGGCTTGGTATGGATTAGGGGGACCACCCACGCATTTTTGTTTTCTATTGCCGGCAATGTTTTTTTTTTTCATTTGACTGTCAGCGAAGGGAAGCAGTTAACAGTTGATGACTCATCAGTTGTTACAGACACCGCAACTGGTTTCCCAGCATGCTCCTTAACATTCATCTATTCACTGGGCTTAGAATGCACTGTGTATCCTGCGAACAGGCAAAGTTCCGCCTGAATTTATGCTCGGTCCGAACCATTCGCCCAACACTAACCACTAGTACTCTTCTGCCTTCTATGTCTGAAGCAGTGGTGGTGGTGCTCCTCGAGCCTGGGAAGGACCCAGACTTATGTTCCTCATACCATCCGATTACCTTGTTGAATGTTGACACCAAGGGCTAAGATCCTTGCAACTCTTTTGAACATGGCATCTTACCTTTAGTTAATTAGTATAAGTCTGGCTTCATCCTAGGCAAGGGAACCAAAATAATAATTCACAGGTTGCATACTCACATTTCCCTCACCACTCCGGAGAGCCAGGGAGTAGTGGCTTCCCTTGATGCCGAGAAGGCGTTTGATCCCATGGAATGGACTTACTTCTGGCCTGTACTGGAAAAAATGTGGGTTTGGGCCTTAGGCCCCTTTCACATTGAGAAGTTTTTCAGGCAGTACAGTGCTAAAAATAGCGCTGCTATACCACCTGAAAAACTCCTGCCAAGCAACCTTGGGCTTTCACACTGAGGCGATGCGCTGGCGGGAGAGAAAAAAATCTCCTGTCAGCCGCATCTTTGGACCGGTGAGAGGAGTGGTGTGTATACCGCTCCTTCCCATTGAAAACAATGGGAAATCGCGGCAATACCGCCCGCAATGCGCCTCTATAGGCCGCTAGCGGGGGTTAATACCGCACCGCTAGTGGCTGCAACTCGTGGCAAATCCGACGGTATATCGCCGCTATTTTTAGCGGCGCTATACCGCCAGCACGGCTCCCGCCGCAATGTGAATGGGGCCTTACTTCATCTCCTGGATACGTATGCTCTGCACCAATAATAATCTCTCTCCTTCTTTACCTCCCCGTAGTATGTGGCAGAGCTGCCCCCTTTCCTCGGGGGCTTTTTTGCCTTTTGCCTTGGAGCCACTGGCAACTGTCCTACATGCTGATCCTAGGGTTCAGAGTATCTAGGGGGTTTAAATTGTTGAAAAAACGGCTATATATGCGAATAATACCCTTTTAGTTTTTTAAATGATCCTTATTCTTCCTTACATGCTGCACTTCAGCTGATAAACGCATTTGGTGCTTTCTCTAGGATACGGATCAAGTGGCACAAGTACATATTGCTTCCTCTTGGTTGTTGGCCTGCTCTGCCTGTCACTAATACTCCAATGAAGTGGGTTATGGAGTTAAATATTTGGGAATTTGTGTTAGCAGTCCTCTTCAATCTTACGTGGATCTTAAAAGAGAAGTATGTTTTTTTTTTGCATATTCATACTTACCAAGGTGGATGCAGCATCATGGAGAACCGAGCCACCGAACTGTTTTTTCACCTTCCCAAGCGGAGAGCTGCTTACTGTCTGTCCGCATCTCTCTGATCATGGTGACATCAGTGAAGAGTGGACTTCAGGCCATTCTCCGGTGAAACCGGTTTGCAGAAGTGCAAAACGGATTTGCACTCCTATGAACCTTGGGAGAAGCCCAGCCTAAAAAGCTCAGGCTGAACTTCTCTAATGTATTGCCTCTGCTTCGGTCCCTGTCCTAGAGATGTACCCCATGGCATACTCTTCCACTGTTACCGGTGGGTTAAAATAACCTGTTAAAATTATACATTTGCCCAAGTTTCTGTATTTTTTCAGAAAAATACGCATTTGTATACCAAAATAGTTTTTCAACAAATTGGATGGTATTGTTGGTTCATTCATTTGGGCTGGCAAAACCCCTCCATTGGCCAAATCCACATTGAAACTTTGCTTCTCTCAAGGGGGCCTTTGCCTTCCAGACTTTCGTCTCTACTATTGGTCTGCGGTGTTGATCACGGTACGGTGGGGGTTCTCACAGCCGAGAGACAATCCTGCAGTAACGCTGGAGGCCGCCATTGTCAGCTCATATGCCACCCTCTGTAACAAAAGCTTTCCGTTGCCTATGGGCCCACCCTGCACTTACCTGTCTGATGAGAACCACTACCATGGTACGGCAACAAGCGAGGGCCCAGTATCGTAAGCCTCATATGGTTTCTTCCAATATTTGAGCCAGCCTCATCTGACTATGATACCTGATCTCCAACTGTGGGCAGCTCGGGGGAAAGCAGGGCTCAAACATCCTATCTAATGGTAGAGCTTTGTGGACCTTCAGGCCGAATGTCACCTGCCCAACCGGATCTTATTCCATTAGCTACAACTCATACACACGGTAACCACACAATTTTTTGCTGTTCCCACCCTTAAATCTGGTAGGGATTATTAGACAATTCTGATGGAATGAAATCCCGGTGTGGGTAGAACAATGAGCAGAGTAATACATGCCTAAACACCATGGAGCTGAAGGTTCTGCTCTCAGGAATGAGGAAGCTGCTCCCTCTAGTGACCATTATGGGGAAAAGCAATGGACACTATAATACAAACACTAAATACAGAGACAGTAAAGGCTTTGCTAATACTAACGTGGGGAACGTGGCAAAACTTACTAGAGGATTCCTGCCTCGATCAGATAAAATTACTATGTGCAAAGTGGTCACGGATTGTGCCGTGGACCCCCCAGGGGGGGTTTAAAGCAAAGACCAACTCAGGAGTGGCACAGGCATCTCTAGGGGTGAGCTGATAACCTGAGGAATCCTCCCACATCCTCCCGCACATCTGTACACAAAAGTGCAGCACCAATAAAAAACAGTAAAATAACCATTAGATGAACCAACCAAGTTAAACTTATAGAAACACAGGCAGTGGCGGCTGGTGCTCAAATTTTTTTTTTTGGGGGGGGGGGGCGCAAACGGAAAAAAAAAATTGCAGCCACTGTGCCATCAATTGTCACCACTGTGCCATGCCATCAAACACAGCCACTGTGCCATCAATCACAGTCACTGTGAATGAATGAATGACTTGTATAGCGCTACACATGCAAACTGAATCACCTCTGGGCGCTTTTTCCAGCCAGTGTCTGCCTGGCTGGTGCGGTCATTTTACCCCGTAGGATCTCGACACGCTTAGGACACACAGTCATACACACATATATACTGAGCCAATTTGGACAAGATCCAATTTATTTACCAGCATGTCTTTGGAGTGTGGAAGGAACCCGGAGTACCCGGAGGAAACCCACGCAGACACAGGGAGAACATGCAAACTCCAGGCAGATGGTGTCGTGGTCCGGATTCGAACCAGTGACCCTTTTGCTGCTAGGCAAAAGTGCTACTCACTACACCAGGGGGTGCCCAACCAGTGGCCCGGGGGCCACATGTGGCCCGCGGAGCCCTCTGATGTGGCCCTCAGCCTCCTACTCTGGGATGGGTTGGCAAGCCCAGATCACCGGTTGCCGAACTGCCATCCTAGAGCAGCAGTTTTGTGAATGAAGCTGCTGGAAGGGGAAACAAGCACTGAGCCATAGACTTCTGTTATTACCTGTGGGTTTGTTGCACTTTCAGAAAGTGTGCCACACCTGCAGGATATAATAGAAGTTTACGGCAAAGTGCAGCTAACCGGCAGAAAATCAACAGGTGCACTGCGCTGTAACCGCGGTTTGGGGCAATCACCGTGCATCAGTGTGAAAGCAGCTTTGGGCCCCTTTCACATGATCATTCAGAACCAATCGGACTTAATATTCACCTCTATGGAGCAGCAGATGTAAACAGACTTGTGTTCGTTTACACTCGCCTACCTAAAAAAATAGAAAGGCATCTGCCCCCTTCCGTCTGGGCGAATTGGATTGGGCCAGAGGGCCTATAGAGTAGAGTGGGCTGTGTCCATGGACACTGACTTGTCATGCTCCCGCTCCGCTCATTGTGGCCCGTGACCATTTACCAGTTTACTTAAGTGGCCCTCGCTCTTCAAAAGGTTGGGCACCCCTGCACTACACCACTGTGCCATGCCATCAAACGCAGTCACTGTGCCATGCCATCAAACACAGCCACTGTGCCATGCCATCAAACGCAGCCACTGTGCCATGTCATCAAACGCAGTCACTGTGCCATGCCATCAAACGCAGTCACTGTGCCATGCCATCAAACACAGCCACTGTGCCATGCCATCAAACGCAGCCACTGTGCCATGCCATCAAACGCAGCCACTGTGCCATGCCATCAAACGCAGCCACTGTGCCATGCCATCAAACGCAGTCACTGTGCCATGCCATCAAACACAGCCACTGTGCCATGCCATCAAATGCAGCCACTGTGCCATGCCATCAAACGCAGCCACTGTGCCATGTCATCAAACGCAGTCACTGTGCCATGCCATCAAACGCAGTCACTGTGCCATGCCATCAAACGCAGTCACTGTGCCATGCCATCAAACACAGCCACTGTGCCATGCCATCAAACGCAGCCACTGTGCCATGCCATCAAACGCAGCCACTGTGCCATGCCATCAAATGCAGTCACTGTGCCATGCCATCAAACACAGCCACTGTGCCCCTCAATTGTCACCACTGTGCCAATTGTCGCCACTGTGCCAATTGTCACCACTGTGCATGTCACTGTGCCCTTTAATTGTCACCACTGTGCCCATTGTCACCACTATGCCCATTGATGCCACTGTGCCCATTGATGCCACTGTGCCCATTGTCACCACTATGCCCATTGATGCCACTGTGCCCATTGATGCCACTGTGCCCATTGTCGCCGCTGTGCCCTGTAAAATGCACTTACCTTAATCCTTCCACGTCCCTCGATGTCTTCTCCCGCCTTGATGACGCTTCAGCCAATCAGGTTACCAATAACCAGAAACAGTGAACCCGATTGGCTGAGACGGCCATCAGTCTTATCCAAGGAATGCCCCCCCCTGTACGTTCAGAGGATAGACATCCGGGAGACGAGGGCTGTACTCGGAAAGCCTATCAGAGCCGCTGGCTCTGAAAGGCACTTCCGCACAGCCAACCAGCTGCCGTTATTCAGGTGACCGGCGCTCAAGTTCCTGCCATCTGAATAGACCAGCTGCAGCTGGCAACAATAACATACATTCATGCAATGCATGAATGTATGTTATTTTCAGTGGCGGTGAGGAGCCAGAAGGGGCAGCGCTCCAGCGCCCTCTATGGACGGACCGCCACTGAATACAGGCGATATATAACCTTCAGGGTGGCCGCAGGGGCTGCCATGTCTATCAAATCCCAGGAGTCCGGGCTGGATGACCAAAAAAAAGGGGGACACCCACCTCTCTCGGAGCCGTAGGGACAAAAATAGAAACGAGACTGTCTCCCCACCAGCAGGTGGGAGAAATTAGGTTTTCATCCAGCAGGGGATTTGGATGCATTTGAGCGAGGACGTTTATTTTTCGAAAATGTTTCCCATCCAGCGGAGAGAGGGAAACCAGGAGTCGCTGATTGTAGAGGCCAGTCCGGCATGTGTATTTGAGGTAATTCAAAACTTCCCAGAAAGTTAGCCAGGTCTCCAAGCGTGCGGAAGTCAGATGATTTGCCATTATAGGATGCTGAGAGTTGAAATGTACTTGATCGGTTTGGCTTGTAGGGTGTCTGTAAATGGTCCCAGGTCTTTCCTCATAAGCAAAGTCTGTTTAGACAGGTCAGCAAGCAACATGATGGGTGTCATTGAATAGGATGGAATCTTGAGGAGCGAGCTGCCTGCATGATGTCATCTTTAACCCCCTTCAATACCGGGCTTTAATACCCACCTCCATACCGGGCCAATTCTGGCACTTCTCTCCTACATGTACAAATCATCATTCTTTTGCTAGAAAATTACTCACAACCCCCAAACATTATGGGCCAGATCCACAAACATCAGCGGAATCTTTGTGCAGGCGTAGCGTATCTTCTTTACGCTACGCCGCAACTTAGAGAGGCAAGTGCCGTATTCACAAAGCACTTGCATCCTAAGTTACGGCGGTGTAGCATAAATGGGCCTGGCCTAAGCCCACATAATTCAAAGTAGGCTTGGAGTGGGCGTGTAGTATGGTAATCAACCATGACCCCACGTAAAAGACGTTTCAAACGAACGGCGCATGCGCTGTCCGTGGACATATCCCAGTGCGCATGCTCAAAATTACGCCACAAATACTCATTGGTTTCGACGTGAACGTAACTTACACAAAGCCCTATTCGCGAACGTTTTACGCACACAACGTAAACAACAGAAAATGCGACGCTGTCCCGACGTTCATACTTAATATTACATACAACAAAAGTGACCTGGGGAATGCCCAGGGAAAAACCAAGCCTACTTACCGACCAGCTTGCAAAACAACCAATTAACCTGTCTAACAGTATGCGTTAAAAACAGGGGTTTTGTCCGCACGCATTTGCAAACGCATGCGTGAGCCACAGAGCCGCGCCAAGGCACCCCATAATTCTGTGGTCCTAACACTAAACAGTGAGTGTCCCCACAATGGAGGCACATGCATTTTAATGGATAGAAAGGGGCAGGTGAACTGAAGGGGAGCCACCCCTCCTGAAAGGTACAGGAGCACACCAAGCACCCAGCATGTAGCTCAATGGCTGCAAAGGTGTTGGTGCATTGCATACGCCTCTATATAGCAAGGGTAACTTTACGCCGGAAAAAAAAAGCCTTATGCAAACGACGTAAAAAAAATGCGCCGGGCGCAAGTACGTTCGTGAATCGGTGTATCTAGCTCATTTGCATATTCGACGCGGAAAATATACAGAAGCGCCCCTAGCGGCCAACGTTAATATGCAACCAAGATACGACGGCATAAGAGACTTACGCCGGTCGTATCTTGGTAAAATTTAGCCGTAACTACCTTTCAGAATCGCCGTAAAGATGCGACAGCGGAGATTTGAAATTTTTGTGGATCTGGCCCTATATATGTTTTTTTAGCAGACACCCTAGGGAATAAAATGGTGGTCATTGCAATTTTTTATCTTTCACGGTATTTGCACAATCATTTTTCAAACGCCTTTTTTTTTAAATGGTTTTGTGAATTAAAAAATAACAAAACAGTAAAGTTAGCCCAATTTTTTTCAAAAATATGAAAGATTATGTCACACCGAGTAAATAGATACCTAACACGTCACGCTTTAAAATTGTGCACACTCATGGAATGGCGCCAAACTTTGTTGCTTAAAAATCTCCATAGGCGACGCTTTTAAAATGTTTACAGGTTACCAGTTTAGAGTTACAGAGGATGTCTAGGGCTAGAATTGTTGCACACGCTCTAACGCACGTGGCGACACCTCACACATGTGTGGTTTGAACGACGTGTACATACGTGGGTGGGACTTACGTGTGCTTTCGCTTCTGAGCGCGAGCTACCGGGGACAGGGGCGTTTTAATTTTTTTATTATTATTATTATTTTATTTTTTTTACTTATTTATTTAATTTTTTACACTTTTTAAAAAAAAAATTCCCTTGTAATAGGAAATGTGTGTGACAGGTCCTCTTTATGGAGAGAGGCGGGGTCAATAAGACCTCACATCTCTCCTCCAGGCTGGAAAGCATGAGATCGTGAAAAAAAATTCATAGATCTCATTCTTACTAGCCGCAATTGCGGTTTGTTTACTTACGGATACCCGGACGTGATGTCATCACATCGCCCCCGGGCCTCCGACGGTCATAGAGATGACTGGTGACCATATGGTCACCAGTCATCTCTATGCTTCCCATCTGGCGCACGGCAATCATCTCTCCGGCCCCCAATGGCACGGACCCGTTCGCCACCGGTGTCCAGTGATCAGGTCACATAGACGAAGAATGGGGAGAGGTGAGTGTAAACAAACCTTCCTAGAGCCTGTCACTGACCGTCTGTTGCCTGTCATAGGGAACGAAGATCAGTGACATCACACGCCCAGCCATGCCCCCCTACAGTAAGAAACACACATTAGGATGTAGGATTTGTATTGCGCCGAATGCGCTCCCATAGGAGCGCGTCTAGGCGCGCATGTCTTTGGATTAGGTCACACGTAACCCTTTAGCGCCCCCTACAGGTTAACCTTTTAAACATTTTCACAGTAACAGTGCATTTTTATATTACTGATCACTGATGTCCCAAAATAGTGTCAGAAGTGTCTGAAGTGTCCGCCATAATGTCACAGTCACGATAAAAACCGCTGATCGCCGCCATTACTACTAAAACATTTTTTTATTGAAATGCCATAAAACTATCCCCTATTTTGTAAACGCTATACATTTTGTGCAAACCAACCGTTAAACGCTTATTGCGTTTTTTTTTTACCAAAAATATGTAGAAGAATACGTATCGGCCTAAACTGAAGAAAAAAAAGTTTTTTTATATATTTTTGGGGATATTTATTATAGCAAAAAGTAAAGAATATTGCATTTTTTTTTTCAAAAAATTTCGCTCTGTTTTTGTTTATATCGCAAAAAATTAAAACCGCAGAGGTGATCAAATACCACCAAAAGAAAGCTCTATTTGTGGGGGAAAAAGGATGCCAATTTTGTTTTGTGAGCCACGTCGCACGACCGCGCAATTGTCAGTTAAAGCGAAGCAGGGCCGAATTGTAAAAAGGTGCCAGGTCCTTAACCTGCATAATGGTCCGGGTCTTCAGTGGTTAAGGGTGTTAAACCTTCCGGGGCTGAAGTGGTTAAACCAGTTGGTCAGTGAGCACTTAGAGCTGCTATCTTTCTCCCCATATATACCCCTTGGGGATATCGGTCGGACCGCGCAATTGTCAGTTAAAGCGCGACAGCGCTGAAAGCTGAAAATTGGCCTGGGCAGGAAGGCTGGACGTCATTGAAGTGGTTTAGCAGAAACAGTACCACTTGTAACCATGGGATGGCACTCTTATTCAAACTAAAGCTGGCTTTTGGCTGTGCGACTTCCTTATGCCTATACTAAAAGTATATCATTTAGTAACCTTTATGTGTCTCTACACTTCTACATTTATTCTCATCATCCATAGAGACTCTGGGCCAGATTCAGAAAGATTGGCGTACATTTTGGCGGGCGTAGCGAATCTCATTTACACTACGCCGCCGTAACTTTGAGAGGCAGGTACCGTATTCAGAAAGAATTTGTGCTGTAAGTTACGGCGGCGTAGTGTAAATGGGCCGGGGTAAGCCTGCGTAATTCAAAGTAGGTGGAAGGTGGGCGTGATCCATGTAAATGAACCGTGACCCCACGTAAATGACGCGCCTAACGACCGGCGCATACGCCGTCCGTGGACGTATCCCAGTGCGCGTGCTCTGAATTACGTCGCAAATACTCAATGCTTTCGACGTGAACGGAACTTATGCCCTATTTGCGTACGACTTACGCAAACGATGAAAAATTTGGCGCTGTTCCGACGTCCATACTTAGCATGGGCTCCGCCTCATATAGCAGGGGTAACTTTACGCCGGTCTAACACATACGTAAACGACGTATATCAATACGCCGGGCGCAACTACGTTTCTGAATCAGCGTATCTAGCTCATTTGCATAATCAACGCGTAAAATTACGGAAGCGCCCCTAGCGGCCAGCGTAAATATGCAGTTAAGGTACGACGGTGTAGGAGACCTACGTCGGTCAGATCGTGCCTAAATTCCGGCGTATCTGATTCTTTGAATCAGGCGCCGAGATACGACGACGCTCATTCGGACTTACGACGGCGTATCTGGAGATACGCCGTCATAAGTCCTTTCTGAATCTGGCCCTCTGGGTTTAGTTGAGCATGTGTGTGTTTTGTAAGTTCAGATTCTGCACCTTCAGCACATTCTGTATTACAAGCGGCAGAGCGATGCAGTTATTAAAACAGCCACAAGATGTCAGTAAAGTATCAGACATTTGGTACATTCTTTTATTTTGTATTCTTTTACACAATGTCAGGCAGTGGCTAAAAATCACCACTAGAGGGCAGCAAGACACAAGCAATAATCTCAGAATGCACAATACAGTAAAAGTTTGGTTTGAGAGCGTTTTAAAAGACAAGCAAAATGTATTAAAACGATGTCTTGATATAAGAGTAGCGTCATGTCACAACTGAGTATAAAAGAGAAGAGAGGAGTCTCTAAATGTAGCAATATGCTTACATTTAACCACTTGTCCACCGGGCCTATTCTGGCACTTCTCTCCTTCATGTACAAATCACAACTTTTTTTGCTAGAAAATTACTCAGAACCCCCAAACATTATATTTTTTTTTTTAGCAGACACCCTAGGGAATAAAATGGCGGTCATTGCAACATTTTATCTCGCACGGTATTTGCGCAAACATTTTTCAAAAGCCTTTTTAAAAAAAAAAAAAAAAAGTTTTCATGATTTAAAAAAAATAACAAAACAGTAATATTAGCCCATTTTTTTTGTATAGTATGAAAGATGAAGTTACGCCAAGTAAATAGATACCTAACATGTCACGCTTTAAAATTGTGCACACTCATGCAATGGCGCCCAACTTTGGTACTTAAAAATCTCCACAGGCAATGCTTGAATTTTTTTTACAGGTTACTATTTTCGAGTTACAGAGGAGGTCGTTGTAGCACACGCTCTGACGCATTCAACAATACCTCACATATGGGGTTTGAACGGCGTTTACATATGTTGGCGGGATTTACATGCATGTTCGCTTCTGAGCGTGAGCTACTGGGGACAGGGGCGTTTTTAAATAAATATATATATTTTTTTATTTTACTTTTTATCACTTTTATTCCTATTACAAGGAATGTAAACATCCCTTGTAATTGGAATCAGTGTGACAGGTCCTCTTTATGGAGAGATGCGGGGGGAGGGGTCAATAAGACCTCACATCACTCCTCCAGGATGGAAAGCATGAAACCGTGAAAAAAAAATGGCGGCTTTGGGCCAGATTCACATAGCCCGCAGTAACTTTGTGCAGGCGTAGCGTATCTTGTTTACGCTACACCGCCGTAAATTAGCAAGGCAAGTGCTGTATTCACAAAGCTAAGTTACAGCGGCGTAGCATAAATGGGTCGGCGTAAGCCCGTCGTATTCAAATGTGTTTCATGTGGGCGTGTTTTATTTAAATGAAGTGTGACCCCACAAAATTGATGTTTTTTTTAAACTGCGCATGCGCCGGCCAGTGCGCATGCTCCAAATTATGATGGTAAGACGCATTGGTTTCGACGTGAACGCAATTGACGTCCAGCCCCATTCACGGACGAGTTACGCAAACGACGTAAAATTTGAAAAATGTGATGCGGTCCCGACGTCCATACTTAACATTGGCTGCGCCATCTTTTTGGTGGTTTATCTTTACGCCTGAAAACGCCTTACGTAAACGGCATATCTTTACTGCGACGGCCGGGCGTAGGTTCGTGAATCGGCGTATCTGGCTAATTTACATATTCGCCTCGTAAAATCGACGGAAGCGCCACCTAGCGGCCAGCGTAAATATGCAACTAAGATACGACGACATAAGAGACTTCTGCCGCTCGTATCTTAGGCCAATTCCGGCGTATCTTGTTTTCTGAATACAGAAAAAAGATACGCCGGAGCATATTGAGATACACCGACGTATCTTCTACATGAATCTGGCCCTTTGTGTACTTCCGGGTACCTGGGCGTGACGTCATCACGTCGTGGCCGGGCCTCTGACGGTCATAGAGATGACTGGTGACCATCTGGTCACCAGTCATCTCTATGCTTCCCAGCCAGCGCCGGGCGATTCTCTCTCCGGGCCCCCGATGGCATGGGAGAGCCCGCAGAAGCAACGGACCGCCTATAAGAACGACCAATCGGTGGAACTGTCGCTATGATCATTCTTATCGTGCACAGAATCGGCGGCTGAAGACGGTGATATCTGAATGATGCCTGTAGCTGCCCCATCATCCAGATATCACCGCACAAAGCCGAGGACGTCCTCGGTTGTCAAGTGCTTAATGAAGGTACAATATTTGGCGACTTATTACTACACTCAGAGGCGCCTCGCTTCTCTTTTATACCCTGTAAAAAAATGCTTTGGTATACAAGTGCTCTGGATTACAAATGGTGAATAAATAAGTAGCGCTGCAAAAACAATGATGATCAGTGAAAAATAATGGTGAACACTCTGGATAATTGTGATTAAACCGCAGTGAAAATAGAAGTCCACTGATAAACAAACATCAAAATAAAACACACGTCCATCAATCATGGGTGTGTGGCCACATCATTAGCATGGAAGGAGCATTCTTCATGAAAATAAGGGAGTAGAATGGATACTCTTACCGGATGATGTTGATCTACTTGTCAGCGACAATAGATCATAAGCGCATGGACACGGCTTCACTCTGCTCAGCTGAAGAAACGCCCGAAGGAAAACTCCCCACACGATATCCAAATGATATGCTCTAGTCCTGAACTGGAATCACACCGTGGAAAGGTAGACACTGGTTGTGGCCAAGGGCAGAAAACCCTGGAGGTCTGTATGCTTCAGAGCGACAATGGATGGTGAAGGTGAGGTATATCCTCTCAAAGTAAACGCACTCGTGGAGTATGGAAAAAGAATATCCAGGCAGGTCATGCAGGAAAACAAAAAAACATGCTCCGATGGTGCAGGTAAAAGGGATAAGGTTTGTATTTAAAAAAAAAAAACACATAAAAGTGATCACTTTAATAGATAAAAGGATAAAAGCAATGGGCCAGATTCAGGTAGATGGTAGCATCTTTGCTCCAGAGTAACGTTTCTCATTTACGTTACTCTGCCGAAATTTTAGCAGCAAGTGCTGTCATTCATGAAGCACTTGCTCCTAAAGTTGCGGCAGCGCATCGCAAATGAGCCGGCGGAATTCAAATTGGGCGGGTACGGGGTGTGTAGTATTTAAACTAAGCGCGATCCCGCGGCGAACGTACTGCGCATACGTCGAGTGTCAAAGCATCCCAGTGCGCATGCTCCAAATTCTGTGAATGAACGTCAATGACGTCACATTCCCATTCATGAACTTTTTACGCAAACAACTCTTTTTTTTTTTTTTTTTCGACGCGATGACGACGCCTATACCTAACATAGGATACTCCACTAGGGGGCTGCTTTATCTATACGCCGCGTATCGCTTCCGGAAACGTCGTACCGTCATTGCGTCGCGCCGGAATTCGCTCGTGAATTGCCGATTTCCGCTCATTAACATATTTTTTGAGCGGAAATCGGCGGGAACGCCCCCGGCGCCATTTTTAAGTTGAAGTAACGATGCGATGGCGAAACTCAGTTACGCTGCTCGCATCGGAACTTCAACCCGGCGTTTCTTGTTTTCTGGTTACAGAAAACAAAAACGCCGGCTTAAAGTGACAGTTAGGCTGGCGGATCACTGGATCCGCCAGCCTAACTCTTCATGAATCTGGCCCAATATGGGAGGTAAGTGTACCAAGCCCGACGTGTTTCGTCCGAGTGGACTTCAACTGGGGCATCTAACTTCACCCCCATATTGCCACAAATAAATAGTACACGGTCTAAATTAGTCTGAACCAATGGGCCAATCAGGCGAACTGAACGGTAAATGGATATGATTGGAGTAGAAGGGGTCACATGACATGTATGACACCTAGTTCACATATATCTACCAATCACTACACACATAAGGACATATTCCAACAAACTTTCTAGTCATAGGTCGGATGTTATCTTTAGTGCCCATGGCTGATAAACACATAGGGCCAGATTCAGGAACACTTGCGCTGGAGTATTTCGATATGCGCCGCGTAACTGTGATGATGCGCCGTCGTTTCTATGTGCCCGTACCCACCAAACTAGATGCGCCCAATAACGGGCCATTTGCGACCGGCGGAACGTTCCGACGCCAGAGTATCGTCAGCGCTTAATTTCGCTGGGCGATTCAGTCGCGCCTATTGATTTCCCCTGCAAATATGCAAATGAGGGATTTTTCCCAATTCACGAACGGATTAGCACCACACGCTGGCTACATGCGCCGCGCGTATCTCGTCCGTCCGGCGCAAAGTTATTTCTACAAAAGGCTGCTTTATCTTTACTCCAGATGGCCACAGGTCAGCAGGAGAGCAGCTACAGCAGCGTTACCGACGATAAAAGCTAGCTGAGCACCCCCACTTGCAGGACAACACCTCTGTCCATGCTTGTCTGTCAAATTTTACAGCCATGGAGGAAGACATCATAGGTCTCCATAGCCGAGATGACGGCTGACAGCTCCTGGCCATTAAAGTTCAGCTTTCTCCTGTGTGTTTGCGGGGAACGGGAGCAGCCATCTCAGAACAAAAGTAACATCACTGCGGGGAGGGGGAGCAGGATATACTTTAGTGCCGGAATGGCGCTTCTATGGGCGCATTTAAACGCCCAACGGAAGGCATTGCGCTGACGTTTCCCGTGCAGTGGTGCCGACGGAAGTTGTGAGCATGCGCACAAAGGGGGCGAGTGGAGCCTCACTCACTGCGCATGCTCCGTGGTTGATGCGCTGAACGTAAGCCTCTGCGCTGGGCTCCGCCCATCATTTACATATGATCACACCCACTTCCCCTTGCGTCGGGTTACGCCAGCGCATTATCGTTACTCTGGCGCAAGTTTACGCGCAACTGCTATGTGAATAACAGTACTTGCGCTGAAAGGGTCTTCAGAGTAACGTAAATGAGAAGCGTTACTCCAGAGCAAAGATGCTCCCATCTACCTGAATCTGGCCCAATGTATGCAACCAGGGACTATAATGGAAAAAAAAACAGCTATATCCAATATACATAAGGCATAGGTCGGAACCACACTCTATATATATATATATATGCAATGGAATAGAGCAAGGAAGGGGTGGGGAGGGAAGGACACCACCCAATAGGGCATAACAGCACCTTCAAAAACCTCACTGCATCACTCTGAAAGGGGGAAACTCTCCTTGATGAATTTCGGTGGGCGGAACCACTGAAAAATTGTCATGTGCGGACACAAGCTGCAGCGCCGTATTGTGAAACGCCGCCATACAGACTGTGTCCATAGCCAAAAGTGTGGAAACCATGCTGGAACGCGGCGCCAGTGATGTCGTGACGCCAGCGCGCACGACGTCATGATGCAGCGTACAGACATGTGGGGCCCGATAGCCAATAGAGGCGCCGCATGTCTGTGATAGGGCAACAACTCGGGATCGTCTCCGTACACCCACAGATGGAGGCCACAGAGTGCACATCGTCCTTTAGAGTGCTGCAAAAAGCATTGAAAAAGAGGGGAAAAAATAAATGCCCTCAAATAATAAATGGATCAATAGAATAAATGTATTTGACACAGGCATGAGAGGTTACATAGAATGTTTCCCCCCCCCGGGGGGTAAAGAAGGGCAACACACCCACCCATGCGAGAGTCAAAGAGGGAGTTATTAAGAAATAGCAAAAAAGGACTGATTAGATCCTAATAGGCTAACGGAGGAAAACCAGCATAAATACTAATAGTAATAAGGATGGTAAGCTAAAAATAACACAAAAAGGACAGTAACCTCTACAAAAAGTGTCTAGGCCTTATTAATAAATGAGATTATGTCCCATTCGATGTTCATACCAAACGGTTGGTATGTGCGTAATTCATGTATCCAGTATGTTTCTAACTGGGACACACCACGCGTTCGGGGTTCGCCTCTCCAATGGGGCACAAACTAATCAATCACCAAAAACTGGGTCCCCAAAGGGTCTTTGTCATGACACTGAATAATGACGGGGGACACTGTGATTGGTCTTTCCCAATTTAATATTGGCTATATGTTCGTTTTACTCGTACTGTGAGGGTTCGAATAGTCCGTCCAACATATTGTTTCTTGGAAGGGCAAGTAAGAAGGTAAACAACATATCGGGTGGCACATGTAGTGAAATGCTTCATCTGATATATCTTTAAAGTGACTGTGGACTGAAAGGTTTCACTTTTACGTCTGCCGCTTGTGTTATGTAAACAGATATTACACCTGCGGCAGGGAAAAAAGGCCTTACAGTCTTGGAAGAAAGTGATCCTTTTGGGGGGGGGGGGGGTCAGTGACATTAGGAGCCACTTGTCCTTGAATGGACCTCGCACCCTGGAAAATGACACCAGCCCGATCTGGTAGGACTGGCCCCAGAACTTGATCACTCCAGAACACTCCAATGTTTCGCAAGGATTTACTTAACTACTTGAGATCCGCGCTACAGCCGAATGACGGCTCTAGCGCAGATCTAAATTGTCAACAAGCCGTCAATTGACGGCTTGTCACTAGCTGCTTCCCGGCGCGCGCTCCAGAGCGCGCTGCGGGGAAACACTGTGTTGCCCGTGTCCCTTGGACGCAGCCAATCACAGATCGCCGCGAACGGCCAATCAGAGTGGCCGTTTGCGATGCGATCTGTGCGGCCAATGAGAGATGATCTCATAGATCATCTCTCATTGCCGTTTTACACAGAGACAGCGAGACGGACCTGTGTGAGATCTCATAGATCATCTCTCATTGCCGTTTTACACAGAGACAGCGAGACGGATCTGTGTCTCTTGTACATAGAGACACAGATCGGTCACCTCCCCCCAGTCACTCCCCCCACAGTTAGAACACTATGCAGGGAATGCATTTAACCCCTTCCTCACCCCCTAGTGTTAACCCCTTCAATGCCAGTCACATTTATACAGTAATGAGTGAATTTTTATAGCACCGATCGCAGTATAAATGTGAATGACGCCAAAAATGTGTCAAAAGTGTCCGATGTGTCCGCCATAACATCGCAGTCCCAATAAAAATCGCAGATCGCCGCCGTTTCTATTAAAAAAAAAATAATAAAAATAATAATTCTGTCCCCTATTTTGTAGGCACTATTAATTTTGCGCAAACCAGACGCTTATTGCGAATTCTTTTTTTTTTTTTACCAAAAATATGTAGAAGAATACGCATCGCCCTAAACTGAGAAAAAAAAAGTTTTTTTTTTAATTGGGATATTTATTATAGCAACAAGTAAAAAATATTGTATTTTTTTCAAAATTGTCGCTCTTTTTTGTTTATAGCGCAAAAAATAAAAACCGCAGAGGTGATCAAATACCACCAAAAGAAAGCTCTACTTGTGGGGAAACAAGGACGTCAATTTTGTTTGGGAGCCACATCGCACGACCGCGCAATTGTCAGTTAAAGTGACGCAGTGCCGGAAGCTGAAATATCACCTGGGCAGGAGGGGGGTATAAGTGCCCAGTAAGCAAGTGGTTAATTTGTCTGGATTGAACAGAATATGTGGTAAAAAAAAGACCAACGGAATCTATCGTCCATGGCCTTCTTATGGCCAACTTCCAAAAGAGAATAGCGATCCATAAGTATTCCATAAGCTTCGAGTTCTCCCACTTCATATTCCTTTTCCACGAACCTATCTTTTAGAACCATGGATTGAGTAATGAAGTCTTTAACTTTGGTGCAATTACGCCTAAGGCGCAAGAACTGACTCCGAGGCACCGATTTCAACCACTGTGGGTGGTGATAGCTATCAAGCGGAATATAGCCGTTACGATCGGTTGGCTTGAAGTAAGTGCTAAACTCAAGGTACTGTTCAACTACCCTGATCTCCAAGTCCAAAAAGTGTACAGAGGTCAAACTTGCCTCATGGCTCAATCGAATACCCCTGTCATTGGTGTTCAAAATGGCCATAAAATCATTGAGTGATTCGTGGTCACCCTTCCACAGGAGGAGGATGTCGTCTATGTAACGAGCCCAAAGGACCAGTTCTGTCCTCTTAAGGGCATAGACGACATCCTCCTCCCATTTGGCCATAAAGAGGTTGGCTATGCTGGGGACAAATTTTGCCCCCATAGCCACGACCTTGGTCTGTAATTTTTTTTTTATTTGAAACCAAAAATAATTATGCTGAGCAGCGAATCTAAGAAGCTGCATAATGAAATTGCGCTGCATGACCGATAGGGCAGTATTGAGAGACAAATAATGCTCAACTGCTCCAAAACCCAATTCATGGGGGATACACGTATAAAGTGCGGCCACATCACCCGTGGCCAGAATCATACCATCTTCAAAGGGAACCGACTCCAATAGCCTGATGGTGTCACCAGTGTTCTTAAGGTAAGAGGGCATGAGTCTGACCAATGGCTGTAGATGAAAATCTACATTATTTTTTCCCCTCTTTTTCAATGCTTTTTGCAGCACTCTAAAGGACGATGTGCATGGCATTATTTGCCAGCACACCGCGTCACTCTGTGGCCTTAATCTGTGGGTGTACGGAGACGATCCCGAGTTGTTGCCCTATCACAGACATGCGGCGCCTCTATTCGCTATCGGGCACCACATGTCTGTACGCTGCGTCATGACGTCGTGCACGCCGGCGTCACAACGTCACTGGTGCTGCGTTCCAGTGTGGTTTCCACGCTTCTGGCTATGGACACAGCCTGTATGGTGACGTTTCACAATACGGCGCTGCGGCTGGTGTCCCCACATGACACTTTTTCGGTGGTTCCGCCCACCGAAATTCATCAAGGAGAGTTTCCACCCTTCAGAGTGATGCAGTGAGGTTTTTGAAGGTGCTGTTATGCCTTATTGGGCGGTGTCCTTCCCTTCCCACCCCTTCCTTGCTCTATCCCATTGCATATATATATAGAGAGAGTGCCTGGTTGCATACATTGGCCCAGATTCAGGTACATCTGCGCATTATTGGACTGGCGTAGCGCACCGCCTTTACGTTAGACTTGCGCAATGTAGCCGCGTAATCACCCTATTCTCGTAGCTTTTGCGCAGAAAATTGCGCATGCGTAACGTTATTTCAGAGGCGTAAGGCGGACTAATAATTGGGAAGGACGTGGGCGTGTTACATTGAAATGAGCCGTGACCCCATGCAAATGAAGGGCCGGCCGGCTCGCGCATGCGCGCTTGAAGCAGACCATGGTCAGCACCTCTGTGCGCATGCTCACAACTCGGGAACGGCGCAATCAGTGAAATTGGAAGTGGACCCGGGCAACTTAGTGAACTACGCAAACAGCATAAATAGACAGACACAAATGCACTTCCTTTGCAAAAGTACATCACTTTAATTCCCTTCCTATACAGCAAGGTGCTTTTGTTCTGTTGTTTATTAGCGTTTGTTTGTTTGTTTGTTTGTGACGTGACGTGTCTTTGAGATATTTGGGGACTGTTTTGCAGAGTGATTTTTGTCTTTTATGTGTTTTCTTTGTTGTTATTTTGTTTAAATTATATTTTTGCTGGGGCATTTTTTATTTTTGCTCGTCATTTATTTTATTTTTTTGGTTCTGTTTGTGTATGATTTTGGAATGTGGGGGTGATATTCCTGCTGGAAAAGGGGTGTCACCCTCATTTGTGGTGGAGAAGTGATCCCCAGGTCTGTGTGAATGGTGTATGAATGTACAGTGACATAATTGGAGCCGCGGCGTGGCGTTGCTGCTCACAAGTCCTGCATGGTGGACTGGTGCCAATCCCATGGATGAGGATGTGGGGTGTGTGTGCTAGGGACCACAGTGGTGTGCATGCATGCATTCTCATTGTGCCATGATTAATGTGTGTGTTTAGCGTGCAAAGATGCCTAATGTGAGCTGGCATGAGATGGGGTCATGAGATGGGGTCCCAGTGCATATGCAGAGTCACCTTGAAGGGAAAAGACAGGAGGGTGTTAGTAGTGCATGTGCCCCTTGTGATGTGTGCATCATGGGGGGGGCCAGTCATGCCTGCCACCCATGTCACTCACCAACCAGCCAGCTGTCCCCATACATGTTCTGTTCGAAATCTGTGGGGATGGGGCTCTGATTGTATATGTAGCTGTCATGGGTGTCATGGGTGGTGCCATGTGTTGGGCTGCTGATGTCCTCCTGCAAGGTTTTGGTTAATTCCATGATGGCATGAGGGGTGAATCTGAAGATGGGAGACACCTCAGAATCACTCATGCCATAGATGTCTATGCGTGTGTGATATATCCTCTCCCGTTAAGAGTGAAGAGTGAGGGGCTTGTATCAGATAAGAATATTGTATTAGATTAGATTAAATTGTAAAGTTTATATAAGCAAAAAAAAAAAAACATCTCCCGTGCCCTCCTTAGTGCCCTCCTCCTTCTTTGTTCATCTAAAGTCAGTAGTATAGCTATGAGCAAGGATGCCCCTGGCATGTTGGCATACAGATTGTTGTGCAACACGTGTGACTGCTGAGCTCCTCACTAACAGTGTTGCTTTATCTGATATGTAGACTTTTTTTCTCTTTTTAGACTAGCTTTTATATGGTCTAATTTTAGACAGGACATTTTGCTGTTGCGCACACCGCGTAGCCTGCGCTGCCCTAACGTTCTTTTGTGGATCCCCGTAAGTCCCTCATTAGCATATTTGAATAGCAAATCAATGGTCTGTCTAGCGCAGTTTTGCGCGGACGGATGCGCCTGTCTAACGAAATTACGACGGACAAAAAAAGTAGATTTCTTGCGTATCTCGTTTTGGGGATGCCGTGCATCGAAACGCACGCGCACATTTAGACTTACGCACGCGCATCTCCTGTTGCGCAGGCGTAATCGCTCTGTGAATCTGGGCCATTGTGTTTATCAGCCATGGGCACTAAAGATAATATCCGACCCATGATTAGAAAGTTTGTTGGAATATGTCCTTATGTGTGTAGTGATTGGTAGATATGTGAACTAGGTGTCATACATGTCATGTGACCCGTTCTACTCCAATCATATCCATTTACCATTCAGTTCGCCTGATTGGCCCATTGGTCAGACGTGCGACGTTGGACCCAAATAAAATTGATGGGTTTTTTTCCCCCACAAATAGAGCTTCCTCTTGGTGGTATTTGATCACCTCTGATTTTTTTTTTTTTTTGCGCTATAAAACAAAAAAAAGAGCGACAATTGTGAAAAAAAAAAAAGTTTTACCCTTTGCTATAATATCCCCCAAAAATATATAAATAAAAACAAATTTCTTCCTCAGTTTAGTCCGATTCGTATTCTTCTACATATTTTTTGGGGAAAAAATGAATCGCAATAAGCGTTTATCGATTGGCTTGCACAAAAGTTATAGCGCCTACAAAATAGGGGATAGTTTTATGGCATTTTTATTATTATTATTTATTAGTAATGGCGGCGATCTGTGACCCGCTAACCCGCTTTCGCGGACTTAATATGCCATTTCTAAACAAAAAAGGTTGACTATCGCTGTTCTAGAAACTTTACACAGAATGTTACCATATCCACATGTTCAGGAATGAGGCTCTTTTATTTACAAACTGTGTTGCTTACTTTTATTTTATTTTTTTCTCATTTATTTTACTTTTTTATTTTTACACAGTTCCTTAACCGCTTGCCACCCGCCGCTCACAGATATCAGTCTGCAGCATGTCACGGGCATGCAGAAGGAGGTATATATCCGTCCTCTTTAAGTGGTTGTTGCGGGTTCTCAGCACGATCTCTGTGAGCGCGCACGCGGGTCCCGTGAACACAATCGCCACGGGCATACCTGCGATCGTCTCAGGGAGACATCGGGAACTTGATCAGTGATGTGTCACAGCAAGCCACGTCCCCCTACAGTAATAATCACTCTTTAGGGAACACTTAACCCCTACACTGCTACCTAGTGGTTAACCCCTTCACTGCCAGTGTCATTTTCACAGTAATCAGTGCATTTTTATAGCACTGATCGCTGTAAAATGACAATGGTCCAAAAAATGTGTCAAAAGTGTCTGATGTGTCCGCCATAAAGTCGCAGTCACAATAAAAATCGCAGATGGCCGCATTACTAGAAAAAAAAATATTAATAAAAATGCTATAAAACTATCCCCTATTTTGTAGACGCTATAAACTTTTGAACAAACCAATCATTAAACGCTTATTGCGATATATTTTTTACCAAAAATAGGTAGAAGAATACGTATCGGCCTAAACCGAGGAATAAAAAAAAAAATGTTTTTTTTTTTATATATTTTTGGGGGATATTTATTATAGCAAAAAGTAAAAAATATTGTTTTTTTTCAAAATTGTCGCTTCTATTTCTGTTTATAGCGCAAAAAATTAAAACCGCAGAGGTGATCAATACCACCAAAAGAAATCTCTATTTGTGGGGAAAAAAGGACGCCAATTTTGTTTGGGAGCCACGTCGCACGACCGCGCAAATTTCAGTTAAATTGACGCAGTGCCGAATCGCAAAAAGGGGCAAGGTCCTTTAGCTGCATATTGGTCCGGGTCTTTAAAGGTCAGTTTATTACTAAAATCACAGTCTATGTATGGGCATATCTGTTCTGCAGTGGTTACTGGGCTGCCTTCAAATGAATCCGTAGATACAGAGCAGTGCTGGTGCGGGTTACCTGCACAGAGCCATAGACATATATGTTATTACTTGCGAGTTTGGTGAGCTTTCCAAAAGTGTACCAACTGGACCCTCCATTCACCTCTAAGGAGTGGCAGATGTAAACCGACTTGTGTCCTACCTCCAATCCGATCCGGCTGTGTCTGCAAACGGACACGGACCTGCAATCCGCCCCGCTCTGTTCATTGTGGCTCAAGACCAGTTCCAAGTCGCTTAACCACTTAAGACCTTTAATCAGCTAAAGGACCAGGCCAGGTTTTGCGATTCCTCACTGCGTCGCTTTAACAGACAATTGCGCGGTCGTGCAACGTGGCTCCCAAACAAAATTGGCGTCCTTTTTTTTCCCACAAATAGAGCTTTCTTTTGGTGGTATTTGATCACCTCTGCGGTTTTAATTTTTTGCGCTATAAACAAAAATAGAGCGACAATTTTGAAAAAAATGCAATATTTTTTACTTTTTGCTATAATAAATTTCCCAAAAAATATTTTAAAAAATATATTTTTTCCTCAGTTTTTTTAACAAAAGAGGTTGGTCTTTATTAAGAAAGTATCAAAAGACAATGACATGCATATGCAGTTCATACAGAGGCACATAAAACAACTACAAGGGCAATAGTACAGATTGCGCGTAATCACAGTCATTCACAAGCCGTATCATCAACCCTCTTGTTCACCCATGAATGAATGAAAAACGTATATAGCGCGGCACATGCGAACCAAATCGCCTCTGGGTATAATAAGGAACAAGAAGGCACAGTCTGTAAATAGAACATACATTAGAACTGTTGTGTCCAGGGAAGCCAGACTTTGTCAAATTTACGAGGGCATCCCCTGTTAATATAAGTCAACGTATACATTGGCAACAGAGCATTTACAAAATAGGGGGTAGTTTTATGGCATTTTTATTATTAGTTTTTTTTACTAGTAATGGCGGCGATCAGCGTTTTTTTTTTCAGTACTGCGACCTTATGGCGGACACATCGGACACTTTTGACACATTTTTGGGACCATTGGCATTTTTTTAGCGATCAATGCTATAAAAATGCATTGGGTTACTATAAAATGCCATTGGCAGTGAAGGGGTTAACACTAGGGGGCGGGGAAGGGGTTAAGTGTGTTCCTGGGTGTGTTCTAACTGTATGGGGGGGTGGCCTCACTAAGGGAAATCGCTGATCTCCTGTTCATACATTGTATGAACAGGAGATCAGCGTTTCCCCCGCTGACAGGACCGAGAGCTTTGTGAGTCCCAGGCCCCAACAGTGGGGGGCGAGGGAGAGGACCACGTCTTAAGAATTTCCTTCTTGGCATAAAAAAGCAGATTGGAGACCAGTAGTTTTGTACCCTGAGGACGCTGGTCATCCTCAGGTATCCCAAGCAGAGCTCAGGCGAGACCGGGATAGACGGCGTGAGACGCATGTTGATACACTCAAACACTCTTTCCCAGTATGACACCAGCCGCGGCCAGGACCAGAACATATGAAAGAAAGAGCCTTCTGGGAAACGACACTTAGGGCAGTTGGGAGACCTGTCCAGGTATATCCGATGCAACCTCTGGGGCGTGTAATAGACTCGATGCATGAACTTGGTGTGTATCCGTTTGTCCCTAGAATATATCAACATCTTGGCCCCATCCTCAAAACATTCTTCCCAAACATCCTTATCAAGGTTAGGAATGTCGGAATGCCACCTATCCCATAGGACACCCATCCTGGGAGAATCTACCTCCAGCAGAGCCATGTACAGTGTAGACAGCGTCTTCTTAAGAGTCTCCTGAGCCAGTATCTCCTCAATTGGGTCAGCACTTAGGGTGATAGCCTGCGGGAATTGTGCCCTAGCGGCGTGCCTCAACTGGTAATACCTAAATAACATGTGTCCCGGAAGTCCATGCTTGACCGCCAATGCCCGGAAGGGCAATAGCGAACCCGCCCGCATTATGTCCTGGAGTAATGGTGGGGGCGAACTTGTCGCCTATGGGCCGCAGACCATACCTGCAGGGTAGTGACGGTAGGTGCAGGGAGTGAGGGGTACGCAGCGGCCCCTCTATACACCAAGTTGCCTAGTTCTCTAAACAAACCCAGCAGCGCTGCCTCCAAACAAGCGGCGGCATTCGAGCTAGATTGTTCGAACCACCACCGCACAGTGACCAGGACTGCCGCCTGATAATACGCCAGGAAATTAGGAAGCACAAGCCCCCCACAGCGGACCGGCAGCTGCAGGGTGGACCGAGCTAGCCTAGGGGCGGACCCCCTCCACAGAAAGGAGCCTATACAGGCATCCATCTCCCTGAAAAAGGAAAGGGGGAGCTTAACCGGGCAATTCCGAAAGATATAATTGAACCGTGGTAGATAAAGCATTTTTATTATATTGATGCGTCCTAATAAGTTAATAGATAAGTCCCTCCACCTGGAGCAGTGCTTTTTGAGCCGTCTAGTGATAGGAGTCAAATTAAGGCGACGAAAGTCACGGAGGTCGCGAGACACCACAATCCCCAGGTATTTAAACTCCTCAACCCATAACAGCGGGGACGAAGTCCCCCTCGCTCAAGCCCCCGGATCGAGTGGGAACAGGACAGACTTGGTCCAATTAATCCTGATTCCTGCAGATCTCCCAAATTGCTCGAAGATTTGCAAGGCCGCCTGCAGCGAGGTGTCCGCATCCTGCAGATAAAGCAACGTGTCATCTGCATAGAGGGAGATCCTCTCCTCCAGGGGGCCCACCCTGAGTCCTCGGACCTCGCTGGATTCCCTAATCAGGATCGCCAGCGGTTCCAGTGCGAGAGCAAACAGGCTGGGCGATAAAGGACAGCCCTGCCTGGTGCCCCTCTGGAGGGGGAAAAATCCTGACAAAATACCATTGGTGCGAATCCTAGCCCTGGGGGAAGCATATAGCATACCCAACCACTGCAGAAACCTGGGACCGAAGCCAAAGCGCCTCAGCACCTCCCAAAGATAGCCCCACTCTACCGAGTCAAAAGCCTTCTCGGCATCAAGTGAGGCTATGACCCGGGAGCCACCATTGTCATGGGTAGTATCTAAATTCCGAAATTCTCCTATTTTTTTCTCAGTTTAGGCCGATACGTATTCTTCTACCTATTTTTGGTAAAAAAAAAAAAAATCGCAATAAGCGTTTATCGGTTGGTTTGCGCAAAATTTATAGCGTTTATAAAATAGGGGATAGTTTTATTGCATTTTTATTAATTTTTTTTTACTACTTATGGCGGCGATCAACTATTTTTTTCATGACTGCGACATTATGGCGGACACTTTGGACAATTTTGACACATTTTTGGGACAATTGTCATTTTCACAGCAAAAAATGTATTTAAAGCGGAGCTCCAGCCGCAATTTTTTTTTTTTAAGTCAGCAGCTACTAACAGTGTAGCTGCTGACTTTAAATAAGGACACTTACCTTGTCCTACTTGCCCGCGCTGATGGGCCCCCTGATGCCGGTCCCACGATCGCTCCGGGTCCCGCGCCGCGATTCACACTATGGGAAACAGGCAGTGAAGCCGTACGGCTTCACTGCCCATTTCCTACTGCGCCTGCGTGAGTCTCACGCTGGCTTGTGAATAGGCGGCTGCTCTCTGAGAACACACACAGTTCCCAGAAAGCAGCGCGCCCCATTCACAAGGAGAAGGACAAGAAGAAAAGGCACCGCGGAGTGGAAGAGGCAGATTACGGACTTCCGCATAGCAACAGGTATTTCGGGTGAGTATTTTTTTTTTCAGGTTTTTTTTATTTAATTTTTTTAAACAACATGGGAAAATGTTGTTTTCCTGGGTGGAGCTCCGCTTTAAATTGCATTGTTTACTGTGGAAATGACATTTGCATTTTGGGAGTTAACCACAGGGGGCGCTGAAGGGGTTATGTGTGACCTAATGTGTGTTTACAACTGTAGAGGGGTGTGGCTGTAGGTGTGACATCATCGATTGGTTATCCCTATAAAAGGGATCACGCGATCAATGACGCCGCCACAGTGAAGAATGGGGAAGCTGTGTTTACACTCACCTCTCCCCGTTCTTCAGCTCCGGGGACCGATCGCCAGACTCCAGCGGCGATCGGGTCGGCGAGTCCCACGGTCCCAGAGCTTCGGACCGGGTCGCAGGAGCACACGCCCGTGTCCCACGGCTGGTTACTAGTACAGGACGTACCTGTACGTGCATGTGCCCAGCCGTGCCATTCTGCCGACGTAAATGTGCAGGAGGCGGTCCTTACGCTTCAAAAAGTTGGGCACCCCTGCCCTAGGGGGTGCTTACTAACTGTTCAGCTCTTCTGAAGAGCCTGAAAAGTGTTTCTGAAGCTCCGCAACATGGTTGCTTTCAACCCCTTCTACGGCCGCTAGCGAGGGTTAAAAGCACCCTGCTATTGCCTGAAAAGCAGTGCTAAAGCGCTGCTAAAACAAGCAGCACAGTAGCCTTAGGATAAGGTGACCAGATTTTTTAAATGAAATCCGGCAACAATCAGCGACTTTCCATGCGTGTCACCGCCCGCCTCACAGCCTCTCAAGTCTTACTCTTCGGGCCCCGGCTACTACTGGATGGGGAACGGAGGAAGATCACTCCGCCAGAGAAGGCAAGGAGATAGGCAGGTGACTGGCCAGGAGTTGAGCCAAGGCAGAAGAACATGCGAGCGAAGCTGAATGGGCATGCAACCGAAACTGAAGAAATATTCCCTCCACTCCGACCAGCACATGATCATCAGAAAGGGGCACAGACAACAGGAATAATACAACCCCCCCTATGCTAGTAGGCACGGTGGAGCGGGGGGGGGGGGTGTAATTCTATTTTTTTAATTTTAATTCTGCACTGGTTGTCTTTGAAATTGCCGCCGCCCCCTATTAAATCCAATCTGGGGACCAAACCAGGGACAGACTTGGTCCGGGGACAGTGTCCTCAATCAAGGGACTGTCCCCTGAAACTGGGGATGTCTGGTCACCCTACCTTAGGCCCCTTTCACACTGAGTTTTTCAGGCTTTTTAGTGCTAAAAATAATGCATAAATAACGCCTGAAATACTCCTGCCCCAGAATTCTCAATGTGAAAGCCTGAGAGCTTTCACACTGAGGCGATGCGCTGGTGGGAGATAAAAAAAATCTCCTGTCAGCAGCATCTTTGGAGCGGTGTGTATACCACTCCTTCCCATTGAAAACAATGGGAAACCGCAGTAATACCACCTGCAATGCCCCTTTGCAGAGGCGAATTGCGGGTGGTATTAACCCTTTTCCGGCCGCTAGTGGGGGTTACTACCGCACCGCTAGCGGCCGAATACCGCCGCAATTCCGACGGTATATCACCGCTAAAATTAGCGGCGCTATACCGCCACTGCAAAATCGTATGAAAAACACTGCTTTCGAGTCGATCGTATGATAATCTGATCATTCGTACACAGCTTTCAATAGTCGATCACGACAGTTCATCCGATATCATCTGTAGCGCTCACCCCCGAAGGAGCCGCTGGATGATCGGGTCTTCTGTTTTACCTCTGTGACACACCACAAATAATGAATCCACAGCACACCAGCACACCTTGTGAGAGTTTAAATAACTATTTACTATATATATATAATAATCTGAATAGCAATATACAACATCAACATTTATCTCTACACAGCATAACACAGAGACTGCATATGAGACACCAGCATAACAGTGATGAACGATAAATGCGGTTATTCTAACTGTGAACTTATATATATATATACTTAGTCCCAATGTACCCGGATACCTAACCCACTGGCCAGTGGTAGTTTCTTCAGCTAGCCAACGTTGGGGCCCAATATGAACGGTAAAAATCTGTGTGTATGGTTAATGACAACGGGCCGGAGGCCTCTCACCCATCCACGGAGGGAGATGTCCGTCTGTAGCCGGCAGGGATGTCAGCAATTATCTTCTGCGATGAAGAGCTGTATATAGGAGCTGGAGTCTGATGTCATCAGGGGTTCTGGTCATCAAATTTGGCGTCCGTCCGGGCCGAGTCGCCCCCGCAGTGTCCTCTCAGCAGGGTGGCACCTTACTCACAGCCCCCAGAGGATCCTCTTCCAGCCAGGAACAAACAGCCGTTTACCCTGTGTAGCAGATGTCACTTCAGGAAGGCACGTGTGACAAGTCAGCACAGTCTCTCCACAAACAGGCGGCACCCACAAGCGACAGCAGTCTGTTCTCTCTGTCTCCTCACATCCGACTCCCCTCTCCCCCGGAACGTCCTGTCTGTACCTGACATCACTTCCTGTCTTTCTCCTGTAGCACTCTGGGAACTGTAGTCTAATTATCCGTTTTCATTTGTAATTCCTCAGTGGCTGTGTCTACAATCCCCACAAAGCTGTGCTCTCCGGCTCCACCTGCAGCTGCAATATCTTTTCTCTTAAAGGAGCTGAAATCAACAACAGGGCTACATTCTCCCCCTACTTAAAGTCTTTGGGTCCCTCCAAAGGGTAAACTGCGTTTGTAGGTTCTACAGACAGCATATACAATATAAAGGCACATATAAAGTTTATACTAAACTACTTGAATACCTTTACTGCGTGCAGATAGATGCAGTTTATGACAGCGTCTAGCAAGTGGGGTGGGTAGAGGGACACTCCACCAAGGTGTGCTGATGGCCTGAGTTGGACACAAGTCCTTTGATACTTCTGTGGTCAAGGTGGACACCTCGGGTGATCTTCGCACAGTAGTTACAGCTTCCTCTGTGCTATTCCCTGGTGAGTCATAAGTGAGTCTCTGAGGGGGTCGCACTGGTCGTTTGGACCTTGATTCTAAAAGCCATGATGGGCCCTCATCTGCGGAGTCCCCTTCTACTTGAAGTGTTGGGTGAGAGAATTCAGTTTCCTCTTCGACTGGCTGAACAAGAGCATCCTCTAGCACTGAGGTTTTTGGCAAGAGACTTTCCACTTGAGAAGGTACAGAATTATCTTCCATGGGCATATCCTCGTTTGTTTGAGGCACAAATTCAGGGGCATCCGGTCTCAAATTGCTCAAGTCCTGCTCAGGAGCCATAATAGTTGGATGGACATCCATAGGTTCAGATGGCCACATCCAACTCGGACACACATCTTCCTCATCGCTGTCGTCCTCACTTTCTCTTGTAGAAGGTGGCTGTTGTGACCGGGTAACAGGTGCTTGACGGGAAGTGGATGGAATGGGTGAAGGAGACTCATCTCTATCTGGTACCCGCACAGCTTCATTCAGAGGTAGGAGATGATTCCGATGCCAATTCTTCAGTGGCCCGGTCTTTCCCTCTGGTCGAATCTGGTACACTGGCAGGCCAGGTAATTGTTTACAGACAATGTAGATCTGAGAACTCCATCTATCAGCTAGCTTGTGTCTTGCAGACGCACCCAAATTTCTCAACAAAACTCGATCATCTGGCTGTAGGTCCTGTACCCGAACCCTCAGGTCATAGTTTCGTTTGTTTCTTCGTTCTCTACCCTCAGAGGTCGAACGGGCCTTCTCAAATGCAGAAGCCAGGTTCTTCCTGAGTCTATCCACATAGCCCTGATGAGACGCAATAGACGTCTGGTCAAGGGAGAGGCCAAAAGCTAAATCTACTGGCAATCGGGCTTCTCTTCCAAACATGAGGCGGTACGGTGAGTATCCGGTAGCATCACTTTCTGTGCTATTGTAAGCATGCACAATGGTAGAGATATGCCGACTCCAGTGCTGTTTCTCCCTGGTCGACAGTGTTCCCAACATGTTGAGTAGAGTACGATTGAATCTCTCCGGTTGTGCATCACCCTGGGGGTGATAGGGGGAGGTCCTCGACTTCTGAATCCCCAATAGATCCAAGAGCTGCCTGATGAGCCGACTTTCAAAGTCTCTGCCTTGATCAGAATGGATCCTCTGAGGTAGACCATAATGAACGAAGAACTTTTCCACTAGGACTTTGGCTACAGTAGGAGCACGTTGATCTTTGGTTGGAAAAGCTTGAGCATAACGGGTAAAGTGATCTGTCACCACCAAGATGTTTCCCTGTCCACTAGTGTCAGGCTCTAGGCACAGGAAGTCAATGCACACCAGGTCCATGGGTCCTTGACTCTGTAGATGGCTCATTGGAGCATTCCTCGAAGGTAAAGTTTTCCTCTGGATACATCTTAGACAGGAATGGCAGTAACTTTTAACTTCAGATCTCATGCAGGGCCAATAGAATCTGTCTCGGACCAGTTTGAAAGTTCTTTCTGATCCTAAGTGACCATGGTCATCATGCAAAGCTCTCAGTACATTTTCTCTATGCTTCTCTGGGAGGAACAACTGCTGCTTTTCTTCCAAATCATCCGAGGGGCCCCTTCGGTAGACCACCCCGTCCAGCAGTTTCAGCCGTTCCCACTCTTTGTGGACCAGACGAGCCTCTTTTGGTGAATCAATTAGTAGGAGCCCTCTTTGGCCCGCTTTCATTGCTCTTAGAGTTAACCCAATCAGAGGATCTTCAGCCTGATCTACTCTCAGGTCCTTCTTCGTGAAAGTAGGCAGGCCCTCACTCCTCAGCTGTGTAGGGTTACAATACATTTTAGGGACACCGGCAGCCATGACTCCTATGGCCTCTGCTCCAATCACTCCTTTGGTTCGGTATTCCACCCCTTGGCATAGGGCTTGAACTCCATCTGGAGTCAATTGAGTCCACTCTGTTTCTGGGACCCCTGTGCTATAGGGTCTTCTGAACAAGGCATCCGCGTCTTGGTTATTGACCCCAGGGCGATATTTGAGGCTGAAGCGGAATCCTGACAGGGCAGCCAACCACCTGTGCCCAGTGGCATCCAGTTTTGCCGTGGTGAGAATGTAAGTGAGTGGATTGTTGTCGGTTCTGACCACGAACTTGGCCCCGTACAGGTAGTCTTTTAGTTTGTCCACCACTGTCCACTTCAAGGCCAGGAACTCCAACTTGTGAGTGGGATAATTCTTCTCAGAAGGGGTGAGACCCCGACTCACATATGCCACCGGTCTCAGGAGGCCATCATATTCCTGGTATAGTACTCCTCCTAGCCCTTCTCTGCTAGCATCCACATGTAGTTCGTAAGGTTTGGCAGGATCAGCGTAGGCAAGGACAGGAGCCTGTGTTAGACTTCCTTTCAATCGGAGGAAAGCCCTTTCACATTGGTCGGTCCATTCCTCATGGATTGATTCACGAGGCTTCCTAGGCCCGTGGGCTGATGAACCCGGCTCAAAGGGCATTGATTCATCTTCTGCTCCTTCCATTCTTAGAAGTTTGTTCAGAGGCTGAGCTATCTTGGCAAACCCCTCTACGAACCTTCTATAGTATGAGCAGAATCCCAGGAAGGACCGGAGTTCAGTAATATTACGAGGTCTCGGCCATGAAGCCACAGCTTCCAACTTCTTAGGATCAGTTGATATGCCTTCTGCTGAAACAACATGTCCCAGGTACGTGACTGAAGGCAGACAGAATTGACACTTCTCCAAGGAAAGTTTCAATCCTTCTTCATGCAGCCGCTTCAAGACCTTTTCCAACCGCTGCTCATGTTCTTCCAGTGTTCTTCCGAAGACTATTAGGTCATCCAGATACACTAGTACCTCAATCAGGTTCATGTCTCCCACCGTCTTTTCCATTAGTCGTTGGAAAGTTGCTGGGGCTCCTGCGAGGCCTTGGGGCATTCTATTAAACTCAAAGAATCCCAGTGGACAGATGAAAGCAGTCTTCTCTTTATCTTCAGGATGCATGGGTATCTGGTGATACCCACTTCGCAGGTCAAGTACACTAAACCACTTTGCTCCAGACAGACACTGTAAGGCATCTTCTATTCGAGGAGTAGTGTATTGGTCGGGAATGGTTCTTTGGTTGAGTGTGCGATAGTCTATGCACAAACGGATGGAACCGTTTTTCTTGCGAACTACCACAATGGGTGAGGCATAAGGACTCCTGGATTCTTGGATTATCCTGGTCCTTTTCAATTCAGCCAGTTGTTCCCTTAGGTCATCTAGATCTCCCAATGGGACTCGCCGTGACCTTTCTCGAAAGGGCTTGTCATCTTGGAGGCGAATGTGGTGTCGAGTGCTCTTGGCACATCCCACATCAAACTCATCCTTAGAGAACAAACCCTGCCGCTTGAGGAGTTGAGATTGAATTTGCTTCTTCCACTCAGGCGAGATTGGAGCGTCTTTAGGATAGAACCGTTCAGCTGGGATCTCTCTGTCTACTCCCTCCACCAATTCAGTGGGTGAGAGGGGTGTGGCAGTGGCCACTTGTCCAATCGGCATCCGTGCCTTCAAGGTCACTGGGTAGTCTGACACATTGCATACACTTACAGAGACTCTCCCACGGGCCCGCTGTAGGGCTCTGGTGGATATTATCTCCGGCACCAATTCCACTCCAGATCTCTTCTCATTTCTGGGATCAGTTTCCAGGACCACATAGGGGCCTGGTTGTGACCAATTCAACTTGACTGAGGCCCGGAAACTAGTCATTTCTCCTGGCTGTAAGACCTTCTCCGCTCTTTCTAATCTCCAAAGCCGTCCCACTTCTGCAGGGGCCCTCTGTTCTTGTATAATCCGCTGGTAGATTGGCCGCAACATCGGGTGCATCTCCTCAGAAGTAGAACTCTCTTCCGTCACTAACGGAGTTATAAGGCGTCTCACCAAGTCAGTATTTGTCCCCACTATTATAGAACTCCGATTAGCTCCTGGTGGGCGGGGACATACAATGGCCAAGGCGTCACAGACCCCTGGTTGCCCAACAGTTGCCGAACTGAACTCCAGCTTCACTTGTAGACACCCATCATATGGAAGCTTCTGAGTCCCAATACCCCAGATTTCGAGATCCTCTAACTCCATCAGGGGTAGATGCTTCAAATGCTTCTGGTAGAAGTCCCGGTAAATCAGTGTTACTTGAGCACCTGAATCGAGGAGAGCCTTCGTGTAAACCCCTTCTACTTGAACTGGGATAATGGGTGAAGGACCTATCAACTTGTCAGGGAACTTCTTCGGAGTAGTAGAAGGCATAGACCCAGTCGACTGCACTCCAGCCTTCTTCCTAGCTCGTGGTGGTTGTTTTCTTCCCCCTAACTGGGGTTTAGGTTGTGGGTGTGCATTGCTTCCCTGTGACACAGGACCAGACACCAAGGGAGGGGATCTTTTTGTCGTAGCAGGGGGGGTTCTGGGTAAAGACTTGGGCCTCTTATTGGTATCCTGGGAATCAGAGCAGTCTTCAGTAGTTGGGCACCCAGTTTGCTCCCTCACTGGGGCCCTCTGTAGTTTCCCGCCGGTAGATAACTTCCTCTTGAATTCGATGGGCTCGGACAGATACTTCGGTAATGACCCACTCCTCCACAGTTATAGCAGCTGTTTGACGGTTTCTTGATAGGCACCACCTGAGTGGTAGAATCAGGAACTGGTTCTGACGTGACTTTTTCAAGGGGCGACTTGACACCTGCAGACAATAGGGTTAGCATTTGCGTCAGCTGGGAAACTTGCGCCTTTAATTTCTCTATTTCTGAATTCCCATTCGACACATTGAGCGTTCGAACCTCAGCAGGAAATGAAAATCCTGAGCCCTTCTTTTTCTCCTCTAGGATAGCCTCTTCCTCCCTTACCATCTTAATGAGATCAGAGTATCGCAAAGAGGTACCTCCTTGTAAAGTTTTCAACTGGATCCAGATAGGGTCAGAACTCAGAGCGCCTCTCAGGATCTGTTTCATTCTTACTTGATCCATATCCCTGGGCTCTATTCCTTTCTTTAGTACAATCTGGTATAGCATTTTGTTTAGTCGTCGAATATACTCGGAAAGCTGCTCATTTTCCCGTTGAAACATGTGTTCAAAGAGGAAGATTAAATCTGTACCTTTCTCTGTGCGCCCAAACTCATCTTGCAACATGCGAAGATAGTCATATGCTGTACAAGACTCCTGACTGAATTTCAAATTTCGGATGGCTTCTGTTGCAACGCCTTTCAGACTTTCAGTAATGCGCTGTTTCTTTTGAGCCTCTGGAACATCCCATTCTTCCAGTGCTTGCATAGCCTGTTCCATCCAGGTTTCATACTCTTCTTCTCCAGTAGGTACAGGCTGCACTCCAGAAAAGATTCTCAACTTCCTGTAGCCATAGTTCACAGAGGGCGAGGAAATTTTTATAACGCTCTCTACCAGTTTTCCTATGTCCATGAAGAAGGAAGCTGGGGGGTAGTTAGTGGTTGGCACAGAAGTGGTAGTTACTTCCACTGTGTCTGACATGGTCTGGCTTGGTCCCTCCAAACAACTTGCTGAGGTGACTAGAGGGAGTAACCGTGCTTTAACTTCTCCGGTTGGATGGGAGTGGGCCCCAGAGCCATAACACTATACAGAATGCTGATTATGTGGGGTATCACATTTGGGCGAAGGGGGGTGGAGGCTTGTGCTGGAGTTAATATATGTGAGATGTCGGGGGGACGAGTCGGGGACACACATTTGTATGTACAGTTTTACCTCGTCTTTTGATTATCCTTCTGTTTTTGGGTGTGCTGCGCCACACTCTCCTGACGGTATATGTCTGCTCTGGAACTCATCGCCTGTATTGTTATTTTTTTGTTTAATAAAAACCTTTGTTTGAGAAAAAAAAAAACTTCTCCGGTTAGCTGGATGCTATCACCCTGGAAGCAGGTTGGGACTCCTGTCTTCCATTCTAGTAGGGCATAGGTATGGGAGATTTCTTGATCTATTTTTGTGTCTATTACAAACACTTTCTGGTCAGGTGCTAGTGTAGTTACTGCTTGACGGATCTGTTCCTCTGTCCATTTGTCAGCAGGAATGTCCATTACTACACTCAGCCCTAATTGGCCATTTTGTTCCTCGCACCACTCTGCTGCTGTGTTTGGATCCATTGCTGGCTCGTTTGTGTGGTTATCACTTTGCGAGAGGTATCAGAAAAGATCCCGGACGAGAACCCCCACGTGTAGCGCTCACCCCCGAAGGAGCCGCTGGATGATCGGGTCTTCTGTTTTACCTCTGTGACACACCACAAATAATGAATCCACAGCACACCAGCACACCTTGTGAGAGTTTAAATAACTATTTACTATATATATATAATAATCTGAATAGCAATATACAACATCAACATTTATCTCTACACAGCATAACACAGAGACTGCATATGAGACACCAGCATAACAGTGATGAACGATAAATGCGGTTATTCTAACTGTGAACTTATATATATATATACTTAGTCCCAATGTACCCGGGTACCTAACCCACTGGCCAGTGGTAGTTTCTTCAGCTAGCCAACGTTGGGGCCCAATATGAACGGTAAAAATCTGTGTGTATGGTTAATGACAACGGGCCGGAGGCCTCTCACCCATCCACGGAGGGAGATGTCCGTCTGTAGCCGGCAGGGATGTCAGCAATTATCTTCTGCGATGAAGAGCTGTATATAGGAGCTGGAGTCTGATGTCATCAGGGGTTCTGGTCATCAAATTTGGCGTCCGTCCGGGCCGAGTCGCCGCCCGCAGTGTCCTCTCAGCAGGGTGGCACCTTACTCACAGCCCCCAGAGGATCCTCTTCCAGCCAGGAACAAACAGCCGTTTACCCTGTGTAGCAGATGTCACTTCAGGAAGGCACGTGTGACAAGTCAGCACAGTCTCTCCACAAACAGGCGGCACCCCCAAGCGACAGCAGTCTGTTCTCTCTGTCTCCTCACATCCGACTCCCCTCTCCCCCGGAACGTCCTGTCTGTACCTGACATCACTTCCTGTCTTTCTCCTGTAGCACTCTGGGAACTGTAGTCTAATTATCCGTTTTCATTTGTAATTCCTCAGTGGCTGTGTCTACAATCCCCACAAAGCTGTGCTCTCCGGCTCCACCTGCAGCTGCAATATCTTTTCTCTTAAAGGAGCTGAAATCAACAACAGGGCTACACATCCAATCAACAAGCGTGGAAATTTTCCTTGTATGATACCAGATCGTACGATTTTTGTTTATTTGGTACAGTTGTCGTCCGAAAATACAATACAAATACACCACAACACGAACACGAATTTCTGTCATACGAGAATTTTTGTGACTTTAGTAACCTATTAAATTTCTACTGGTGACCAGTAAGCAGAAAAAGTCAGACGATCTGTTGACGGATTTTCGGATCGTGTGTACAGGTAACAGAAGTCATGGGATGATCGAGCGGAGATTGGAAGTTTAGGCCTCATTCACACAGGGAGTACTCAGTGTACACCGGTGTGGGGGCCGTGTTTAATCACATGGGGGGTGTACAGGGGGTCCATGCTGGCAGTAGTCCCATGATGGTAATTGGAATACAGAGGGGGTTATTTACAAAAGGCAAATCCACTTTTGCACTACAAGTGCAAACTACAGTCGCTGTAAATCTGAGGGGAAGATCTGAAATGAGGGGAAGATCTGAAATGAGGGGAAGCTGTGCTAATTGTATCATCCAATCATGTGCAAGCTAAAATATTTTTTTTTTATGTGCATTGCATGTCCCCCTCGGATCTACAGCGACTTGTAGCGCAAAGTAGATTTGCCTTTTGTAAATAACCCCCAGAGACTGCACAGACGCAGACATTGCTCCCAATGTGACAGCCATGTTGGGGACGATGTGCACCTCTGAATGCTTCCTATCTGTGCTCAGGACATGCACCCACACTGACATGGCTGTCATATTGGGGGGCGGCGTCCATGCAGCTCCTGTGTCCCAATACCCATTGACACAGTAGTACGTCCCGTGTGAACGAGGCCTCACTGTCTGTAATACTTACCGCCCTCATCAGTGGTCGATTGTTTTTCAGGAGACTGGCAGTCTTTTAGAAGGCCCTGCAGGCCCCCCTCCTGATGCCGGCTCTATTGTTTATTTTGGAATTGCTGAACAGCCATTTTATATTGCAGGTCCAACTGCGAGCTTGTGGCTGTGGCCTCATTAATATCAATGCCGTGGCGGCACATGTACAGCGCTGCCAGGCTATAATGTCAGAATTTGGGTGGGCAGTCAGGGACCCACGGCTGGGTACTAGTACAGGACGTACCTGTACGTGCATGTGCCCAGCTGTGTCATTCTGCCAACGTAAATGTGCAGGAGGCGGTCCTTAGGTGGTTAAGTGGCCCTCACGCTTCAAATATTTGGGCACCCCTGCCATAGGGGGTGCTTACTAACTGTTCAGCTCTTCTGAAGAGCCTGAAAAGTGTTTCTGAAGCTCCGCAACATGGTTGCTTTCAACCCCTTCTACGGCCGCTAGCGAGGGTTAAAAGCGCCCTGCTATTGCCTGAAAAGCAGTGCTAAAGCCCTGCTAAAACGAGCAGCACAGTAGCCTTAGGATAAGGTGACCAGATTTTTTAAATGAAATCCGGCAACAATCAGCGACTTTCCATGTGCGTCGCCGCCCGCCTCACAGCCTCTCAAGTCTTACTCTTCGGGCCCCGGCTACTACGGGATGGGGAGCGGAGGAAGATCACTCCGCCAGAGAAGGCAAGGAGATAGGCAGGTGGCTGGCCAGGATTTGAGCCAAGGCAGAAGAACATGCGAGTGGAGCTGAATGGGCATGCACCCGAAACTGAAGAAATATTCCCTCCGCTCCGACCAGCACATGATCATCAGAAAGGGGCACAGATAACAGGAATAATACAACCCCCCCTATGCTAGTAGGCACGGTGGAGCGGGGGGGGGGGGAGGGGTGTAATTCTATTCTTTTAATTTTAATTCTGCACTGGCTGTCTTTGAAATTGCCGCCGCCCCCTATTAAATCCAATCCGGGGACCAAACCAGGGACAGACTTGGTCCGGGGACAGTGTCCTCAATCAAGGGACTGTCCCCTGAAACTGGGGATGTCTGGTCACCCTACCTTAGGCCCCTTTCACACTGAGTTTTTCAGGCTTTTTAGTGCTAAAAATAATGCATAAATAACGCCTGAAATACTCCTGCCCCAGAATTCTCAATGTGAAAGCCTGAGAGCTTTCACACTGAGGCGATGCGCTGGTGGGAGATACAAAAATCTCCTGTCAGCAGCATCTTTGGAGCGGTGTGTATACCACTCCTTCCCATTGAAAACAATGGGAAACCGCAGTAATACCACCTGCAATGCCCCTTTGCAGAGGCGAATTGCGGGTGGTATTAACCCTTTTCCGGCCGCTAGTGGGGGTTACTACCGCACCGCTAGCGGCCGAATACCGCCGCAATTCCGACGGTATATCACCGCTAAAATTAGCGGCGCTATGCCGCCACTGCAAAATCGTACGAAAAACACTGCTTTCGAGTCGATCGTATGATAATCTGATCATTCGTACACAGCTTTCAATAGCCGATCACGACAGTTCATCCGATATCATCCAATCAGACAAGCGTGGAAATTTTCCTTGTATGATACCAGATTGTACAATTTTTGTTTATTTGGTACAGTTGTCGTCCGAAAATACAATACAAATACACCACAACACGAACACGAATTTCTGTCATACGAGAATTTTTGTGACTTTAGTAACCTATTAAATTTCTACTGGTGACCAGTAAGCAGAAAAATTCGGACGATCTGTTGACAGATTTTCAGATCGTGTGTACGGGTAACAGAAGTCATGGGATGATCGAGCGGAGATTGGAAGTTTAGGCCTCATTCACACAGGGAGTACTCAGTGTACACCGGTGTGGGGGCCGTGTTTAATCACATGGGGGGTGTACAGGGGGTCCATGCAGGCAGTAGTCCCATGATGGTAATTGGAATACAGAGGGGGTTATTTACAAAAGGCAAATCCACTTTTGCACTACAAGTGCAAACTACAGTATATCTAGTCCCCCTCTGCACGTCTGCCCCCCCACACATATATCTGGTCCCCCTGCACGTCTGTTCCCCTCCCCCCTACACATATATCCGATACCCCTCTGTAACCCCTCCCACACACATATCTGTACCCCCCTGCACGTCTGCCCCCCCCACATATATATCTGGTACCCCTCTCCCCTTCCCCCCCCCCACACATATCTGGTCCCCCTCTGTAACCCCTCCCACACACATCTGTACCCCCTGCACGTTCTGCCCCCCCCTACATATATCTGTCCCCCTCTGTAACCCCTCCCACACTGATATCTGTAACCCCTGCACGTCCCCCCCCCCCCACATATATCTGTCCCCCTCCAACACTGATATCTGTAACCCCTGCACGTGATGGCTTTACTCCATGAGAGCCCCGCTGCTGCTGCTGCCTGCATGTCCTCTGTTGTGACTCTGAGAGATTCCCGAGCGACCAGGAGGAGGGGGGAGCGGATATCGCGGCAAGCCCGTATGCAGGGCTTCCATCTCATCCGCTCCAGCCCGGTTCCATCGATCATGCAGCACAGCCGGTCGGTCGGCTGCTCCTTGTCCCGGCTCTCTCCCCTCAACTCCTCATTGTCAGGGCGGCTCGGCAGAGCGGTCCGGGATGTCTTCACAGGCGCAGTCTATTAGAAGGCCCTGCAGGCCCCCCTCCTGATGCCAGCTCTATTGTTTATTTTGGAATTGCTGAACAGCCATTTTATATTGCAGGTCCAACTGCGAGCTTGTGGCTGTGGCCTCATTGATATCAATGCCGTGGCGGCACATGTACAGCGCTGCCAGGCTATAATGTCAGAATTTGGGTGGGCAGTCAGGGGGAGGGGTGGTAAAACCGTGGCTTAGCTCCCTGTTTCTCCAGTTCTCAAGGCGACCCCAACAGGCCATGTTTTAAGGATTTCCCTTAGATGAAACAGTGAAGGCAGTGAAACTGATCAAATCACCTATACAAAATAATGGAAATCCTAAAAACATGACCTGTTGGAGGCGTCTCGAGGACAGGAGTTGAGAAACGCTGGTGTGTGGGGTCTAAAGGCTTCTCGCCGCTTACCACAGATTACATCAGAAATGTTAAAATATTAATTATTTCCAATATATTTTTTATTAATTTAAAAAAAAAAAAACACAAAACAACACAGAAGAAAAAAAAACACACACAAAAACAAATAAAATCAAACTGAATGCCTATTGATAACTGAGATGTCTATTCTAATTCTAATTATTAAAACAGCTGATTTGCAAAACAATACATCTCCACAAAAAAAACCTTCTATGGTCAGGAAAATAGAGAACAAAATTATTCTAAACACAAATGTCAAATAAATCCACAAACATGTACAGAAAATATATAAAGTGCCAAGCACAGCCAATCGCCTTTATATTTCAGGTATTAACCACTTCAGCCTCTGAAGTTTTACAGCCCCCCCATGACCAGGCCATTTGCGATACAGCACTGCGTCACTTTAACTGACAATTTGCGTGGTCGTGCAACTGGATGACGCTGTAACCAAATAAAATGTATATACCGTATTTATCTTCATACAACGCGCCCCGGTGTATAGCGCGCACCCCCAACCTAGAAGGAAAATTCCTGGGAAAAAAAGAAATACTTACAGTTTGGATGCCCCTCCCCTCGGCGTCCTTCTGCGTCCATCGTGGTGTCCTCCCCGCTGTGTTTTTCAGACGATCCCCGCCTCCCCCGCTGTGTTTGAACCACTCCGCCGACATATACCAAGCGCAGTACACTCGAGCACGCTCGGCTCCTCTCGCGTAAAGGACGCACAGGACGTGACCGTGAGCGAGCCTGGCCGAGTATACCCGAGTGTACTGCGCTCGTTATATGTCGGTGGAGTGGTTCAAACACGGCGTATAACGCGCACCCACGATTTTCCCCTGATTCTCAGGGGAAAAATGTGCGCGTTATACGCCAATAAATACGGTAATAATTTGTTTCACACAAATAGAACTTTCTTTAGGTGGCATTTAATCACCTCTGTGGTTTTTATTTTGTGAGCTATAAACAACAAAAGAGCAACAATTTTGAAATAAAACATTATTCTTTATTTTCTACTATAAAACATTGTCTACTACCAAAAAAAGTTCAAAAATCAAACGTCTTCATCAAATTTAGGCCAATATGTGTTCTGTTACATATAAAAAAAAAAATCCCAATAAGTGTATATTGATTGGTTTGCGCAACAGTATGGGATCATTTTTTATGGCTTTTTTTTTTTTTTATAGTAATGGCAATTTTTAGCGGGACTGCGACATTGTGGCAAACAAATCGGACACCTAACTGACACGTTTTTGGAAACCAGTGACATTATTACAGTGATCAGTGCTAAAATATGCACTGTTACTGTACTAATGACACTGTCTGGGAAGGGGTTAACATGGGGACAATCAAAGTGTTAAATGTGTCCCTAGAGGGTGCTTGCTAGCTGTGTGTGTGTGGGGGGGATGCTCTGACTAGAGAAAGACAGAGATCCGTTTTCCTACTTAGCAGTAAGGATGAGCTCAGGCGTGTTCGCAAACCGCACATGCAGAGCCCGCCAGGAAGTTGGCACTTCACAACGCTAATCACAGGCGGTGAGACATTTCCCGATCTCTACAGCCACAGATCGGGTAAATATCTCACTGCCTGTGATTAGCGCTGTGCAGTGCCGACTTCCTGGCTGGCTCTAAACATGCGGTTTGCAAACACGCTTCAGCTCATCCTTACTTAGCAGCAACACAAGATCTCTATCTTCTCCCCTGTCAGAACGGTGATCTGCTTTGTTTACATAGACACACCACCGTTCTTCCTCTCTCAGGAATAGTCACGGGTGGCCGGCAGGCATCAGGGCCATCAGACCCCCTGATTAGCTCCCCTTCTCTCCAATCAGCAAGCAATCGTGGCTCCGGCAGCGCACACTCCCTCTAATAGCTACAGGTACGCAATTTCACACAATAGAGCCGACCTGCTGAAGTACATGTACGTTAGGCAGCTGGTAAGTGTTTGCCGTATTTATCAGGGTATTGCACGCTCCGGCGAATAGCGCGCACCCCTAAAGTGGACCCTATTCCTGTGGAAAAAAAGATTTTTGTACTTACAGTTTTGGTGTCTTGCGCAGCGTCCATCGGCGGCCTCGTCAGGTCCGGCGTCTGTCTGCATTTTCGGGTGTCCTCTTCGTAAGGTCCAGCATCCGTCTGCGGCTTCGGGCGTCCTCTTCATCGGGTCCAGCATCCGTCTGCGGCTTCGGGTGTCCTCTTCGTCGCGTCCAGCATCCGTCTGCGGCTTCGGGCGTCCTCTTCATCGGGTCCAGCGTCCGTCTGCGGCTTCAGGTGTCCTCTTCGTCAGGTCCAGCATCCGTCTGTGGCTTCGGGCGTCCTCTTCATCGGGTCCAGCGTCCGTCTGCGGCTTCGGGCGTCCTCTTCATCGGGTCCAGCGTCCGTCTGCGGCTTCAGGTGTCCTCTTCGTCGCGTCCAGCATCCATCTGCGGCTTCGGGTGTACTCTTCGTCGGGTCCGGCGTCCTTCTGCGGCGTCCTGCCCGCTCGATCCCCGCTTTCCCGCGACAAATTTAAATACTGCGCCGACATATACCGAGTGCAGTACACTCGTGTATAGTCGGGTAGGCTCGGCTACTCTCGCACTCACATCCTGTACGTCCAGGATGTGAGCGCGAGAGGAGCCAAGCCTGCCCGACTATACACGAGTGTACTGCGCTCGGTATATGTCGGCGCAGTATTTAAACTTGGCGCGGGAAAGCGGGTATCGGCGTATATCGCGCACCCATGATTTTGCCCTGATTTTCAGGGCAAAAAAGTGCGCGGTATACGCCGATAAATACGGTAATTAACCACCTAAAGAGGAAGTAAACCCTGCTGGGTTTTACTTCCTCTTTGTTTTCCTTCTAAGGTAAAGCGTAATGCACGACTATACATCGCAAAGTAGCCCATAATGTAACACTTACCTGAAACCGAAGCCTGCGATGTCACCGCTGTCCCCACTGGCAGTGAGCGTCCATCTTCACCCCTCTTCCTTTCAGGGGCACTGTGACTGGCCGTAATTGTGTGCCATCACTTCTGCACATGCATGCGGGAGCCGCCTGTCACGGTATAACCACATTTAGAAATGGCACGATCGCCGTTTCTAAAGTGCGCCTGCGCCGTAGACATTGGTGCATGTCTCAATTGTAAATATCTCCTAAACCCTGGTACAGTTCAGGGGGGGGACGCTCGATTGTCCCCACCCCCTTTCCTGACTTACCATTGAGCCACAATGTTGCAGTACCGCTAAAAATCGCAGATCACGGCCATTACTAGTAAAAAAAAATTTTTTATAAAAAATGTTATGAAAATGCCATAAGTATTTCCCCTATTTTGTAGACGCTATAACTTTTGCGCAAACCAATTAATATTCGCTTATTGGGATTTTTATTACCAAAAATACATAGACAAATACCGGCCTAAACTAATGAAGAGATTTGTTTTTTTCGTTTTTGGGGATATTTATTAAAGCAACAAATTAAAAGAGATTGTGTTTTATTTTCTTGCGCAAATTGTCGCTATTTTTTGTTTATAGTGCAAAAAAAAAAACGCAGAGGTGATCAAACACCACCAAAAGAAAGCTTTATTTGTGGGGGGAAAAAAGGACGCCAATTTTGTTTATGTGCCAAGTCGCACATGTGTGCAATTGTCAGTTAAAGCGATGCAGTGTCAAATTGTAAAGTGCTCTGGTTGGGAAGGGGGGTAAAATGTTCTGAGGCAGAAGTGGTTAAATACAATACTGTATATTGAAAACTATACAGTAAAGAGGCCTGCCCTCTCATCGCCCTTGGATGGTGAAACATGTTAGGGACACGCCAAGCTTATCTGCATGATAAGCCACTTTACATCACATTACAGCCCCCAGCCCTCACATCTCCACATCTCCAGCGTCCAGGCTGTAGAAATGGTAATTTGTTATTAGACCCCTTTCACATTAGGGCATTTTCAGGCGCTCTAGCGTTAAAAAAAAGCGTCTAAAAGAAGCTGCATCTGCAATCCTGTGTGCTTTCACACTGAGGCGCTGCACTGGCAGGGCGTCAACAAAAAGTCCTGAAAGCAGCATTGAATACACCGCTCCTAAGCGCCCCTTCCCATTGAGGGAACGCCTGAAAAAGGCTCCAGTGTGAATGGGGTCTTAGCAGCACTTTACCAGCGTTTTTCGGGCACTGGCTGTGTGAAAGGGCTCTTAGTCTCCTTTCACACTGAGGCGGTTTTCATGCATTTTAGCACTAGAAATGGCACCTGTAAAGTGCCTTAAATCTGCCTCCCATGCCACCTGAATGTGAATACCTGAGTGCTTTCACACTGGGGCTGTGCGCTTGTGGGACGCTAGAAAAAGTCCTGCAAGCAGCATCTTTGGGCGCTTACAAATCACCCTTGCCCATTGAAATGAATTGGCAGCGCTTCTGAAGTGCCTGAAAAACGTTTCAGAAGTGCCGCAACGTGGGAGCTTTTAACCACTTCTTCTGCCGCTAGCGGAGTTTAAAAGGTGCTAAAGTGCCTCTAAAATGAGCAGCACTTTGGCACCAATGCGGCCGCAGCCCCAATGTGAACGTAGCCTTAGGGCCGTACACACACTGCTTTCGAGACGATCGTACGATAATCTGATTTTTGGTACACAGCTTTCGATAGCTGACCACGACAGTTCATCCGATATTATGTGATCAGACAAGCACACTTTTGCTCGTATGATACCAGATCGGACGATTTTCATTTGCTCAGTACCAACTTTGTCTGAAAATACAATACAAATACAACACATGACATCACTTGTATGTACTCGTATGAGGATTTTTGTGACTTTAGTAACCTATTCAATTTGTACTTGACTAGTAATCGAAAAAAGTCGTCCGATTTTCGGATCGTGTGTACGGGTAACAGAAGTCATGGGATGATAGACAGTGGAGATTGGAAGTTTAGGCCTCATTCACACAGGGAGTACTCAGTGTACACCGGTGTGGGGGATGTGTTTACCCACATGGGGGGTGTACAGGGGGGTCCATGCTGGTAGTAGTCCCATGATGGTAATTGGAATACAGAGGGGGTTATTTACGAAAGGCAAATCCACTTTGCACTTGAAATTGCACTTGAAGTGCAGACACTGTAATTCTGAGGGGTAGATCTGAAATGAGGGGAAGCTCTGCTGGTTTTTATCATCCAATCATGTGCAAGCGAAGATGCTTTTTTATTTTCCTTGCATGTCCCCTTCAGATCTACAGCAAATACACATCCAAGTGCACTTGTAGTTTGCACTTGTAGTGCAAAGTGGAGTTGCCTTTCGTAAATAAGCCCCAGAGATTGCACAGATTCAGACATTGCTCCCAATATGACAGCCGTGTTGGGGACGATGTGCACCCCTGAATGCTTCCTATCTGTGCTCAGGACATGCACCCGCACTGACATGGCTGTCATATTGGGGGGGCGGCGTCCATGCAGCTCCTGTGTCCCAATACACATTGTGACATTGACACAGTAGTATGTCCCGTGTGAATGAGACCTCACTGTCTGTAATACTTATCACCCTCTAAAAAGTCATAAGTGGTGGATTGTTTTTCAGGAGGGGGTATAGCAGCGGCTGGCAGTCTATTAGGAGACCCTGCAGGCCCCCCTCCTGATGCCAACTATTGTTTATATTGGAATTGCTGAACGGCCATTTTACATTCGAGAACCAACTGTGAGCTTGTGGCTGTGGTGTGGCCTCATTGATATCAATGCCGCGGCGGCACATGTACATCGCTGCCAGGCTGTAATGTCAGAATTTAGGTGGGCAGTCAGGGGAGGGGTGGTAAAACCGTGGCTTAGCTGCCTGTTTCTTCTGCCTTCCCCCGGCCACCAGTGTGACAGGGCCCTGAAGGAGGCAGAAGCTGTTTTTATTGCGGTTTTTAGCTGAGGTTTTCTGAATACGGAGGGAATATGGTGGGAAACAAGCATGGTGTAATGAACCCTGATGTAGAGATATCTGTGGGACACTTATTAATGGTGGTGACATCACAGCGTCCATATGTCATACACACACTTTATTATACCCACAATTCCAAATGTATTATATGGACACTCAGGAGAGAGGAATTATCACTGGGGGGTCATTTACACCGGGGTTGTGTCTGTTCTGTACAGGAAGTGGGGGGTGGGGGAGGGGTGCATTGCATCTTTAGAATATGAGGCAATGTTTACATTTTTCTTCTTACTTTATTGAGATGTGAGGTAATGCCGCCATATTGCGGTGTGACTGCGGCACATAGAACACCGCGGTCTTCTGGTGATGATTCCACACAGAATAATGGAGGGAAACAGACACAGTGTGACGAGCCCCGATGTGGAGTTATCCGGGGGACCCTTTTTGATGGTGGTGACATCACGGCGTCCATACCTCAAACACACACTTTATTATACCCACAATGCCAAATGCTTTATATGGACACTTTTATATCTGGGTCATATTTAGGCTCCTTACACACGGAGCGGTCCGTTTTTCGGTCCGCTCCGTGTGTGTCCGTCGGCTCAGCGGGGGGTCCCGCTCAGCTGTCGGCGGACAGGGCGGTCCCCGCACACTGTGCAGGGACCACCCTGTCTCTCCTCCACTATCCCCTATGGGGAATCAGATGGAAACGGACCGTCTGTCCGTTTGCATCCGATCCGATCCACCGGACGGAAGAAAAATAGGGTTTTCTTCCGTCCGCAAAACGGATCCAGACGGACGCGGATCGTAGACGGACGTTAGCGGATGCATCATCCGCTAACGAATCCGCTCCCATAGGGTAAGGTGACCAGATTTTTTAAATGAAAACCGGGGACATATTTTTTGTTTACTACTAATGAAAACAATCAGCCCTTAGCTGCCCGCCTCACAGCCTCTGAAGTCTTAGGCCCCGTACACACGATCAAATGTGTCTGTTCAAATCGGTCAAACCGACCGATTTGAACAGATCTGTCTGCTGGCATTTTGGTTTGCTCGCGTGTACACACGAGCAAACCAAAATCCCCACCAGCAGACAGCGCGCTGACGTGTCGGTGACGTGGCGGTGACGTTGACGCCGCCACGTCACCGCACCAGGAAGTAAAACACTTCTGCGCATGCGTCGAAACCATTCGGCGCGTGTGTACTAACCAGCAGACATGTCGGGCGGACGGGTTCCCAGCCGACAGATTTCAAAGCATGCTTTGAAATCTGTCGGGTGGCCAAATCCGTCTGTTTGCCCGTACACACGATTGAATCTGTCTAGCAGACCGTTTCCAGCAGACAGATTTGATCGTGTGTACGAGGCCTAACTCTTCGGGCCCCGGCTACTACTGGATGGGTGGAACAAAAAAAAAAAATTCTGGACTACCGCACTCTGATTTATTGAAACAAAATAAACAAAGGATAAAATCCAAAGCTGTATAACATCCAAAAATTCATGCAACACTGCAATCAATGGTAGAAAGTGGACATAGGGGACAAAAAAGCTACTACTGGATGGGGAGCGGAGGAAGATCACTCCGCCAGGAGATAGGCAGGTGGCTGGCCAGGATTTGAGCCAAGGCAGAAGAACATGCGAGCGAAGCTGAATGGGCATGCACCCGAAACTGAAGAAATATTCCCTCAGCTCCGACCAGCACATGATCATCAGAAAGGGGCACAGATAATGGGAAAAATACAACCCCCCTATGCTAGTAGGCACGGCGGAGCTGGGGTGTGTAATTCTAGTTTTTTTATTTTAATTCTGCACTGATTGTCTTTGAAATTGCCCCTGCCCCTATTAAATCCAATCTGGGGACAAAACCGGGGACACACTTGTTCCGGAGACAGTGTCCTCATTCAGGGGACTGTCCCCTGAAACTGGGGATGTCTGGTCACCCTACCATAGGGACACATTACAAGTCCGTAAACAGACTTGTAATTAGCGGACCGTTCGTCCGCTCATGTGAAGGGGCCTTATACATTTCATCACTGTTTCTTGTTTATTTTTGGTATTTTTTACTTTATTTCACGGCAGTTTTTATCTCATATATATATATATATATATATATATATATATATATATATATATATATATATATATATATATATATATATATATAAGATACTGGGGTTATGGCCGTTATTTACTGCCATAACCCCACGTTAAACAGCTGCCGTATAATGACGGCGGGCGGTCCAGACGTGAGGTAAATGAAGCCGTGTGAGGAGGCCTTAAGACCAGACTCTGCTGCAGGTGTCACACCTGACCTCGCTAGCAGACTTATAATTGAAGTCGGAGTCTCCAGCCTGTTCCTAATCAGCAGGTTGTGTCCATTGTGACCGCACCAATCTATATCACTAGGAAACCAGAACGCTGGATACACACTATACAAGTTACAATTTGTATGCAATCAGGCCGGCCCTTACACTACATGGTTTTGGTCAATCTAAAGGCCAGTTCACACCAGACGCAGTTCCGTACAGTTCTGTGTGCTTTTTCTCTGCACTAAAAATACATGCACAGTGTTTTCCATGTATTCCAATGGCTCTAGTTCACACCATGCAGTCCCTGACAGGAAACTGACTGCATGGTGTGAACTAGAGCCATTGGAATACATGGAAAACCCAGTGCATGCATTTTTAGTGCAGAGAAAAAGCGCACGGAGCTGCGTCTGGTGTGAACTGGCCCTTAAGGAAATCAGACAACAAAATTGTATAGTGTGTATTGTATGGGGTCTAAAGTCTTCTCTCCGCTTCCCACAGATTACATCAGAAATGTTCAAATATAATTTTTATTTCTAGACACAAATGTCAAATAAATCCACAAACATGTACAGAAAAGTGCCAAGCACAGCCAATCGGCTTTATATTTCAGGTATTAACCACTTCAGCCTTGGGAAGGTTCCCCCCTTCCTGGCCAGGCCTGTTTTTGTGATAGGGCACTGTGTCACGTTAACTGACACTTGCGCAGTCGTGCGACGCTGTATCTAAATAAAGTGTACATAATAAAAAAAAATCCCACAAATTGAGCTTTCTTTTGGTGGCATTTGATCACCTCTGTGTTTTTTATTTTGTGCGCTATAAACAACAAAAAGTGCCGCAACATGAGAGCTTTTAACTCCTTCTTTGGCCGCCAGCAAAGGTTAAAAGCGGCACGATAGCGGCCAAAAAGTGGTGATTAAACAGTGCTACAGCGCCACTAAAACGAGCAGCACTTTAGCACTAATGCAGCCACAGCCCCAATGTCAAAGTAGCCTTGTGGCCCGTACACACGATCCGAAGATCGTAGGAAAAACACAGTTTTAGATAGCCGATCACGACAGTTCATCCGATATATTCCAATCAGACAATCGTAAAAATTGTCCTCGCATGATACCAGATCGTACGATTTTCATATATTCGGTACAGTTGTTCTCCCAAAATACAATACAAATACACCACAACACATGACATCACTTGTATGTACTTGTACAAGAATTTTTGTGACTTTAGTAACCTATTCAATTTCTGACTAGTAAGCGAAAAAATTCAGACGATCTGTTGTCCGATTTTCGGATTTGGGGGGAAGGGTAACAGAAGTCATGGGATGATAGAGCGAAGATTCGAGGTTTAGGCCTCATTCACACAGGGAATACTCAGTGTACAACTGTGTGGGGGCCGTGTTTACCCACATGGGGGGTGTACAGGGGGGTCCATGCAGGCAGTATTCCCATGATGGTAATTGGAATACAGAGGGGGTTACTTACGAAAGGCAAATCCACTTTGCACTGCAAACTGCACTTGAAATTGCACTTAAAGTTGCGCTTGGAAGTGCAGTCACTGTAATTCTGAGGGGTAGATTTGAAATGAGGGGAAGCTCTGCTGGTTTTTATCATCCAATCATGTGCAAGCTAAAATACAGGTATTTATTTTCCTTGTATGTCCCCCTCAGATCTACAGTGACTATACATCAAAGTGCACTTTCAGTGCAATTTCAAGTGCTCTTTGCATTTGTAGTGCAAAGTGGATTTGCCTTTTGTAAATAACCCCCAGAGACTGCACAGACGCAGACATTGCTCCCAATGTGACAGCCATGTTGGGGACGATGTGCACCTCTGAATGCTTCCTATCTGTGCTCAGGACATGCACCCGCACTGACATGGCTGTCATATTGGGGGGCGGCGTCCATGCAGCTCCTGTGTCCCAATACACATTGACACAGTAGTACGTCCCGTGTGAACAAGGCCTCACTGTCTGTAATACTTACCGCCCTCTAAAAAGTCATAAGTGGTGGATTGTTTTTCAGGAGGGGGTATAGCAGCGGCTGGCAGTCTATTAGGAGGCCCTGCAGGCCCCTCTCCTGATGCCAACTATTGTTTATTTTGGAATTGCTGAACGGCCATTTTACATTCGAGAACCAACTGTGAGCTTGTGGCTGTGGTGTGGCCTCATTGATATCAATGCCGCGGCGGCACATGTACATCGCTGCCAGGCTGTAATATCAGAATTAAGGTGGGCATTCAGGGGGAGGGGTGGTAAAACCGTGGCTTAGCTGCCTGTTTCTTCTGCCTTCCCACGGCCACCAGTGTGACAGGGCCCTGAAGGAGGCAGAAGCTGTTTTTATTGCGGTTTTTAGCTGAGGTTTTCTGAATACGAAGGGAATATGGTGGCAAACAAACATGGTGTAATGAACCCAGATGTAGAGATATCTGGGGGACACTTATTAATGGTGGTGACATCACAGCGTCCATATCTCATACACACACTTTATTATACCCACAATTCCAAATGTATTATATGGACACCCAGGAGAGAGGAATTATCACTGGGGGGTCATTTACACCGGGGCTGTATTGTATCTGTTCTGTACAGGAAGTGGGGGGTGGGGGGAGGGGTGCATTGCATCTTTAGAATATGAGGCATTGTTTACATTTTTCTTCTTACTTTATTGAGATGTGAGGTGATGCCGCCATATTGCGGTGTGACTGCGGCACATAGAACACTGCTGTCTCCTAGTGATGATTCCACACAGAATAATGGAGGGAACAGACAGTGTGATGAGCCCCGATGTGGAGATATCCGGGGGACACTTATTGATGGTGATGACATCACAGCGTCCATACCTCATACACACACTTTATTATACCCACAATGCCATCTGCTTTATGCATGCATTTTTAGTGCAGAAAAAAAGCGCATGGAACTGCGTCTGTGTGAACTGGCCCTTAAGAAAATTTGACAACAAAAGTTATATAGTGTGTATAAAGGCTTCTCTCCACTTCCCACAGATTACATCTGAAATGATAAAATATAATTTTTATTTCTAGACACAAATGTCAAATAAATCCACAAACGTGTACAGAAAAGTGCCAAGCACATCGGCTTTATATTTCAGGTATTAACCACTTCAGCCTCGGAAGGTTTCCCCCCTTCCTGGCCAGGCCTGTTTTTGTGATACGGCACCGCGTCACTTTAACTCACAATTGTCGTGCTACGCTGTACCTAAATAAAGTATTTTTTTGCCCCACAAATTGAGCTTTCTTTTGGTGGCATTTGATCACCTCTGTGTTTTTTATTTTGTGCGCTATAAACAACAAAAAGTGCCGCAACATGAGAGCTTTTAACTCCTTCTTTGGCCGACAGCAAAGGATAAAAGTGCCACAATATCGGCCAAAAAGTGGTGATTAAACAGTGCTACAGCGCCGCTAAAATGTGCAGCACTTTAGCACTAATGCGGAAAGCCCCAATGTGAAAGTAGTCTTGTGGCCCGTACACACGATCCGAAAATCGTAGGGAAAACACTGCTTTTGAGACGATCGTACGATAATCTGATCTTTAGTACACAGTTTTAGATAGCCGATCACGTCAGTTTATCCGATATATTCCAATCAGACAATCGTGAAAATTGTCCTCGCATGATACCAGATCGTACGATTTTCATATATTCAGTACAGTTGTTGTCCGAAAATAAAATACAAATACAACACATGACATCACTTGTATTTACTTGTACAATAATTTTTGCGACTTTTGTAACCTATTCAATTTCTACTTGTGACTAGTAAGCGAAAAAAGTCAGACGATCTGTTGTCCAATTTTCTGATCGTGTGTACGGGTAACAGAAGTCATGGGATGATAGAGTGGAGATTGGAGGTTTAGGCCTCATTCACACAGGGAGTACTCTGTGTACACCGGTGTGGGGGCTGTGTTTACCCACATGGGGGGTGTACAGGGGGTCCATGCAGGCAGTAGTCCCATGATGGTAATTGGAATACAGAGGGGGTTATTTACGAAAGGCAAATCCACTTTGCACTACAAGTGCAGTCGCTGAAAATCTGAGGGGTAGATCTGAAATGAGGGAGAGCTGCTGATTTTATCATACAATCATGTGCAAGCTAAAATACAGGTTTTTATTTTCCTTGCATATCCTTCTTTAGATCTACAGTGACTACACATCCAAGTGTACTTTCAAGTGTACTTTGCACTTGTAGTGCAAAGTGGATTTGCCTTTTGTAAATAACCCCCAGAGATTGCACAGACGCAGACATTGCTCCCAATGTGACAGCCGTGTTGGGGACGATGTGCACCTCTGAATGCTTCCTATCTGTGCTCAGGACATGCACCCACACTGACATGGCTGTCATATTGGGGGGGGGGGGGGGCGGCGTCAATGCAGCTCCTGTGTCCCAATCCACGTTGACACGGTAGTACGTCCCGTGTGAACAAGGCCTCACTGTCTGTAATACTTACCGCCAGAGCTTTTTTTCTCCGAAAATAGGTGCAGGAACTCAACCACGACCCATTCAGATTTCACAAACAGTAGAAGGGTCTTAAAGGGGCATTAAATACCAGGATTGCATCACATACAGAGTGCAGAGTTCAGGGGGTTACAAAACTGTCACCTGTAAACACAGAAACCAGACTTCTTTGTTTACAAGTGATTGTGGTGAGCAGGCACCAAAGGGTCTGAGCCAGATGTGGTGGAACTGAGTTCCCCCTGAAAAAAAGCCCTGCTTACCGCCCACTAAAATGTGATCAATGGTGGAGTGTTTTTTAGGAGGTGGAATAGCAGCGGCTGGCAGTCTATTAGGAGGCCTTTTAACCCCTCTCCTGATGCCGGCTCTATTATTTATATTGGAATTGCTGAACGGCCATTTTACATTGCAGGACGAACTGCGAGCTTGTGGCTGTGGTGGCCTCATTGATATCAATGCCGTGGCGGCACATGTACAGCGCAGCCAGGCTGTAATGTCAGAATTTCCAGTGGGCACTCGTGGGGAGGGGTGGTAAAACCATGGCTTAGCTGCCTGTTTCTTCTGCCACCAGTGTGACAGGGCCCTGAAGGAGGCAGAAGCTGTTTTTATTGCGGTTTTTAGTGGAGGTTTTCTGAATATAGTGGGAAACAAACATGGTGTGATGAACCCTGATGTGGAGATATCCGGGGGACACTTATTAATGGTGGTGACATCACAGTTTCATACCTCATACACACACTTTATTATACCCACAATTCCAAATGTATTATATGGACACCCAGGAGAGAGGAATTATCACTGGGGGCCGTTTACACCCGGGATGTGTCTGTTCTGTACAGGAAGTGGGGGGAGGGGTGCATTGCGTCTTTACAATATGAGGCAATGTTTACATTTTTCTTTAATGAGATGTGAGGTAATGCCGCCATATTGCGATGTGACTGCGATTATTCCACACAGAATAATGGAGGGAAACAGACACAGTGTGATGAGCCCTGATGTGGAGATATCCGGGGGACACTTATTAATGGTGGTGACATCACAGCGTCCATACCTCATACACACACTTTATTATACTCATAATGCCAAATGTTTTATATGAGACACTTTTATATCTGGTTCATAGTCATACATTGCAGAGAATTTCATCACGTTTCTTGTTTATTTTGGTATTTTTTACTTTATTTCACAGCAGTTTTTATCTCACATAATATATCTATCTATATATAAAACAAAGATACCGGGGTTATGGCTGCTATTTGCTGCCATAACACTGGTATTCTGTGTTCAACAGCCACTGTATAATGACGGCAGACGGTCCGGACGTAAGGTAAATGGAGCCGTGTGAGGACCTTGTCAGCAGACTTATAATTGAAGTCTCCAGCCTGTTCCTAATCAGCAGGTTGTGTCCATTGTATCCGCACCAGAATGCTGGATACACACTATACAATTTATATGCAATCAGGGAGGCCCTTACACTACATGGTTTTGGTCAATCTAAAGGCCAGTTCACACCAGACACAGATCAGTACAGTTTTGTGTGCATTTTTCTGCACTAAAAATGCATGCACCATGTATTCCAATGGCTCTAGTTCACACCATGCAGTCAGTTTCCGGTGCAGAAACTGACTGCATGGTGTGAACTAGAGCCATTGGAATACATGGAAAACACTGTGCATGCATTTTTAGTGCAGAAAAAAGCGCACGGAGCTGCGTCTGGTGTGAACTGGCCCTTAAGGAAATCAGACAACAAAAGTTGTATAGTGTGTATTGTATGGGGTCTAAAGTCTTCTCTCCGCTTCCCACAGATTACATCAGAAATGTTCAAATATAATTTTTATTTCTAGACACAAATGTCAAATAAATCCACAAACATGTACAGAAAATATATCAAGTGCCAAGCACAGCCAATCGCCTTTATATTACAGGTATTAGGGCCTTTTCACACGAGCGGACCGCTTTTCATAAGTCCGTTTACGGACTCACAATGCTTCCCTATGGGATCGCGAACATTAGCGGATGAGCATCCGCTAACGTCCGTAAACATCCGCCTCCGTCAAGATCCGGTTTTTCGGACAGAAGAAAATCCTATTTTTCTTCCGTCTGGCGGATCGGGTCGGATGAATACGGACACACGGTCCGTATTCATCCGATTCCCCATTGTGGGGGGACCGCACTGTCAGCCGACAGCTCAGTGGGGATTTTACGGAGGAATCCCCGCTGGGCATACGGAGCGGATTAATACGGATCCGCTCCATGTGAAAGAGCCCTTAACCACTTCAGCCTCGGGAAGCTTTTTCCCCCCTTCCTGGCCAGGCCTGTTTTTTGTGATATGGCACTGCGTCCCTTTAATTCACAATGCGACGCTGTACCTAAATAAAGTGTATATAATTATTTTTTTCCCACAAATTGAGCTTTCTTTTGGTGGCATTTGATCACCTCTGTGGTTTTTATTTTGTGCGCTATAAACAACAAAAAGTGCCGCAACATGAGAGCTTTTAACTCCTTCTTTGGCCGCTAGCAAAGGTTAAAAGTGCCACGATAGCGGGCGAAAAGCGGTGATTAAACACTTTAAGCACTTTAGCACTAACACGGCCGTAAACACGATCGAAAAATCGTAGGAAAAACACAGCTTTGAGACGATCGTACGATAATCTGATCTTTAGTACGACAGTTTATCCGATATATTCCAATCAGACAATCGTGTAAATTTTCCTCGTATGATACCAGATCGTACAACTTTTGTTTATTCAGTACAGTTGTCGTCTGAAAATACAAATACAACACATGACATCACTTGTATGTACTCGTATGAGAATTTTTGTGACTTTAGTAACCTATTCAATTTCGACTCGTGACTAGTAATCTAAAAAAGTCGGATGATCTGTTGTCCAATTTTCGGATCGTGTGTACGGGTAACAGAAGTCATGGGATGATAGAGTGGAGATTGGAGGTTTAGGCCTCATTCACACGGGGAACACTTGGTGTACACCGGTGTGGGGGATGTGTTTACCCACATGGGGGGTGTACAGGGGGTCCATGCTGGTAGTAGTCCCATGATGGTAATTGGAATACAGAGGGGGTTATTTACGAAAGACAAATCCACTTTGCACTACAAGTGCAGTCGCTGTAAATCTAAAGAGTAGATCTGAAATGAGGGAGAGCTGCTAATTTTATCATCCAATCATGTGCAAGCTAAAATACAGGTTTTTATTTTCCTTGCATATCCTCCTTAGATCTACAGTGACTACACATCCAAGTGCAATTTCAAGTGTACTTTGCACTTGTAGTGCAAAGTGGATTTGCCTTTCGTAAATAACCCCCATAGACTGCACAGACGCATACAATGCTCCCAATGTGACAGCCATGTTGGGGACGATGTGCACCCCTGAATGCTTCCTATGTGTGCTCAGGACATGCACCCACACTGACATGGCTGTCATATTGGGGGGGGGGGGGGGGCGTCCATGCAGCTCCTGTGTCCCAATCCACGTTGACACGGTAGTACGTCCCGTGTGAACAAGGCCTCACTATCTGTAATACTTACCGCCCTCTAAAAGGTGATCAATGGTGGAGTGCTTTTTAGGAGGTGGGATAGCAGCGGTTGGCAGTCTATAAGGAGGCGCTATAGCCCCCTTCCTGATGCCAGCTCTATTGTTTATATTGGAATTGCTGAACAGCCATTTTATATTGCAGGTCCAACTGCAAGCTCGTGGCTGTGGTGCGGCCTCATTGATATTAATGACGCGGCTGTAATGTCAGAATTCCGATGGGCAGTCAGGGGGAGGGGTGGTAAAAATCATGGCTTAGCTGCCTGTTTCGGCTGCCTTCCCCTGGCCACCAGTGTGACAGAGCCCTGAAGGAGACAGACACTGTTTTTGTTTGTGGTTTTCTGAATATGGAGAATGGGAAGCACAACGGGACCCCGGATAGAGGAATTATCACTGGGGGGTCATTCACACCCGAGCTATGTCTGTTTTGTACAGGAAGTGGGGGGGGGGTGCATTGCATCTTTACAATATGAGGCGTTAGGGTTTATTTACGAAAAGGCAAATCCCCATTGCACTACAAGTGCAAACTACACTTGAAATTGCACTGAAAGTGCAGTCACTACAACACATGACATCACTTCCGAATTTTTTTCTGTCGTACGAGAATTTTTGTGAGTTTAGCAACCTTTTCAATGTCTACTTGTGACTGGTAAGAGGAAAAAGTTGGACGGGTATCCGGTTTCCGGTTTCCGATTTTGTGTACGGGTAACAGAAGTCATGGGATAATCGAGTGGAGATTGGAGGTTTAGGCCTCATTCACACGGTAAGTGGGGGCCATGTTTACCCACATGGGGGGTGTACAGGGGGTCCATGCAGGCAGTAGTCCCATGATGATAATTGGAATACAGAGGGGGTTATTTACAAAAGGCAAATCCACTTTGCACTACAAGTGCAAAGTACACTTGAAATTGCAGTCGCTGTAAATCTGAGGCCGCGTACACACGATCAATCCAAACCGATGAGAATGGTCCGACGGACTATTTTCATCGGTTCACAGACTGATGGTCCGATGTGCGTACACACCATCATTTCAAAAACCGATCGTGTCAGTATGCGGTGACGTAAAACACAACGACGTGCTGAAAAAAATGAAGTTCAATGCTTCCAAGCATGCGTCGACTTGATTCTGAGCATGCGCGGGTTTTTGGACTGATGCTTTTGCGTACTAACCATCGGTTTGGACCGATGGTCAGGCGTCGATTGCTTCGATTTTAAAGCACGTTTTAAAAATTGGGCCGTACACACGGTCGGTTTGGACCGATTAAACTGGACTTCAGTCCATTTTCAATGGTTTGGACCGATCATGTGTAAGCGGCCTGAGGGGTAGATCTGAAATGAGGGGAAGGGGAAATGAGGGGAAGTTCTGCTGATTTTATTATCCAATCATGTGCAAGCTAAAATGCTGCTTTTATTTTCCTTGCATCTCCCCCTTAGATCTACAGCGACGTCACTTCCAAGTGCACTTTCAGTGCAATTTCAAGTGTACTTTGCATTTGTAGTGTTTACATTTCTTTTTACTTTATTGAGATGTGAGGTAATCCTGCCATATTGCGGTGTAACTGCGGCACATAGAACACAGCTGTCTTCTGGTGATGATTCCATACAGAATTATGGAGGGAAACAGACACGATGTGATGAGCCCCGATGTGGAGATATCCGGGGGACACTTATTGATGGCGGTGACATCACAGCATCCATACCTCAAACACTAGGGTTGCCCTGATCCCTTTAAAACCGAATACATATGAATTTCTGTGACTAGTTAAAGTGGTAATTAACCCCTTAAGGACCGCCGCATGTACATTTACGTTGGCAGAATGGCATGGACAGGCACATCAACGTACCTGTACGTGGCTGCCTTGTCGGGGGTCCGATCAGGACCCCCCCGGTACATGCGGCGGTCCGGTTTGCTGTAGGAGCGATCCGTGCTGAGGGGGCGGCGGTTTGTTTTTATTCACCCCCTCTGGATCGCTCCCAGCCAATGCGCGCGCTCGCCTGTGTGTCACTTCCTCCTCCTGTGTAAAAACAGGAAGAGGGAAGTCATGTGATCTCTGCTCTCTGCGTTTTTTTCAATCGCCACTGAGGAAAGATCACATCACATAGTAAGTCTGCACAACACTACACTGACACCAGTACATGCAGACACACTTAACCCCTTGCGATCACCCCCCCTGTCACAGAATGCAGTGTACTATTTAGTGTCAGTGTGACAGTTACTATGACAGGCAGTTAGTGTTAGGTTCAGGGTAGCCCTCGTACCCCCCCTAATAAAGTTTTAACCCCTTGATCACCGCCCTAGTTAACCCTTTCACTCCCTATTGCCAGTGTCACTAAGCGATAATTTTTCTGATCGCTGTATTAGTGTCGCTGTTCCCGCTAGGTAGCTATTTTTTTTTTTATTGCGATTTTTTTTTTTTACTAAAGACATGTGGCTGAATACGTTTTGGCCTAAATGTTTGACTAAAATTTAGTTTATTTGATTTTTCTTATAACAAAAAGTAAAAAATATTGTTTTTTTTTCAAAAATGTCACTCTATTTTTGTATATAGCGCAAAAAAATAAAAAAATCGCAGAGGCGATCAAATACCACCAAAAGAAAGCTCTATTTGTGGGAAGAAAAGGACGCAAATTTTGTTTGGGAGCCATGCCGCACGACCGCGCAATTGTCTGTTAAAGTGCCGAATTGTAAAAACCCCTTGGGTCATTTCCCAGCGTATTGGTCCGGTCCTTAAGTGGTTAAACTCACTTGGTGTCTTATCTGCATTAAATTAGCCTCAGAACATGTGTAATCAATATGTGTTCAGGTTTAAGCCCTGGTTCACACTGACAGCGGGAATGAAATGGTGCAAGTTCAGCTAAACTTGCATAATTTCGTTCCCACATGTCAGCCTCGATTTTGCAGGCGATTTGAGAGACATCTGTGCAGAAACCTGGAAACAATAGAAATCACACCCCCCCCCAAATTGCCAAAAGTAGTACAGAAACTACTTTTGGGAATCAGTACCAGCGCCACACTGATTCGGACACTGCCATTGCTTGCAATTGCATGTCGCCAATGTCAAATTGCAGGGATGAGGCGGCAACCCTATCATACATACACACACTTTATAGTACCTACAATGCCATCTGTTTTATATCTGCTTCTACACAGCCTCACATTGATACACCGTATAGAATTCCAGTCACTATTTCTTGTTTATTTATTTTGAGTGAGTGAAAAACTTATATAGCGCAAACCCATGCAAACTGAATTGCCTCGGGGCGCTTGATATCCATTTCCTCCTACACGTGGCCTTCAGAATAGATGGTATAAAGAAGGTAAGCCGCACTTAGGATAGTAAAATGGGGTGATGGGATGAGATGTTATAGGCGACTGCTGCCCCCCCCCCTAAATATAGCTCCCCTAAGAGAGTATAGTATAATAGATAGACAAAATGTTGGGGGTGGTGGCGCTGTCGCTAATATGTTGTATTACTGAGTCAATGTGTAACCTAGACCGGTTTATGGATGGGCTCTAATAGGGCAACATTCCCTGTGTTAAATCTCTGCCTAATAGTCAAAGAGGTGAGTATGTATATAGGGATAAAAATTACCCACTATAGGTCACCGAAAATAGTGGTATCAGTGGTGCTAAATAGCATGAATATATGTTGTAATATACACTAAAACAGATACACTGTCCGCACCATACTTAACACAGTAGAAAAACAATTTTTTGTTAGTGAAACCTTTGGCAGAAGCCTAGTGTGTATATGAGTGTATATGCGTATAGGCAAGCCCCGTGATCATAGATGCAAAAAACAATATATTATAATGTTGATAATATCATGAAAGCATAAAATCATATAGTGCAAGAGTTCATAAGACAAATGTAGGCAAATGAATATAAAAGGTGAAAAGTTCAGGGTGCACCTATGTAGGTAGGTGATCTAAACAATGCATCAGGTGTTCTCCCCCAGTGGATCCGGTGCTCCCCACTCACCAGAGGCACTCACCCCTGCAGGGGTAGAATGCGTATCAGACGATCAGCTGCTCCTTGGTGCCGTTGCCCCTTTTTTCCTGGATTCCTGATGAATGTCCTTGATGCGAGTGATTCAGTGTAGTTGACTCTCAGGATTCCTGAAGGGAGGTATCGGCGCACACTGAGATAACAGAGGTTCTGATACGCATTCGTCTGATACGCATTCTACCCCTGCAGGGGTGAGTGCCTCTGGTGAGTGGGGACCCATAAGGGGGAGCACCGGATCCACTGCGAGAGAACACCTGATGCATTGTTTAGATCACCTACCTACATAGGTGCACCCTGAACTTTTCACCTTTTATATTAATTTGCCTACATGTGTCTTATGGACTCTTGCACTATATGATTTTATGCTTTCATGATATTATCAACATTATAATATATTGTTTTTTGCATCTATGATCACGGGGCTTGCCTATACGCATATGCACACTAGGCTTCTGCCAAAGGTTTCACTAACAAAAAATTGTTTTTCTACTGTGTTAAGTATGGTGCGGACAGTGTATCTGTTTTAGTGTATATTACAACATATATTCATGCTATTTAGCACCACTGATACCACTATTTTTGGTGACCAATAGTGGGTAATTTTTATCCCTATATACATACTCACCTCTTTGACTATTAGGCAGAGATTTAACACAGGGAATGTTGCCCTATTAGAGCCCATCCATAAACCGGTCTAGGTTACACATTGGCTCAGTAATACAACATATTAGCGACAGCGCCACCACCCCCAACATTTTGTCTATTCAATATAGATGGGTTTTGAGTTTTTTCCTGAAGGCCTGGTGATTCACTTCCATTCGGATGCTGGTTGGTAAAGTGTTCCATAGTCAAGGTCCTTGGACTGCAAATCTTCGTTCTCCTTTGGAGTTGTATCAGGCCTTGGGTATCTGGAGTAGATTTTGGCTGGTAGAACGGAGAACGCGATTGG